>JAPZDY010000022.1:13798579-13812874 GCA_029783645.1 Ctenochaetus hawaiiensis
TTGGAGATACAAAAGCACTTGTAACAGCAATGCCCCACTTGTGGCATATCATAATGTAAACCAGAAAATAATAAACCCAAGTTTGTGATTTACTTTTATGGCTATGTGTTGTCAATGTAAAAGTGTCATCTGACTGCTGAAATACTCACAACCCTTTCAAAGACACTTCCAAAGCAGCATCTGTTATTAAAAATGTGCCATACATTCTCACAGTTACTCAGTCCCTGCTAGTTTGTTAAAAGTGGGCTCTTACTATCAAGCTGGACTACGAATTTCTCTATTCAGCGTCCAGAAAAAAAAGGAAACAGAGGGAGTACAGAAAACACACCAACAACCATAATTAATCTGGACCAAACTAGTAGCAAACACTCACAATACTCTCATTCAGTGAAAGAGGGGAGGGGAAGGAGGAAGCACTGCAGTTGTGTAACTTGTTTCCTGCCAATCAGAGCAGCTCTTACTCAGACCCCTCCCCTGCCTCTGAGAGATTTATAGTGGCCCTCTGCGTTTCTCTAAAGTTGCTACAGCATCTCAAAGTCAGAGCAGTCAGGAGTCCACACAGCTGCAGGATTATGGCACCAGGAAAGAAGGTAATTGTAAACCTTTGGGGAAAAGCATGGTGTGCTCTTAGGACCATCCTGCAGAATATTCATGCAGGGAATTAAGACTATAGTAGTTTGGTGGAATGTAAAAAGGTTTTAATACTTTTGATGTCTAATTGTAAATCTTAAAATTGAATTAAATTGAACAACTGAATTAAGTATTAACCAAACAACAAAAAGACATATGTATGCATTGCAGTACTGTAGCAGTATCTAGCCATGCAGAAAGGTTTGGTCTTATTTGTAACTGACATAATTTGTATCTGAGATTTGTGCCTCTATCCCAATGCACTTTCTGTGAATGTTTTATAAATTCTTGTAAATTGCCCCTAAAATTAGATCATTTTTGGCATAAATGTAAGTTTTGATTGGTGATTGTTTAAGAAGTAAAAATAATTTGAAAAAGATAAATAGCCATGTTTTCAACCTTTTACTTTCAGATTTGTCCAAATAAGAGGCAAGATTTAACTTTCTCCTAAATAACAAAAAAAGGCTTTTTAATAGCTGTTTTGAATTTGCACAACTTTTTCATGAATTGCAGAAATGGGTTTTGCTTGTCAGTCTGCTAGTGTGGTTTAACCTACAGCAGGATCTGGTGAGGGTTTATGCATGAGTGCACACTAGGTGGAGTGGTTCTTTTATTCAAATATGTATATGAGAATTAATAAATAAATAGATAAATAATAAATATCCAGGGACACTGCAGTGAATTCAAACTCTTTGCATCAATTGCTGTTTGGTCAACAATTTACACTTGAGGACTGAAGTTGGATGCAAATACAGTCTGCAGACAGAGTCTAAGGTGTAATAAATAGAGCCTTTTCAGACTCAAGTGGCCACAGTGGTCACACAAATTAATTTTTTTTTCTTTCACATTTTGCTGGAATTAAAGGTTCAGGTCTCTCAGTCATTATGAGCAGTGCAGCTGTTGTCAGACATGTGCTGCTTTCTTGATGACTCATGGTCATTGAGAAGGAAGGGGGGAGGCACTCTGCATGAAACATAATGCATACAGCTGGCAGTCCATTTTTTTTTTTGCCTTTCTTAAGATATAGTGTTTTTTCTACAGATTTACAAGTGTCCAATGTTTTTTTAAAAAAAAAAAAAAAAACAACTTGCAGACTCTTTTACTTCTAGTTTGAACATCCAGTCATTGTAAGGTGACATGAATCCATTTTCACAGGGAATCTTGGAGCGTCTTAACGCTGGAGAGGTTGTGATCGGCGATGGAGGCTTCGTGTTTGCCCTGGAGAAGAGAGGCTATGTGAAGGCCGGTCCCTGGACCCCTGAAGCCGCTGCAGAGTACCCTGAAGCAGGTGAGAAAAAGCGATTTCATCAACCCTAACACACTATTTCAATTTTAAATAACTTCTTTATTGTTCTCTGCAGGTCTTCCCAGTGAATTAACCTCCCTTATGCAAACTTATATGTTTCGATGGATCTGTTTATATGTTTGCTTTATTATGTGATCTGTTTGTTTTCCAGTGAGACAGCTGCACAGGGAGTTCCTCAGGGCCGGGGCCAACGTTATGCAGACCTTCACCTTCTACGCCAGTGATGACAAACTGGAGAACAGAGGCAACAAAGTCACATTCACTGTAAGTAAAATGGAACATCACACCACTTTCATAGGAATAAGCTGAATTTCCTGCAGGTGTCTGCTCAGGTGTGTCTCACATTTAAAACTGTTGGTATCACTCAAACCAGCAATTCCTATATGAATGAATGTTTATCACATAGTAAACAAAAATACACATTCACTGTATATGTATACCTATACTTTCAATTCCACTCTATACAGAAATACTAGTGAAATTCCTTTATGTGTATCAGGGATTTATATTTGATTCTCACTTTGTTTCATTATAACTTGGCTTTGCTCCACAGGGGGCTCAGGTCAATGAGGCTGCCTGCGATTTGGCCCGTCAGGTCGCCAGTGAGGGTGACGCTATGGTCGCTGGTGGAGTGTGTCAGACTCCATCCTACCTGAGCTGCAAGAGTGAGCCAGAGGTGAAGGCCATCTTCAAGAAACAGCTGGATGTGTTCATGAAGAAGAATGTGGACTTCCTGATTGCTGAGGTAAAAATAAAAAAAACAAAAAACATAATTTTACCATAGGGTCGTCTGAATTTATTCAATTTCTACTGGATGTTTGACTGAATGCTGTCGTCTCCTTCCTGCAGTACTTTGAGCATGTTGAGGAAGCTGTGTGGGCTGTGCAGGTGCTGAAGGAGACAGGGAAGCCTGTGGCCGCCTGTATGTGCATCGGGCCAGAGGGAGACATGCACGGTGTCTCACCTGGAGAGTGTGCTGTCAGGCTGGTCAAAGCCGGTGGGTACATTCTCTGACACAGCTAATAAAACACCAAACAGTCTGTCTCCACTGGCAAAAGACAGTCATTCTGTCCCCACATAACCTCACTGTGGTGTGATTAGACAGCAATGTTTCCTAAGATGACCAGGGCAAGATTTTTCTTTGGTAGACAGGAGATATGACACATCTGATCTTAATGTATTGGTTTCTTGAACTTATAACTGGGACCAGCCTACAAGCCAAAACTGTAGGTGGTAGTTTTGTTGACTCACCAGCACCAAAGCACTAAAGATGAACTAGGACCAGCAAAATTTTAAATGTCAAATAGGTTTAGCCCAAAGTTTAAAACCACAACTGCAAACCACAGTTGGTGTTGTCTTTCCTTCATGTCTTCTTACTTTGCTTATCTGCAACAGCCAGCTCCAACCAATGCATGTTGTTTTGTAGGTGCCCAGATCGTTGGAGTCAACTGCCATTTTGACCCAATGACCTGTGTCGAAGCTGTCAAGATGATGAAGGCGGGGGTGGAGAAGGCCGGGCTGAAAGCTCACTACATGGTGCAGCCACTGGCATACCACACCCCCGACTGCAACTGTCAGGGATTCATCGATCTGCCAGAATTCCCCTTTGGTAATTATATACTGTGCTGGGTTAACTCTTTAGTCATTGCCATCATGTGTAACATTAAACTTTAAAAGTGAGGGCTTTCTCAGAGTGTATGCACTCTCGAACAAACTACACTGCAGCAATACATAATTCAACGTGTATTAAAATGTAATCTTCTGTAAGGTCTGGAGCCCAGGATCCTGACCCGCTGGGACATGCACAAATATGCCAGAGAGGCCTACAAGGCTGGCATCCGATACATTGGTGGCTGCTGTGGTTTTGAGCCATATCACATCAGGGCTGTGGCAGAGGAACTGGCCCCTGAGAGAGGCTTCCTCCCACCTGCATCAGAGAAACACGGCAACTGGGGTGCTGGACTGGAGATGCACACCAAACCCTGGGTCAGAGCCAGGTCAGAGGCAACTTTTAATCCATTTATCTGTCGCAGAAGATAATTATTATACTCATAAATTCAGTTAAATGTCAAACATGGGCTCCTTAGCACCATTGTCTTTTTGTCTCATTCAGAGCTCGCCGTGATTATTGGGAGAACCTGAAACCAGCCTCTGGTCGTCCCCAGTGTTCCTCCATGTCTACGCCCGACGGCTGGGGTGTTACCAAGGGTCACGCTGATCTCATGCAGCAGAAGGAGGCCACCACTCGTGACCAACTCAAGCAGCTGTTCGACAGGTCAAAGACCCACTGAGCCTGTCCGTCTCCTTCAAAAGCCGGCAGCAGAGTGGAGTCAAGCAGCCGTGCAGTGAGGCTACTGATGCTTTACAGTGGTGTCCACTCGCTGTGCACAGTGCTGCACCTAACAAACACAACATCAGGGGCCAAATCTTCACTTGAGACTGGCACTTTTCTGTGCACCTGTTGAATATAAACTGTAGTTTATGTGAAACCACAGCGGTGTCTCACGTTAGGAATCGGCCTGTATTAAGATAAGGGACCTTTTTTGCTTTCCGTGGACCAGTTTGTTTGATAACCTAATAAAATGTGAATTGGTCACTTGACTGTTGAGGTGTGGTTTCTTGGTGTAAAGGGGGAAAATGGAGGCGGGGGTGCAGGATGTTTCTGTCTCTGCTTTATGAGATGCATATAATGACTGTGGCACAATGCACACAGATATATTTATTGCTGGAAAGAACTATTATCCATGGATAAATATAATATAATCATAAACATGTCAAAATGAAACACATCTTCGGTGCAGTGGAAATCATTAGATGATTATCTCCATTAAACAAGCTGGTTGTTAGATGTGATTATGATTTTGATTATTAATAGCTTATTCTTGATATGGAAAAAGAAAAAGAAACCGGAGCATCTGATTAATTGTAGGCCTATTTGGTGAAGGAAGTCAACATTTAACAACATATTAAAGTGGCTCCCTGCAGTCTGCACAACAAAATGTAAGCTGTAAATGTGTGGAAATTACCCTTGTCCCACACTGTGCTTATTTGTATATGTGTAATTACACGGATAAAGATAGACAATTAACATTTAGTGCAATGAATGAGAAATCCAGTAGATGGCGGTATTCTGATCTCACATGCTTAACATTGGCTTCAAAGAGCCTTTTAGAAAAGATGCTCCACCAACCAATAGGAAGTTGACATTCTTTTATTCAAGAGATCATTTATTCCAAGTGTTTTCTCAATATTTGACTCCACAGACTCATTTACATGACTTGTGCTACAGTATTTTATCTCAGATTTTATTCTACATTAAAGAAAAACTCTTTGTTTTTACTAGTTCATATCAAAATGAGCCCTCTCTCACTCAGTCAACCTGTGAAACATTTTAGTTAAGTGTTTTATAACCCCGGTGATGTTATCTGGTTTATCTCATCTTGGACTTGGATATTTTACAGCTAGTCCGCAATACAAACTGGTGTCACAGGGTTCAGAAGACCTTTGTATTTACCAGTTAAAAGCAGTCTGGAAAAAGATGTTTTTAAGTTAAATAATGGATATGTAGGTTATAGCAATTCGACCTGTATGAAGAACAAAATAACAGGATATCCAGCTTTTTTGCTTCCATTTTATCCATATTGTTTCATTAAATTACATATAAGAAGGTAAATATTTAATAAACCATACCCTATGCCTCTTTGAATAAGCTATTTCTTAAATATGCTTTTACGTGGCCTATTTTAAAATATTGTGAACCGTTATATATCTATATTCTATAAAATGTAATTACTAGGCATATTTAGCCTACTTTTGATTCCTGTTTAGCGTGAGTATATTGTACTTGCATTGCGAATTTTCTACTGGTGACACATCTTCTGCTGTAGAAGCTCTCTGCTGCTTTCCTCGCCTTTGATTGGACAGACCTTGACCACCTGACCATGTTATCGGTTATCTTTTTTTTTTAAGGTGGAGTGAAATTAAACATAGGGTACGTTTTTTTGCCTAGTGCAGTGGTATTATACTGACATTTTTTTAAATACGTATACAGTTATTGTGCCTTTTAATTACTTATGAGAAATTGAAACCTTTGGATCCTTTCTTGAGCCCAACTGGTTTTCCTGTGTATTGGATTAAGGTGCTTTATTGGTCTATTTTCGTATGTCCTTTTTTGACAGGAGGCTAACTTAACGTTACAACTGGGTGAGATAAGGCTGCAGTATGGCCTGGGGGGTTGACCTTGCGGAATAGCTGGGACAACACATATTACGGCTACTCACGAAAATAGCCAGAGAGGTAAGGTTAAGCCAGAGTAAAATTATTGCTAATAAAATAATTAAACTAAGTACGCATTTTAGTCGTTTTCATATTAGTTATAAAGATCGATACTCTTATTGTATCGTTTAAGAATTAATCATACATTAATGTAATTTATATCTATGCTATTTGAGGCAGGCCACATCTTTATTGTCTTTAACTGCATTCCCTTGACTACTGCGTGCGTTATGGTATAGACGTTACTGTTTATAAAAACAACAGCGCCATCTTGTGACTTGTTGCAGAAGTTACAAGGAGCGTTTTTTTTTTTATACCGGAAGAAAACCTGAGGTCGTCATGGGGAGCAAAGTCAGCTCCAAAATGGCTGCTCCCACCGCCCGAGCTATTCAGGTAACTTTGCTCCTTAAAATTTAATTACTGTTGACGTTTTTGTGTTAAACACAGACGAGCGCTGTGAATTTAAAAGGTTGTTTTTTTCTGGTTGTGAATAGTCGCTGAGTTTTCTTGGTGAGGCCTGTTTGAGTGATAAATGTCTCCGTACCCTTGTTGATGCCCTTGTTCAACCGCAAAACACACAGTCAACACACATTTTATCGTGTTGAGCAACATGAGCTATATTTTTCTGACCAAAATAATAACGATATTAATCGACATTGTCGCTGTTTTGGCGGTGGTGTTAGCTCAGACTGTCATGGCTCATTTCTGGAGTCGGAGCAGGTCAGTGGGAAGTTAAGGTTGTTCATTACAGATACTGACACAAAAACAGACATAAACAGGTTGTTAAAAGATAAACAGACAGTAGTTCAGATTCAGAACCAGCTTTATTGTGTGTAGACATTTAATGACTTTGATTCCGGTTGTTAAATAACGGCAGACAGACGGCCAAAAACAAGGACAGCAGAGCTTATAACAATATGATAAGATATAAATGATAATTAACTAAACAATTAAACTGAACATTGAGGTCAAATCCAGTTACTGAAATGAATCTAATCTCCTGCCTAATGTCATGTTTGTATTAGTGTATCTGACAACCTTTACACGTACATCATTAACCCTGTAAACATGAAAACAATGTGAGAAGTAGGAATGCAAGTCATTATTATTAGTCATTATTTTGATTTTTTTCTTCGTTTCTTCTCCTAGGTTGTCTATAAAGTAGGACAATGGTGTTCATAGAGCGTTTATCAATATGTCAGGATTAAGATTCCAAAGCTAATCGATTTCCATTGACAATGGAAACTCACATTTTTTTACTGTGCAAATATTCAAAAGAATAAATATAAATTTAAAAAATAAATTTGTTTTTGAGAAGTCAGGATGTTTGCCAATTTTTTTTTCTTATGATTCAAAAAATGCCTCAGCTATTCAAATTTTAGTCTATTTATTGTTTTCTGTGACTTTAAATGGTAATAAAATAGATCAGAGTTTCTACAGTCTGAGGCTGCAGTCATCATTAGGTGTTACAATTAAATCTTACATAACTAATTACTCCAAGTGATTGCTCACCCTGCAGTTATTGTTCTTAATTTGAAGCCTTTAAGTATAAATTTAATCTTTCCATTTCCTGCAGTGCTCATACCTTTTTAAAAGTAAAATATATGAAGGTGAACAGCTATGTTCTTTCTAGAAACATTGCTCCTATTATCTAATAATACACACCCACCTGGCCCACAGCTCTTTGCCCTTTTGTGGTAAGTTTAATAATAAGTTGATAGTTAATCTGTCTGCAAACAAATTCTCTTCACCTCCTCGGGATTTTCACTTTAAACAGTGGATTCCTCAAACTTTCAGCAGATTAAACCAAAACTAGCTGCATGGTGAGATGCTTTGTTGGGATGTGGGAAAAAAATAAAATGTCAGGGTAAGATACTTGTTTAAATAGTCAGCAAAAACAAAATTGGTGAACTGACTTTTTAACTAATACACAGTTCTTAATTGACACAACTGTTTAATTTTGTGTGTGTATCGTGTGTGTGTGTGTGTGTGTGTGTGTGTGTGTGTGTGTGTGTGTTTGCAGGCTGTTCGGCCTCACACTCCCCTTATCAAGTTTCCCAAAAGACATGATATGCCAAGACCCAATGGTGAGTGTAAAGAAAGTGACTGACCTAAATAAAATAGCCTGTCCTAAAAAAGAAAAGGCTAATGATGTTGTAACTGGCCTATTTATTGTTTCATTGTCTGCTTTCACTTTTCCTGCCTGACTGGCCATATGTCAGCACCTCATTGGGATTACCAGCAGTAGATTATTACTCTAACAACCATAGTATAACCATAACTATAATCAAACAGATTACCCCCATACAGTCTAAGATGTTTTTTTTTGTAATATTACCTTGATAGATAAAGTTTAACAGTTATTACAATGAAAACATTAGGAAACAATTAAATACATTTTTGTTTTCTTGTTATATTTGCTTTGGAGACTAAGCAGTTACTTCTCCTCAAAGCTTCATGAGTTGCATTTTCTAAAGCGACTGTCTTTCCTTTCTTTTCTAGTACAAGAGGCGTTGAAAACGTTAGCTCTTAGCTTCTCACCACATGAAGCCCCTGGTTCTCCTTTAGCTGCAGCACCCCCTCCATCATCAAGACCTCGTGTACCTCTGACCCCGATCCCTGGCACGCCGGACACACTGGCCTCTATGCAGCTACTAACTGCAAGGTACCGCAGGAGACCGCTGACAGTGGAGGAAATGGACTTCATCCAGGTGAGGGGCACCATCCACATCCTAAGACCATGCGAAAATGCATTTGCTGACTGTTTGACCTTTTAAAGCTGAGTATGGTGGGAAAATGAAGGGAGTGAAATTGAGGGAAAATGTCCAGTAAGCTAATCATTTGCATATTTCATTACGTAAAAGTTAGAACCTAACCTTTGTCCCTGTGTAAAAATAAACCTGCATAGTAACCTCTGGCCTTCACACTCCTGTTTTAATCTTGGTCTTCCTTGGTAGTGTAAGTGTAGTGTGATACGTCCCTGTATTTTTTGGAACACACAATAAAATAGATTTGAAGGCAAAGTTTTTGATTTCACTAATATAAAGGATTGAAATGGATTTGTAATAAAAATAAATAAATAAATAAGTTTGCCATAAATCTGAATCCTAATCTCAGTCTATATACACATGCGCAGTCTCATGTTCCTTATTTGTTAAAAATCTGTTTTGTTCTGTTGTTTGAGAGATTTGTATTCTGCTGTGTTTCTTTGCTGCAGCGTGGTGGACCAGAGTGACCTGTAGAGGCCCAATCACTGCAACCAAAGTCCTTATCTGTCGGAGATCAGTATGTGTCTTTTCCTCAGCACAAGAGAACCTAATGCCACATGAGACATGATGTAGAATAAACTATTAATAAATCCTGTTAAAATGTACATATTTTGTTTTTTTACATGTTAAATCTTTATTGTATATGAAGTTCATACTAGGGGACATTCATTATCTTACATACCAAACCAATAACAATAGCTTCCTGGTTCTCTTATTTACTGTACTGCCACTGCAACATCCTTAGGGATTTTATTGTTTATGTCATTTTACCAGCTCAACTTAACAGTTTTAATTATCAGTTAAAATGTTTGGGCTACACTGCAATGTCACTATACCCAAACAGACAGAAATAATTGGACAGTTTCTTTGTTTTTTATGCTTTGCACTGCAATACACTGATCTGTTTTTGGAGCTAAAAAAAGGCAGAGAAAGATACTGGATATCAAGTTGCAATCATCCTGAGTGAAATGCTGTTGAGTTCATGTGAACAACTGGATTTAAATGATTAAAAAACTATTGTATTTTGATTGTGGTGTTCTCATGCTTGATGCAGATGAGGAGACACAGAAGAGACAGACATTTTGTCATAACAGGCCATGGTTGCCTTGGAGAGACAATCATCATTTTAAGGATTAAGTTTTCTATATATTTATTGTCACCATCGCTGTCATGCTCTATAAGGTAAACATTAACAACACTGAAATTTCACAACAGTGCAGCGGCCACAATTAATGTGCTACTGGTTTTCTAGCTATTAGATTCAGCAAGCCTTTTATCACTCAGAAGAATATTGGCACAGGTTGTACAGACATGACAGAAAAGGCTAAAAGTGAAGATACACTTCACCGGTCTGGCTGGCAGATTGTCGTCATGGTCTCTGCCAGAGCTGAGAAAAGCTTGCACAGTTTGTTATTCCTCCTCTTGCCACACATGAATCGAGGAGAAGTCACGTCCAGGCAAACACAAAACATTAATCAGTCCTGCGTTAGTAAGTACATGTGTGCCTTTTGGCCAAAGAAAAAAAAAAGAACAACCAGCTCTTCCCAAACACATGAATGCTGTTTTACAACATTTCATGGCTTTACAAAAATACCTCTTGATTTTCAAAACCCAATATCAGACACCACATATGAACTTTATGAACAAGAAAGTGCAGTATAATTAGATATATCCATAGAAACACTTACAGCAATGCGCAACTGTCAAGTCACAAATGGGCACAACACTAGAGGAAACACAGGTATGTACTGGATTACTCTTGCTTATTGTAGGGGAATATTCTCTCATGGTCACAACATAAACAGCGCCTTGTTAGTGCGGAGCATTTACAGTTTTTAATCATGGATGGGAGCCTTTTTTTTTTTTCCAAATGCCAGACTTAACATTGCACTTGAAATGTAGTAGAAGCAATCTGTGCTCTGTACTGAAGGCGAAAAAGACTCGTCAGTCGCTCTGTTCTTCCAGTTCCTCAAAAGCAGGTAGGAAATCAGCAATGGTGTCCACCACGTAGTCGGGCACCAAGCTGTGGTTGGTGGTCAGCTCGCTATTCCTGTACTCCTGGGCCTCCTCGATCTGAGACACGCCGGTGAGAGTGAGCATGGTGTCGAGGCCGCAGTTATACCCAAACACCATGTCGGTCTCCAGGCGGTCCCCAATCATCAGGCACTGGGCGGGGTCCACCCCCCTGAACTGACTGGAGATGCACTCGAACATGAAGCGGCTTGGCTTGCCGATCACAGTGGCTTTGCGACCTGAGGCCACCTCCAGGGCTGCAGTGAGGGACCCAGAACCTGCAAGAGGGGTAAAGGGGACAAAGTTAACCTAAGGTGACTTCATCTCCTCATCTCGTGAATAAGTATTGTAAGATGAAGTAAAGATATAGTGACAGGGTTTTTACATGTGCTAGCTCACCACTGAAGATAGAACAGTAAAGTCTACAATGGCTACAGTATTGCCAGTTGCAACCTTCTAAGATATCCGAGTGTAGCTGTTTTTCAAAGAATCATTGGTTTTAGTTCTTTTAGGTGCGAAAAGGAAATCTGCTTGCAGGTTCTTGAAAAAATTTTAAAGTCAAACAGGTAGGATTCAGTGGCAACTGGTGGCAAAGGTTGGCATCAACTGAAAATCCCTCCAGTCACCCTCCTCTTGAGGAGAGCCTGTGGTGGCTGTAAATGTGAAAAACGCACAGGGTCCTCATAGAGCCAGTGTTTGGTTTGGCTGTTCTGGGTTACCATAGTAACATGGTGGTGCCACATGATGGACTCCAAAGAAGAGGACCTGCTCTGTCTGTAGATATTAAAGGCCCATTCTTAAAAGATAAAGGCACATTAATACTTATTTTTGGATGATTAAACAATAGGTAAAATAATTCTGAATATCATTTTCCATTTATGCCAAAAAATTCTACACAGTGGATTTAAAGCTGAATAAGAAAATAGACAAAAAGTGGTAAGTGGCACTGCATGGGCCCCTGAAAGACTTAGGATGACTTGTGTTAGCTTGTTTTTCATATTTTGATTAGCCTAAGTATCCTGTCTGACAATATACAAAGCCAGAGCTCAGGACAGATCAAACATTATTACCCACTAGTTTTAATATTTTGATAACATTCTGGTCTTTATTTGATATGAACAGTCAAGTGGAGGCAGGAAATTAGTAGAAAGAGAGGAGGGACAACATGCAGCAAAGGTCCCAAGCTGGACTTGAACAAGGGTCATTGCAATTAAATAGTGTGTACTATAAACCACTATCAGCTAAGTTTGAGGCTCCGCAAAATACTTTTAATACCTTTTCAAATCAGTTCATGCTTCACTAGCATGACACAAGCTGCTAAATTAATCTGTCAACACAAAGTAACGCAAAGCTGAAATCAGCTGGTATTGCATGATAGAAGTATGGGTTAGTACTTCAGATTCTAGACTAAATACACTGTAATGGATTTCCCATGTTTTGTCTGCTGTTTATTGTTTACGCTGTTCATGTCAGGCTCCTAAAGGGTGACTGGGTACATAAACAATGCACAGAGAGCGAGAAGAGTGGCCATCAGTGAGGCCCCTCTATTCAATGGTAGCTAGTCCTTCACAGAAGCAACATGTGTTTGTGTCTTTTGACAAAATAAGTGTTGAACTCAGCAGAAATGCAGCTAGAATTTGCTTGCTAACCTTAACTCTAAAGTTCTGTTGTTGGTTAACAAATTCTCAACTAATGTTGCACCTGAATAGAGGACATGCAAATTTTCTCCAAACCTCCCTGTTACAGCAGATTCACAGTGACTTTTCTCTTTGCAGATGCAATATATGAAACACTGCTAAAGCAGAGAATAAATATTTCCATTAAAGAAAGTATGTGATGTGGGTTACACTTTGGTTAAGTTAAGCTAATCTGCTGCTACTTATATCTATAGATCAGGTCAGCTCCTTCAAGCTGAGGCTCTTGCTAAGGGGCCCTTGACCCCTTGGGCCCCTGGGCCTGGTAGGCTTTTTTCAACCATCTATCCTAACTAATCTCACATTGTAGTGGTTCTGAACTTGGCCTAAACAAGCACAGTTATGCAGAACCGGACCTCAATGAACTGAATCAAAGTGAGCCAAGCTCCACTGATCAGAGTGCCCGCATCACCACTGTACCTGGCAGTATCCTTCCACTTGACAGGGGGTGCCAGGGGTCGTTATCGGTTGCTAGGAACAGACAGTCCGGGTCCCTCAGGTAGCACGAGGCTTTGGCCAGTTTGAGAAATGTCATTTTATCATCATGTCCCACCAGCACCGCCTTGACATCGGGAGCCAGGGTGCAGTTGTAGATGGTGGCGTCCGGCTCGTCCGCCTCCTCCACGCAGGGGATGCCCGCCTCCTGCAGCTCTCTGCGCAGTCCGTCGCAGCCGATGACAAACACCTGGCCGCAGACCTTAACGACGTCTCTCAGGTAGAGAGCCGAGCAGTACGACGAGCTGAAGATCTGCTCCAGCATAATGTCGGTGAATCCCAGCCGGCAGAACTTGTGGACATAATTCTCCCGGGGCCTGGTGCAGTTGTTGGTGACGAACACTACGTTTTTGCCGTGCCGGATGAGCGAATTCACCACCTTCGCCGCGCCTGTTATCGCCTTCTCTCCGTGCCATATGACCCCATCGCAGTCGAAGAGAATGAAGTCCTTCGCCTCAAGCAGATTTCTAATCTGCGGACCTCGAATTTTCTGGCAGCCTTTGAACCCAAAGGCGCCTGCCATCCCGGCTTTTCCCTCGGTTTCCTCCGTGTTTCACCTGCTAGTGGTTCCCCATGTCAAAGGCTGGTGCATAACGTGGCGAAAAAAAGCGAGAAAAATGATACGAAAACAAGTCGATGTCAGGAAATCACATTGCAGAGTCCTTGGTGCGGTTACATACACCGACAGCGGGCTACATAAACATTGACGTCTGACCACGCCCACCGTGTCAACACCGACCAATCAAACTTCAGCACTGTAACCAATCACATTCCAGTGTGTCGAAAGCCTTTGTGAGGAAGATCCTCTAAAAATTGCATTGCGCCCCCCATGTCAGCTAATTGAAACAATAGGACATTTTATTAAACAATACACACAACCTCAGAAAATTTGCGCCACGCCAGAAAACAAAACAAGTTGTCGTTCTCAGTTGTTGTGGAAAAAAATAGTAAAAATCATTTACGTTGCAATGGACCGAACATGCTAGAAATAGCCTACTTAATTTCAATTAATAGTTCAGCATTTAAAAAATAACTATTTAAAGTCATATCTTAAAATGTATTCAAGTCCAATATCGCCACCAAAGATTATAGATTAATTTTTAGTCTATAACTT
>JAPZDY010000022.1:13812974-13826460 GCA_029783645.1 Ctenochaetus hawaiiensis
ATAGATTAATTTTTAGTCTATAACTTAAGTTTTACTCAGAGACAGTAATGTGTAAACAATATTTTATTTAATCTTGTAGCATGTTCGGGTGAGATTAATTTACATCCTGTCGTAGAGCTAAAAGTATAAAACGTCTTAATCTTATTTGTAGTGTAACTAGTATCATCAGACAAAGTAAAGTAAAAATACAAAATACTTTTTTTCTGACAGCGAGTAAAAGAACAAGGTAAAAAAGTAATACTTATTTTAAGTACATGTAACTCCATCTATTACTATTATTGTCATAGTACTATTTATGCAAAATGTCCCGTTAACTGTTGGCCCAATACGATATTATCAATAAATGTAATATTGGAGATGACCTACTTTCAATATTTTAAGCAAGATAATTAATGACAATGAATCATATTCATTTTATTCTAAGCTACATTTTTTAATACACCGAGCTTAGACCAATGCAAACAAAACCCCTTAAATAAACCTTATCTTTTGTCAGTGTTGCAATGTGCAGGGTTTTCACTCTCTGAGAGGTTTATCTTATGTTTACCCAGTCAATATGAATGAATATTAAGTAAATATATGTAGTACCTCTTGGTACAACCCAATGCAAATTCACAACATTCATCCTAAAAAATGATTAAAAAACTGAATCAACACCTTGCTAATATAGTTTCAACAAAAAATGATCATTGTAAGCTAAATAAAGGCAGGATTTACTTCAGTAATGTTGTATGAGACTGAGAAAGCCTAATTTTAATTTACATTGTGTATTTAAAAAGTAACTTATTTATTCTTACATTTGAGTAGAATGAACTCAGGCTTAAATCTAGGATGTCATATTTTTTGTAGGCGCACTTGCATGAGACCACTAGATGGGGCTCTAACCAACAAATAACACAGAAAATCCCAGCAATTTGGTACTTTTGCGCAGTCGTGCAGTCATATCTCTTCACAGTGTCTCCATTGGTCTTTTACTATCAGGGAAATCACATAGCCAATAGCAAGAGTAACTTCTCATCTCCTCTTTTGAAGTATAATTCTGTTTGTGCAAATCTTTTGACCATCAATAAAAATAAAAAAAGTTAAAAAACAAAACAAAATATTCAACCAAAAACTCTTGGGAACATGGTACTAGAGCCATTTGACAAGTATGCACACACAAATGCAGTTTTATTTCCAGTTGCAAGAATGTATTTCAGACCTTTCACATCAAAACCAAGAGATCTCTTTTTGACTTCTAAAGAGCACATATAACCATGAAGTTATTATTATGTCATTCTATATTTGTTGATTTCATCTTGAAACTGTTAGTAAGTGTCATGATTTTGCATAAAATGTAAAGATGATTTCAGTTCCACTTAAAAACAAATTTAAATTTAATGCAATTACAGTTTTATAATCATCAAAAGTTGTCTTCGTTGTCTGCTTTTTTCTGTATTCGGATCCCTTTTCCTTCTTACTTCTGTTTCTCTCTAAGATGTTTTGTGCCCCTTTTTAATCTCTGATTTTCCTGAGTTCTTTTTTGCACTGGTCTTAATTAAAGTTTGCCTATTTCCCCCCCCTTTTTCCTAGTATTTCTGACCTGCCCTGCTTCGACTGCTTTGCCCTCCCTGTTTTGGATTGCGTGCGAGACAGAGGAAGACTCACTGGCACCTGCAACTGCCTGACAAACAGACAAATGAAATGCAGGAAAAGGAATGGACAGCTGAATAGACACAGAACAAGCTGCCCTAATTGGTCATTATTTCCTTGCTAATCTAAATTTCCTCCCTGCTAACCCCCAACACAGATGTGAAGGGTGGGAGGGAGGACAGGACAGAGGAGGGGGGACTGTCCTCCAAGGCCAGATCTGCTCTCAACGGTGGCTTGAGCGCTGACCGTGAACATTGCTGTGTCTTGTTTAGAAAGGGGAAGGAGACTGGGTGGAATCCAGCAGAGGAGGGTGTGGGGGTCAGGGTTGAGACTTGCAGGTGGTGCTGGTAGTTAATACTGAAGATTCAGTAGACCATAATGCTGCTCCATACACCCATACACACATGCATACACACACACACACGCACACACACACACACACTCTGCTGGTGGAGCTTAATTTTTGAGAATTCAGGTGTATTCTTTGACTCTCTACATGCTTAATCAACACGTGTGATCAAACCAGGACAGCAAAAGCATCACACAAAAACATTCTCAGCGTTCATTCATCCACCCTAACATGGCCTACTGCCATTTGGCAACATGCAACAACACACAGGCACAAAAGTACTGCTTTGCACTGCTGCCAGCACAAAGCAACACAGAGGTGTTGGACATTGTGGCGCTGCGGTACAAAGGAGAGGTCTGGTAGACATTATGGCGCTGGGAGAGGAGAGGGCAAGACACTTCCAGTGAAACTGGAAACTCAGAAAAGTACTTATGGCATCATAAAAGTTTTAAAAGCATGATGTGAACACAGGTATTGACATCATGTTCTTTTAAATCACAATTATAAGGTGATATTCTAAAAAAAAGCAAATTTTTCAAAGTTCTACTTTTGTCCTTATGGGGTCATTTTTCTGGGTCTAGGATGGGGTCACTAGGGGAAAAATTGGTTTAAGTTTATGGCTTAGTAAAGCAAAGGTCTCCTCCATCAACATGCCAGCTGGCTAGCCTAACCTTGGTTGTTAAAGGTGAATTCTGTGAGTCAGTTATAATGAGCATGTTGATTTATTAAACATCTGCAGTATTTTAGAATAGCAGCAATTCATTACTCGAACGTTTTCACAATGAGTCAAAGATACACAAGTAACACACAACTAGGGTATATATATAATTTAAAGGGTCCCTGAAGACATGCTTAGTACAGCTATTGTCTTTTTTTGTGTTCACCACTGCTGCTTCTTTTCCTACAGAAGGTGCAGCAGAGAAAAACAGGCCCAAGAAGCCCCAGGGAGAGAAGAAGCATCAGGTCCAACAGGTATCTCTGGTACCAGGGTTGCATTAGTGAAGCCGGCCTTAAATGAGCTCCACCTCCACTTTGCAGAATGTGCTCAACCCACTGAACGAGTCGAAGGGCTGGGCGGACAGGATGGGATTTGTGGATCTTGCTTAGGGTCACAGCTGAAGACTTGAACCTAAAAAAAAGGGAAATGGTTGCAGGAATACAAAAAACAGAAAGTGGGGACTGGGTACAGAGTAGATATTTCTGACTCTACTGACATCACAAAGTTTGCACAGCCACTCCATCCACATACCTGACGTCCTGCAAGAGTGTTTGAATAGTGGAACTGAGCAGTTCCCTGGTGATGTGTGTGGGTTTGATGGTGAGGCCGAGTCCCTTTGTTTCAGCCCTCACCACATTGTCAAACTGGTCTCCAAACAGAGGGATTGCCAGCACAGGAACAGCATGGTACACCGCCTGCAGCAGACTGTTTTGTCCACCATGGGTGATGAAGAGACGAGCTTTTTCATGGCCTAAGGGAAACAAAAAAGGAGAAAAATGTAGATTTTAATGCAGTAAAAAAAAAGATTGTTTTTGTGTAGCACAGGCTGATAAAACACAAATGAAGAAGTCAGTAGGTCAAGGTTATGGGTAGGTCTGGGTTAATTCATGTCATTTTCCTTGCCATGATGCAGTCTATTTTAAACAAAGCACATCAGAAAAGTTACACAACATAGCAATGACCAGATGGTACTTCAATAATCATTCATGTTGTATTTGGATCTTATTCTGTTTATACTTTTATTCAAAAGCAAAACTCGTCCTGCAAAAAGTGGAGCTGCAGTGGCCCAGGCTCATCCTGTTTCAGCCTTGGTCTTGAGGCCGGCAGGAATCCACACTGAAATGAATTGTTTTGGTCTTTTATCAGATAATGCATTATGCCTGCTGTTAACAAATCATTTGGTTGTCTACCAGATACTGTATCCTGTCTTACTGTATGTAACAAAGGGTTTTGTTGAGAAAGACAGCTGTTCATACCCAGCAGGTCATTAAGAGGCAGCCAGTCCACAAGCCTGAGGTTAGGAGGTCTGTCCAGGTGAGACGGCCATTGCTCAGAGTCATACCTGTAAGCAAAACCTTGTAGGTTTAGGAGAAAAATCCCAATAATCCTGAGATTAATTAAAAATACAAAGATTTTTTCGGGGTCTGTTTTTTAATCTTTTAATGACTGTGAAAAGTAAGCATACTGTGTGTTTTTCCTTTGTTTTCCCCTAAAAATTGACATCTATCACACAGAATGTTAAAAAATTATTCATTACCTCCAGAGAACCCCTTGAGGGATCCTGGAGAAGCCAGTAACCAGCTCCACAAGCAGCGAGTCCACTGAGACTGAGGAGACCATTGATCCCAGAGTTACAACAATAAAACCCGCGTCTCCAAAACTGGAGATCCACAACTGAAGATCCTGAGGGAACAAAAGAGTAAGGGAATGATCAACAGAGGAAATATGAGTGTAGAGTAAGGCAGGATGAGAGAGACATTATTTTGATATAAGGAAGGGTAAAAATCCAGAGGGAGTGAGAAATGTAAAGAGAAGCACAGAAGTTAACTCTAAAAGCTGAATCTCACTGAGGTATGTTCCAGACCTGCTCTAGAGGCTTCGCAGGTTTATTCAGCAGACCCCCCACGAGCACAGTGTAGGGCATAAGAGGCTGGGGGAACTCCAGTGAAAAGTCAGTGTTGAAGGCCCAGAGCTCAGCTCCTTGATGTAACTCCTCCAGACCACCAGGAGGTGAGCCTGACTCAAGGTGGCGCTCA
This sequence comes from Ctenochaetus hawaiiensis, assembly GCA_029783645.1. NCBI lineage: Eukaryota > Metazoa > Chordata > Actinopteri > Acanthuriformes > Acanthuridae > Ctenochaetus > Ctenochaetus hawaiiensis. The sequence continues at coordinate 13,817,710 of JAPZDY010000022.1, forward strand.
GCTACGTCCTTAAATGTCGACCATACAAGTTCCTGACCTTTGATGTCAAGTACAGCAAACAATAAAAATTTTCATTGAACGGCAAATGTTTAGTAAAATCAACTTAGATTTAATTCTAACTTATTTCTTGCTCATTGGTGTTAGGTTATACTGGCTTGGTGCAAATAAAACTCACAGATCAATCTAAAAGAAAGAAATTAAAAGTAATGGGATAAAAAAAAACCTTTACAATACAAAACTTCTTCTCTGAATTGTACGCTGTATCACATTTCAAGTTTAGGTGGAGTATGGACAATAGATTTTAATTCTTTAAGAGATTTTTTTTAATCAGAACTTTGGCCAAAAAAGTATGGAACAAAGAAGGCGTATTAAAAAATGAACAAATTATTTTATCCACAGTGTCTGCTAATGGCAGCACAGGGAAATTTAAGTTCTGAAAAAGAGGCATACATTAAGTGTAAGATAAGTAGTAATTTCAAAGTATAAATACAAAGTTGGTTCTTTACAAAGGAGAGGAGAATGAGTTAAGGGAAGAAATATAATAAATTTATTCATCATATCCACAACAATGTTTATAATTGTTAATAAAAGTTTAAAATGAAGGTGTTTGCTATTATGCATACTCTGAACAATATGTGATCTTGTGTGTAACACCATTCTTACCTACAGGAGCCAGAAAAGAATAAAATAGGTTCTTTGCACGATTCCAGAGGTTCATGTGGTCGGACAGCTGGGAACTGAAAGATGGGATGTAAGAAACAGGACTGGGGAGAGCAATGGACAGAGGACCGTTCAGGGTGCCAGGATAGTAAGCTATATAGTGGACACCTGAAAAAAAAAAAATCAAAAGGGAAGGCATAAAAAATATGTTCACAGCTGTTGATGTGTTCACAGCTGTTGACATATCTGAAAATGTAATATAAGTAAAATAATTTTTCATTAGAATCATCATGTTTAAATACATGTCTGGAAATAATGTAATTAGCAAAGTATTGATTAATAATATATATACATATAACAATGTTTAGATTATAAGGATGATAATAATATTAACAGCAGATGTACCAAGTTTGCGTGCCAGAATGAAGGAACAGGGGTTAAAAGCATCAAGGATGGCAATGTCATAGCGCTCCCTCTGGAGGAAAGTTATCATCTCTTTGTCTCCTAACAGCTTTTCACACTGATGAGACAGGTGCCCCATGAATTTTAGAAAGTTATTAAAGGTATCCCTTAGGGGCAGGGCGGAAGAAAAAATGGGAGAGTGAGTATGATAGAGACAGAGAGACAACAGGAAAGAGAAAGAATCAGTTAGAATCTGATAGGATATAATGCCGTTAAAGACCAATATTTTTTAACTAGTCATACTTAGCAAAAGAGGGTTCAGAAGTCTTAAACAGAGACAAAATGAGCATCAGTGCAAAATAGATTCAAGCACCACAAAATGCAGATGAAAAAAAATGTAAGTCATGATCAAATTAAAGCTTATAAGAGCTTGTCTGTTATTTCTCTGTTACAAAGTCTCCTAAAACCTGTGATACCTTCCTAGTAGAAACTGTGTTTGTTGCTCCAGGAACCAGCCATTATATTCTCTGATGTATTTCTCTCCTAGGGACCAGGTGCTCGTCTGGTAACTGTCTACACGGCCTGCATAGGAAAAACCTGAAATGTAAAGTCATTTAAACAACTTAGAGATATTATGAGATGATGATATGTTTTTATACATTCATGTTTGCATATGTACTGTATGTACTGTTTTTTTGTGTGTTGCTCACCTGTTATGACAGGGTTACCCAGCTGCAAGAGCATGCGGACCTCATGGCCATGCTGGTGTAAGTTATGAGAAATTTCATCCAATAACAAGTAATGGCTTCCTCCTGGAGGAAAGGAAAAAATAATTTTGCTATCACTGTGATATCTGAAACACATGGCTTTCTGTTTGCAACATGCTATTTGAGTTTACATAAAATAATTATACTTAAAAGTAAAATAATACTATACTTCTAAAAATAATACTTATGTTTCCTCGAAAACTGTTTTACCTATGTCTGTACTTTCTTGACTCACCGATGTGGCTTAAATGTGTGTATTCTTCTCATGTTTATTAACAAATATTGACAATAAATATCTCTGTTGTGGGTAGTAAAAGAAAATAACAATGAGTGCTCCATTACTCACCAATTAGACAAACAGACAGGATCTTGGCAGACTGAAATACTGGAAGAGCCAGAAGAGAAAATGTCCAAAATGCAGTCCCCATGTTGTTATTTGAGTACACAAACTGACCCGCAGCCAAAATCCTCCCAAAATAGTTTTCTAATTAAAAAATATACTGTGGTGACAGCCTTCCAAAGTGAACAATTCCTTGTGAGAACGATCTCCCTCTTTACCTTAATACAGCAACAATGTGGGATACAGTGAGTGTTCGAGGTAGACGGCTCCTAAAACAGTAGTAATCCAGATGACTAGAAAATTTTCCACAAGAAATCAGTAGGATAAAATGGGAAATCACATACATAACACTAAAACAAATAATGGTAAAATTATTTTCTCATTGCATCTGTTTAAGCAAGGAATAAAAACTCTTATATAGTATCTGCAAAACTAGGTTGATAGGAGAGAAATCCCAAATCCTTACTTAGTGGATCTAGAATGTATCCAGCATTTTTTGTCTTGAAACAAAACAAAAAAACTTCCACATTAAGACGCTGTTTCACCCGTATTATTCAGGAGGTTTTGAATGATCCATATGTCCGTATGACATGTGAGTGGTTCTGTTTTCCCTAAAAGTCAGACACTGAGAGGTCTATAAGCCCTGGACCTGCAGTCGTAATGAAAGGGAGGGAAAGAGAGAAAGGGCGGTGGTTCAAGGGGTGTGTGGGAGGGTCCTCAAAGCCCTCATATCAAATCAGACAAATGGACATGTTAATGGAGTTACATTTTCTCCAAGCTGCTGACAGAATGTAACCCCCTCCATCAAAAGAAAAGCTCTAATTGATGACAATGATGATATTTGTTTTGAAACCCATTCCCAATTTGGATAAGAAATTAGGGTGCAAAATTAACCTTGTGTCCTCTGGCAAAATGACTATTGCATGTTTTAATTTTTTTACTAGCATCTCAGTGGATTGTATTTTCGTCTGGAGAGTGAAGCAAATTTACCAGCCACTTGAATATTTTTCAAGTATTTGCCACATTGCTGGTGCTATTTTGTGACATGTTCATAATGTATGAAAAAATGCTTTATCTTTAGAAACAAGAAAAATTATCTAACACTGAATTTAGTTATATTCAATATGTCCCTAATCTTTTAACCACAAAATGTTTTGACCACAAAATTGAGAAGCTACAATAACTCTAAACGGCCTGTGATGGGATTGTGGGTGACCTGGCAGGCAGTTGCTAGCAAGTCAGGCTTGACATGTAGGTTATCCTGGACAATGCACTCATTGTAGCCACAACCAATGCTTTTCTGTGTCAGGGAGGTCATTAGAAAAACAAGTCAGTCAGAAAAACTGCTGGAGTGTATCATGAAAAAAAAGTAAAAAGGGTCAGTCCTGCCAGTAGTGTCATTTCACTGATGTTTTCATTACAACCTTCATCAGTTACCAACATTTCTACACACTGAAACTAGTTACCGTAACAAATTCATCAATTCAGTACTGAAGTGAGCAATATATTTTAGCCAACACACCCTATGTAAAAGTAATTAGAGTACGTCAAAATTGCCAAAGTGATATCTTTTTTATTTCCTAGGTGAAATAGGTATTTGTAGTGCAGACAGACACATATATATACTGCCAATGTCTTATCCTTTAAGAAACCTTCAAGCTGTTTCTGTTGTCGCTCCTTCATCCTGGTGGACCTGTAGCACCTGATGAATGTTCTGACAGACAAAGAAAGAGAGATAGAAAGAGAGAGAGATAAATATGGGTTAAAAACAAGAAAGACAGATACAAATTATGAGAGAAATAAAAGAAAGGATGAAGTGTAGATAAAAAAACAAGTTATAAGAATATTAAAGCATGTGTTGGTGGACAGCAGAGGATAAGTGCTGTTACATTTTGTAATCTCATTTAACAGACGCTGCAGTAGGGGAACAGCTTACAAGTAATGAGTCTACATGGAGACTTACTACAAGCTGGTATTGTGTTGATGTCTCCATCAGGTTCTGTGTGAAAGGATGCTTAGAGAGGATGGAGAAGGGGACACACTCCTCAGGCGTGTAGCCCAGCTCCATGAATATATGCACCAGGCGCTAAAGGTCAAAAGAGTTGAGCAGCATTACCGTAAGGGAAGAGTTTCATTTGATAGTAAGGTTAATATTTATGCTCTAAAAGTGCCATTATAGATCATATAACCTTAAAAATACAATAAGGCATTCTGCAAATCCAGATAATCAGTGTTTTCTTTACGTAAATTAACCATTTAGTTTATTATTTCTTTGAACCCAGTTTGAACTTTCACAAGACAATACCTCAGTGTGCTCCTCTTGACTAAGGCAGCCTGGAGGAAGGGGGTTGTCATTGTTCATTTTAGCAACTTTGTGGCAGATGACAGCGAGGAGAGCAGGAATGGATACATCCTGCTCCCCCAGAGAACAGCTCGATGCACTCCGAGTCTCATCTTCCTTGTGCTCTGCATCAAGTTCTGAGGAGCTGAGCTCTGTGGCCTCTTCCATACAGGGCATGGACTGTATACACAAAGCAAAGTGTGACTTATACTGTTATAAAAAAAAACACCATCAGTGTAATATTTGTAATTTTAGACTATCTGAAGACATTGGTGACAGAAAATACTGTTTTTGACAATAAATAACTAAGAAGATAAAGTAGTTTGCAACAAATTGCAAGTTTAAATTTCATTCATTTTCTTATTGCTTTGATTTATTCACCTTAACAAGGTGGCCTGGTGAGGAGTGTTTGAGATGTTGTCCCAGCACTACACTAAGTGCTCTGATGAAGCCCTGACTGGGGTTAGGGTCAGCTGCAAAGTACTGCAGCATGGATGCATAGTCCAGCCGAGGGGGAGAAAAAGAGTGGTCTGCAAACAGCTGGAAAAAGAACTGAGAGGGAAGAATAGAGACAAATGTTATTGTTGATATTTTTTTTTAATAATTGCAGGGCAGTTCATTTGGACATATAGAAAACTCAAGACCTATTGATGGTTAAATTTAAAAAAAAGTCATTGTGATGAGTGTATTCTGTAGTGTTTTTGGTTAACTACTTTTAACAATAAGATGTCACCAAAAATAATTAAATAGTCCATTTACAATAATATTGTAAAACACTGAGTAAGACTATATTGAGCCTTTTGTTCTTTCATTACTCTTAAATCTTTGTTTAGTCTTCCATGTTTTTTATGGTTTTTGTGTATCATGAAACTTGAATTTCTCATTTAAGGATTAATCAAATTTTTTTTTTTTGATTTTGAATTAGGTTGCCAGACATTTCAGGTAGTTTACTTTGCGTAGGTTGGACAGACGGTCAAAAGGTAGAGGTTCAGAGGGGTCTTCAGGGATGGGTTGATCACTCTCATTTGAAAACCACAACTCTGTCTGATAAGAACAGAGGAAAGAGAAGGAACTTAAACACTGTTTTTACATTCAGATAGTTAAAGATGTTAGTTAATATTAATTGTACAGCACTAATTGTGTTAATGTAAATTTTGTGAATTTTGTAACCAGAGAATCAAAATTTACAGTGCACACATGAGTTTCTGTGTGCAAAGAGACTAACCTGCAAATACTGTTCCTCATTTATATAACCTGTACCACTGTCTGCTGCCTTGAAACGCTGTAAAACGATCAGCAGCTGCATTAAGGAGGGAAAAGGCCAAGGAAGGGCAGCACTAAGCAGGAACCGACGCCAATCTATTAACTCGGAGTCATCCGTTAGCAGAGATACAATCTCCATCAACTGGGGGCAGCAGAGGAAAGGACAATGTAACTGGGGAGCATGGTGCAGAAATGTATTCTCTTGCTTTGCTTTCTCTGCACTGTGGTAGTCAGCAGAGTTCTTCTTGTTTATTCAGTTATTTGATCTTAAAACTTTTGTAAATTGACTCAAATTGTTAATAAGTGCAACCTTGTAGTATTCTTGTGGCTGTGAAGTGAAGAGAGCAGAAATTATCACCAAGCTTTGTGTCTTCAGTCTCTGGAAAACTTTAACAAATACCTGTGTTTCATTCTTGCCGATCCAGGGCTCAGGCAAGATGTTTCTGCCTATGTTCACAGAGGTGATATCTCTAAGTAAACTGAGGAACTCTGAACTGGACATTAGGCCTGAAAGTCACAAAAGGAGGGAAAAGGTCAGTGGATAGAGAGCTTGCAGACCCAATGAAATCACAGCTGGTATTCCTTATATGGACCTGATGGAGCAATGGTGACGAGCTGTTTGTGCAGTGACTCTAGTTGAGCAATGGTTGGGGTTGACTGTATGGGCTTCTCTGAAGTAGGTGGACATGGAGGGGGTTGTGGGCTGGCCACCACTTGAAGGTCTCCATTCAGATAGAAGTCAGTGCGTTCCTCAGAAAAAAATATAGAATCTCAAAATGCACTCACTGTGAAATGTTTAACTTTAGAAGAATGATTCAATATTAATTCCACAGTTTCCCTGTAACTAAAAAAATGACGAGAGCCACCCAGTAACTAGTTAGCACCACCCTACACTCACTTGAGGTAGATATCAATCAACATCAATTATAAAGTGATTACATACCAACACAAGCTCATTCTGCAACTTAGCACCAGCCTCTATATGGTGGCGAACCACTTTTGAGAGCTGGTCAATACTAGAGAAAAGGGGAAAAAACAGATATAACATCAACCATGTCTTCTATGTAAAGTTAATGACAAAAAACACTGACCAGCTCAACCTCAGTAAAGGCTAAAATCTATAATTATTTACATTTTTATATTATCATAAAGTTTACTTTACTAAAAAGGTATTTGATGTTTTCAAGAACACCCTAAATTCTGGGGCTAACATACATGCTAAATGTAGCATTATGACATGAAATGGTGGTAAAATACAGATTTATCACACAGTAGTCAAAAACAATCCCATCAAATAGGACATTCACATTTATCTATTTTATTATAAGCATACAACACCATATTGTACCGTACAAAAAAACCTGTACCATACCTCTTCATTTCTGCAAGATAGCGTGCTTCTAAACCCTTCTGCATGCTGCTTAAGGTCTGCTCAGCTCTGCTTTGCAGAAAGTGCACCATCACCAGACCATGACCTTTCACCAGCGCAATGCGGGCCCTTGCTGCATCTCCTGGAAGACACACACAGGCATGCAAGAAGAGGATAATAACTAAATAAAAACATTTGACCATATACAGTACACAAATATGCATGAATGTATGAGTGCATATAAAATTACACACATTAATAAACATCACGTTCCTGTATTTTAATGTCCTTCATATTACCGGGTTTTTGAAAAAAGCAACACTTAAAAAATTTTCCATTAGCTATGCTGATATAGAAACTACCAAATCTTCCTCTATGTGTGAGTGCATACCCTCATGAGTCAGTGCAGCTGCATATTCTTGAAATATTTTGTTTTTGACCTCCTCATCATGACTTATTTCGGAGCTTTTGTCATCAGTCGGTGCAGGGCTGGGTGCAGAGGGAGGGGATGGTGGACCTGGATGAACAACACAGAGAAGAATATAATAATAGAGGACCTAACTAAATATACAGTACAGCCAGAAGGCACATCTCCATATTTTTCTCACTGCTCTTCAAAAAGACATGCCTTTCTTTTTCTTTGATGATTGCTTCCCTTTTTCCTTCTTTTTTGCACTGGCAGAATTGTTCGCCTTCTCCTTTTCTTGTGGTCTTTCCTTCTGCTCCTTTTTCTCCCCTTGGTGGGCCTCTGCTGACACCTACACACAATGTTACCAAAACATATCAAGAACAATAAAAATGTATAAAAAACAAACCTCTATAGTATGCTCATGTAAACTCTCAGACACAGAGCATTACCAGGTTGTTGATCGTTTTAAGTGCCTCCTCGTAGCTGGAGATCAGTTTTTCATGGGAAGGCTATTGCAAACAATGGAAAAAGTCAATATCTCTTACTGACATTACTTTAAAAACAGGAGATATTCTGTAGTTTGACACAGTTACACTGTAGTGTGAAACATTTTGATACATATACAGACATCATTTTTAATTTTAAGCTGTATTTGAATTCATGCTGAGTCAGAATCATTTGTGTCATTAGGCAGCACAACTTAAAAAAAAAACTTACAAAAACGGCAAGGTGTATAATATCTATATCAGTTGATTCTAAAATAACAAAATCAGTTACATAACTAGACAAAGACTAAAAATGATCAAAGTGTCATGTCAAAGAAATTGCATTAAGTCATATTTAGTGTTGTCTCGTGTCTTCCTGTTTTATTTTGATAGTCTCGTCTCCCCTTGTGTTGTCTCCATGTTTACTTCATCCCTTTGTTCCTTTCCCGCCTTTTGTGTTTACCCTAATGTGTTTCACCTGTGTCTTGTTGTCGCTCCACCCTCATGTGTATATATAGTCAGTGTTTCCCTTTGTCTTGTGCTAGTTCGTCTTGTTTGTGAAACCAGAGAGAGCCCACACCAATCCATGCCACTTTGTCTTGTCATGTCAGGTTTTGATTTCTTTGTTACTTTGCTTAGTCTTGTCTTGAGTTATTTTGATACTTTGTCAAGTAATAGTTTTCCTCTTTAAGAGTGATTTTCATTTGGTACTTTT
>JAPZDY010000022.1:13833973-13861315 GCA_029783645.1 Ctenochaetus hawaiiensis
AGAAAAGCTGCCGTGAATTCAGGCATTTTAGGCTGCAACAATCATGAAAAACGCCCGCGAAATCCTGGAGGGACTGTTTATTATTGTTGCTCAGTCTCAGGGTGGATTTTTTTTTTAAAGAAAGTCATCTATTTTTAACTCTATACATTAAACAACTTTGTTATTATATTTTGCACTTGTGAGCTTTGTTGAATCTTAAATAAATAATTAAACAATTTCAGACATTGCAGAGGACTTACACTAATTCAACCCCATCCTTTAGATCTCCCAAACCTTAAAACCAGATTGCTGCACTAACTTTTATGATAATTTCAGATAACTATACATAGTACACTACCATAAGACACAATCTGGAACTTTGGAACTTCGACATTTTCATTGATCGAAACACCAAAAGGTTTAAAACTTGAATACCATATACAGATTTCTACACAATAATTAGAAGCAATTGTGTTACGTACTTCCCAGTGAGCAGTCGATATTCTCCAACCTTGGTGGCCAAGTCCACTATCTGCTCCAGAATGTCCTTGCAGCTTGCAAAGTGCTTCTTGTATCTGCTCTGAGAACGTGCTTCAGCAATCCTGCTATGGATTTCAAGCTCCTGTCTGATCTCTTCTGAACGTTCCAACTTAGCCTGCTGAGCCAAAGCCTGATCCAGGCCCCAGTCAGGAAGATGGCATGAGTGGAGAAGGCATGACTTAAAGTTTCTGCTAATCACTACTTTTATGTAAAGTAATTCATAAAGATGAAAGATGTAACACATGTCATTTATTGTGCAAAACTTAACTTTAGTGGAAAATAGCATTAGGGAGACAAATACTAACAGACATAAAATTTTATAGTTGGCAGATTACTGATACTGAACATTGACAGGTAGATTGCAATCAGCTCTCCAGCTTGTCAAGAGATATAATATTACCATAACCCAATAAGGACATTATATATTTGTGCATTTTCTCCCTAAATCATCTCCTTAAAAAGGAGTTCAGGTTTTTTTTTTCAGGTTTTAGAGAAAACAAAAAAGGTGACACTCAATATGCTCTGGGATTGCATGATTAATTAGGAAGCGATGCCACTGCACCATAATGACACCTTACCAAGACATACTGCATATTCAAACACTGAACCACGCTGATGCATTTCTTTAGGAATTTGTCATTTTTTTGCAACTAAATTAATCATCTACGGTTTCTGTGTGGTCACTGGAAGGACAAATACACAAAGGGCCCTATCTTATACCCGTGCCACTGGTTTAAGAAACACCCATTAAACACCTATGAATTGATAAGGTGATTGTACACAGCTGAAAGGACTATCTGTCATGTGCCAGCGGCTCAAGGGGCAGGAAGGAGCACGATACCTCTGCTGCTCCTAGAACAAGACTGCAAAAGTTGATTTGGACACTCCCCTGAATAAATTAAAACCTCTGTGCTTGCACCAGGTGCAAATGTACGATAAGGTCCATAGAGTTGTTTATGTAGTAATACATGCTGTCTTATTTTACTGTCTGCCCTTTTAAACAACCACCTCTCTCCCTCTCTCTCTCTTCATACCTAACAACAAGCACCCTGTTGATACTATTAAAAAGACCAAAATAAACCCTTTCCTCTCCCAATACACTACTCATACTGTGACTTATACAGCCTAATACAAAGTGACAATAGAAAGGATTATAATTCTTTCTTATTCATCCTTTCTCACCGCTTCCCTCTCCAGAGCTTCCTGGAAGTCCCTCTCTCTGCGCTGCTGGTACTGTTGCTCTCTAAACAAGCGGTTCTGTCGGATCACCTCTTTCTGCATACGCATCTGGAGGAGCTGAGAAGCCAAACGCTGCTCCTGCTGAGTCTGACGTGTCAGACGCTTAACCAGCTGCTCCTCTCGGCGTTCCTCCTGAAGTATGAGTCAGAGGTTGCTCATCAATTGATTGATTTTGGCTTAAAATGTCAAATATTGAATAGCAGACTTCAAAGACAAGGTCAAAGACAACAGCGAGACTTAGAATTATTGGTCATTAAAACAAATAGAAGATTTGATGTGAAAGACTGGAGAAAGCCTCTTCAGGTAAAGAAACAAACAGTGCTGTGTATTTTTTTCTATAAATATTAAAATATTAAGGTTTCTTAATGAGATGAGGGAAAAAGTTTTACCTCTTGAGCTTCATGGGCCTTGAGCTGCTCCACCAGAAATCTGTCTCGCCTTTTCTCTCTCTGCTCACAAGCTACAGCATTCTCCTCTAGCCTCTGTCGGATATCCTGTATATACTTGCTACTGGACTGTAAGATCAGCTTAGTTCCACTTTCAGGCACACTACAGCCCTGGCTTCTGCCAGCAAGAGGAAAATCTCCTGGGAGGGGCTGACCACTTAAAATGAAGAGATGAAAATTTAAATAACAAATAACATAATACTGCAAAAATACTATAAATACTGTATAAATAGTAAATGTTTCCATTTCTTTCACCTTGAAAAAGAAGCAAAACCACAAGGACCCAGTTTCTTCCTGTTTGTCTCAAACTGGGCTATCTCCATCTGAACTGTCTAGATGGAAAAAATGGTTAGATATTAAGATAATACTAATAAGAAAAGCAAATCATGTCAATGCTTTTAAATTTAAACTAATGTGTAACAACTGTGCTAGGAGAAATCATTATAAGACTAATGGCATTGCCCAACTGGTTATATACAGAGGGTCATCAGTTGAAATCCCAGGTAAATATGAAAAATCTCAGGGAAAATTTTGGCATAGAAAGTAAATAAGGAACAAGCTCTCCTCTGGAATCAGAGACAAACGTTAAGCAATGACAGGTTATTGGTTTTGAGAAGACCTTTTTGTAAAATAAACTTTGGTAAAAATTTTTTAACCCAAATTTCAAAAATCATGTACAAAATAGTGCATGCAACATATTTTGATGACCAGTGTGAGCTTTTGTGGGGCTTTCTATCTAGATTTAACACCCACTGTCAGCAAACATCAGCCTTTAAAATTCTGCATACAACACTTCATAGACGACCCTGTGTCAACCCAAGGTAAAATTAATATTCCTTTTATTGGTTAATACATTACACCATTATTAATTGATCTGGTTCACACCTGTGCTTGTTGTGCTCTGCATTGCAACTGGTGTTGTCTCCTCTTTAGGTTCACTTGTGAATTGTAGGGAGGTGGTTTCGGAACTCGGACAATAGCTGCCTGGGTACAAGTCAAGTTGTCATTATGCTTGCAGCAATCCTTCATCAAATGCGACATAAACCCTCTCCTGCTGTTAAAAGCCTGAGCTTTTTCTTATTCCCTCATCAAGCAGATAAGTTTATCACTCAGAACTGGTATTGTATTATAATCATATCTAAAAAAAACTCACTGCAAAGACCGGTTACTGTGTGAGAAAAAGAAAAATGGAAAAAATCCATTTGATAAAGATTTAAAACTTAGGCTCATACCGATCAAAAATTCTGATTTCCTGTACCTTCTTAATATTCTTAATTCTCTGAATACTCTGGACTTTGGGTGGTCTCTTTTGCTGAATGGGATAGATCTTAACAGACTTGTCTTTCCATTGCTGGCATTTCTCCTCATAGTGCTGAGAAATCTTCTGCAGCTTCAGCTCTGCATCACGTTTCACCATCCGATGCAGTTGCTATATAAAACGAGAAAGAGCAAGATGCTTGAAAATACCAAATAGTTTTTGCGTATATTAACATTATTGATGCACGGATGAGCCAAACCTCACATATAAAAATTATATAGACTGAAATATTCAAAGACAGTTTTACATACATAAATACATACATACATATATATATATATATACATGTACAGTACATCCATACAAATGCACTTACATCAGAGTAGATCTCATGCTCTTTTTTGCATAAGCCAGCATTGGCCAAAGGCTGCATGACTTCCATCAAAGTCCCACTGATTTGTGCTTTCCTCTTCTTCTCAAGTGAGACATAAAGTTGGTAAAGGAGGTGTGTGGCAACACCATGCTTCTCCTGCATTAGTTCCTTGGCTGTATTTATGTCGAAGGAGATCCCCAGTAACCGGAGAGTTGGCTCAAGGCGGGTAAAATTATTCAGTCTGGAGACGGAGGTGCTGTGAGGAGAAGTGAGAATAGCTAATGAACACTTTAAATAAACTGGAGAATTAAGCATCGATCAGCTCTTTTCTAGCGACAACAAACAAAGGTGCATGGACAGATATCTAAAGAAAGGGAGGAAGAGTTGACAACTTACTCTTTCTTCATGAACATACTAAAATCATTCTGCAACTGATATTTATACAGAACCTCCCCAATTAGGTAACCTGTGGAGAAATTCCTGGCAAAGGTCTTTGGCTCTGTGAAGATAAACAGGCAGTCATTACCAGAAATGACATTTTTACATGTAAACATTCGAGATTTTGCTTACAACTTGAGTAACTACTGTTGAATAACCACTGAAGTTAGTTAAGAGAAGTGTAACTAAGTCACACCGACCTAGCTATGCAGATTTTCAAGGATTTTTTTAAAAATATTATTTTTAAGTAAATATAACGTTGCTCTTAATATTTACCAATACTGGATTACCAATCAATATCCTTCGTTGTGTTGATAAGTTAAAAACTGTTCGTTTATTAACTTTAATATGTAAGCTACGTTCTAAAATTTCTTCCATTTCCAATTTGTAAATTCACAAGCTGTGTTATTTTTTCATGTACCACGTTTTTCGAGTTTTCCCTGTTGTGTTTCTCAAGCTGTAACAAGTAAAATCCGTGAGGCTTGTGATTTGTGACACTGGACTGTATAAATAAAAATAGACTTAGCTTGATTTGGAAGTATAGTTCAAGGGTAACGTAACCGCCGCTAAAGCACCAAGTTAGCGCTGGCATAATTAAGCTAGTTTAATAAGCTAATTTGGCAGCTTGGTAGGCTATAACTTTACACACTTACCAACAGCTTGTGACAGCCGGAGCTCTTCGTTTAGCCACCTGCACAATATATCCGTCATGTTTTTTCTTTAAGTTCAACTGAGACAATATAGTACCTGATAAGGTAAATTTTACTAAGTACTGACCAATAACATGTCTCATTAGCTTACTTCCAACGGCTAAAAAAGCAGTCACGAGCGGATAAAATCTCTGTGGTGTTGCAGCAGTTGCTATGGTGAAATGTCAACATAGTTACCCAGCGTGCCTCATTCAGGAAGGCACTCATGGGAGCGGGTGGGATCTACTGACCCCGGATCAGTCTCTATCTCTGCACTCCCATGATGAAAAACAGAGATACAAAGCCGACAATCTGATCCGAGACCCGCAGAAAATTCCACTTAAGGTGCTCAGCAGGGATGACATTATTTTAAGCAAAACTTGACTTAAGTGGTCCTTTGATTACGGAACAAATGAGAAGAGTATAATTAAGGAAGACTTTAAGTAAAGATTTAATAATCATTGGACTATCGTAAGTGATGCTATATATGCCTGTAGTGGCAACTGGCGGTAGGTTATTTATGGAGATATTATCATTAGTGAGATAAACAAAAACACTGACCGAAAAATAGCCAGACAAACAACTTTATTGCCTTTAAAGAAGTAGCATTTCAGTTTTTATTAGTGTTAACATTTATATATTCACTCAGAAGCATTTCACCGTTTCTGTTCATTCAACCGGTACTAAAATATTTTGCAAAATGTCATGAAATTTAAAGCACAACGTCTTTTCCAGGTGAACAACTTCTCAGTCCTGTTGTCATGCACAACATTAGTCAGCGTTAGTGTATCAAAGCTATAGGGTAACATAAACATGGAGTTTAAATGATGTATGAGCCACTGTTTTGATGTAATAGTTTACACAGCATGCAATGATTTTACAAAATCATCTGGGGCCAGTGATGAAAATGTGTAAGGCAGCAGGTTTACCTTGCAGTATAAATCACAAAAACAAAGACCTACTGATTAAACAAAGGCTCCCAATAAAAATGTGGATTGCAGGGAAAAAATGTAACGGACTGAATTGAAAACTGCCTATCCGCAGTTGCATGTATTAGTTTGCAGTGAGCAAGCTGGCCCTACTTACAATGTGTCTAACAAAGTGACACTGCTGTGATAAGATATAAATGCAAAGCAGGCTGAACTATTATAAGTCAAGATCACATAGTCAATTCAGTTTACATGATTTTTCAAACACATTTAAAAATTACTCCATGTGTTTAAGCACACAACAAATATACAGTGGGATGCTTCCACATTTCCTGGGACTCTATATCTGTATCATCAGTACAAACATTCACTTTAATTCTCTAAAGATGGTTTGTGAACATTACTCTTCCTGTTGTAGTGTAAGGAATATTATTTGAAATGTAAAACAACTCGAGACTTTGCATTGTGAGAAGGAAACAAAAGACACTTATCTGCAGTTAGTTGTATAAAAAACAAAGATTTAAAGGAAAATTAAAAAGGTGCTGTTGTTGTTGATCCAAATCAACATAAAAGCATATAACACATAGCGTTCATAGGTTAGTCTCCAAAGCCCCTGCAAGTTTGAGGAAGTAGGCTTCAAAGGAAATAGATCTGCAGCCACATTTAAATACTCACACCTTATCCACTCTTTACTACTGCTTTGAAATGATCACTGATCTCACACCATGCAACTGGCTGACTGACTCTTTACTCTATCTTACTGGCAGACAGTGAAACATTTGGTTCATTATTACCAGCATTTTTTCCCACTATCAAGTTCAAATTTAGATCAGTGTTTCGAGACAGAGAGACAGAAGTAGTAGTAGTCAAAAAGGACTGCCTTCCGGTTATTGGTTCATCAGTGAAGCCATCGATTACAGTTCATTTAAGTCATCATTTATGTCACAGTAGTTTACTTAAAGCTTGTTGGCTGGAGGCACTGAGAAATAATAGAGCACAGGCTGCTACAAAGGCAAGACAAGGCCTGGCTGCATATATTATAATAAAGATCCTGGATTATATTTGCATAAAGATGCTTTTGGGAAGCTTAACCAGTGGCACATCCTCAACATCAACTCATAACAGAGGATCAGAGAGATAATGTGGACTGTACTTGCGCAATAGGAGGCCTGTGTTTGACACCATTATGGAGATGCCAAAGTGTGGTCAATCAACCAATATGACAACCAACATATGTATGCACAAGGTCATTTCCCCACGTTTGTCAAAAAAAGATGAATGATAGCATTTTAGGAAATTTTATATAATTTCCTAATAAATGTTTTCCTCTCAGACTCCTTAACCAATTACAAAATTTACAAGGAGTCTTTGGAAAACATTTTCAATGGAACCATAAGTAGTCGCATTTAAAAAAATAAAAATAAATTCTTTTAATGTATTACAGACTTAGATCTCCCAAAAAATAAACAAGCTTTCATGCACAGCAAACTGACAATGAATGCATAACGGTCATCTCTCTGGGCTTGAAAATAAAGACAAACATAAAAAATTCTTCACATCAACACAAATATACTGAGAGGGCTGAGAGTAACACAAAGGAAGTATAATGTAAACAAAGTTTAGAATTTTCAGCATGAGCTAAAATTGATTCAACCGGAAAGTGTTTGTACGTGACACTCTGTGGAATCTAATCAAATAAAATAATTCCTGTAATCCCTCACCAGTTCTGAGCTGCATTACAGAAACCCTTTTTTAATTTCATGTGACATTTAGGGGAAATGTATTAAGATGGAATTTAGCATAGGAATTACATTTATTAAAGCAATTAACCATTACCAATTCAAGTTAATTCTAAGAATTTTTTTAAAACCAATCAACAATATAAAAAGGGCACTGGCTTGATTGTGAAATGTGTTTTGTAATGAGAAGAAAAATTAAAAAATGAGGAAGTCAAAACGTCAACAAAAAAACACAAAAAAGTAACACAATAGTGTGATAACTGATTAAATTACAACAGTTTTGTGTTTATATTCTAGCTTATATCAGTGTGTATCATCACCAAAGTAATTCCAGACCATAATTGAGAGCACCACTCCTTAACTGTAAATTTTCTCAATTATAAGAGCATCTTTCAATTAATAACTCACTGTACACAGATCCCATCTGTAAGTATGGGATCTACCTCAGTATTGATTTCACAGCCAAACACGTTTTTTTCCATTCCCGTTCAGTAGCTCATCAGCAGAAGACATGGACATTAATTGCAGGGAAGTTTTCTTTCTATGTAGCTACTTTCCACTGAAACTGTTCTTTTGTAGTGTTCTCCCAAAAAGAAGTCTTTTTTTTTCTTTAATGCAGTTTTGGTTTGAAACTTTCTTGCTTTGTGAGTTCTTCTGTAGTGTGTTGTAAAGTTCACCTCACAAAAATTAAAAATATCCACAAACGCAAGCTAAAAATTGGATACGTTCAATTAAAACACAGGATATGCCGATGATAAATGCCCATTATAGGGAGTCAGAGAAAAGGCAGTGAAGGAACATAGCAGCCATCAGGTAACCGGGGGGTGTAATGAATATGCTGGCAAAAAGAGGTATGAGGAAATCTTTTGAAGAGATTCGTTAGAAATGCTTTGACATATAAATATACAGATTTTGATATTCTTGATATATGCATTAAAGAGTATATTAGCTCTAAATTTTTTTCTTTATGTTTGTAATAAACATTTCAAATAGCATAATCAACCAGCTGTCAAAGTGCAACTGTAAGGACGTAATGTTATTTTACTAAACCATATGTGCAAGGTCTGTATGATGCTTGACACTGGTAACAGCAACGAATCTGAGAGCTCTATGATACCCCCCCGGCATGGCTGCAAGTAGTGACAGAGAGAGAGAAATGGTATTATGGTTTTGTGGATGATAGCAGGTTAGTGAACCAGGTTGCTGCTGATGAGGACAGCTGTCGTTTCTCCTCCGTGTGTTCCTCTCCATCTGGGAGGAGGAACTGAGTGGAGGCTACGGAGGTGGGGGATCCAAGGCTTGGTGCAAGGCCGCCACTCTCTTCAGCCTCCACAGGGGAGTCAAAATGCCAGGAGCCCTGGGGTTTGTAGCCTCCAGCACTGGCAACCTGGGGCTCAAAGAGAGGCTCCGCTGAAGCTCTGCTAATGTCTTCACTTGGGGCTCTTGGTTGCATCTGTGGCTGGTAACCCCCTCCTCCGCCTCCACAGTTGACAGACAAATCAGCCTGGGCTCCGTGACCCTCAGAGAGGCCCTGGGCATCTGGAGGCCAGACCAAAGAAGACCCTGAGGTCTGAATCCCTGTGTATGTCACATTGGTGCGTGCTGAATCCAAAGAGGAAGCAGAAGAGGCAGAGGAGTCTGAGAAACGCGGTCTTATGGGCCGCTCATCTACTACTTGGTTATAGTAGCGTATTGACGCTGGCTCATCTGTGTCGACTGGCTCTTCTCCTATGTGCTGCTCCTCTTCATCCTCATCTTCTTCAGGAATAACAACAAGCATTTCTTTACTAGAATCCCACTCGGGTTTTTCCACAATATGAACCATACTGTGGGGAGATGGCTTCACATCCAGAGGTCCCTGTGGAGCACACAGTAAATAAACCCATGAGTCAGTTTAACTGTTTCAACAGAAATGACCAAAAACACTAAATAGGAAATTGAATAGCATGAAAGGAAATTGAATAGCACACAATTAGTTTCGTCATAACAGTCAGATTGGTTCAGCTGATACTGTACCTGTGTCCTTGACCAATCACCAGGCAACTTTGGCTCAGGTATGTTTGGATAGAAGGCCTTTTTCACCCTGGTGACAGAGCAAGATGTTATTTGTAGCATTCACTATCTTTAAAAGCCAAAAGAAATAAAATGCCCCCTTAAAGCTCATCTTCGATATACTGTAGAGACTATGCTGTTTTTTCCTTTTGCTGTTCTTATTTACAGAACATACAAATACAGAGGAGAGAAAGACATGTCATAGGAACATAACAATCTCACCATTTCCTCTTCTTGTAGCAAATAAATGTAACAATAACCAGGAATAAGGCTGTGATTCCTAGAGAAGCCAAGATTTCCAGGATCAGCCAATCAGCTGTAAGGACGAAACAGCAGAAAGATTAGAGATATTAGACCTAAACCAAAATTATTATTTTTCTTACCTCTGAATGTAAGTAACTGTATAAACTGAGCCAAAGTGTGGTTAACTGTAGACCCTTATGTTGTACAGGAGCATTCTTTTGTAGCCTCAAATAATAGTAGATAATACATTCACATACCATAAGGCTCCAGCGATATGGAGGCAGTCGCGCCTGTGTCCTCGCCTGCAGAGGTGTAGGCCTTGACAGTGAATTTGTATAAGCCCACAGAGAAACCCTTAACTGTGTAGCTCCTGGTTCCTGGGTCTGACACATTGGCTGTTTAAAGACAAAAAGGGAGAGAGAGAAAGGAAGGAATAACAGGAGGAGGAAAGAGAGAGAAGCGAGAGAGGAAACAATGAGGTAAACAGTGAGAAAGTTTAACAGGAAAATATGTTCTTCCTAAAACATTTTCTGATGAATGTTGTGAAAACATTAGTAATAAAATTGTGCAGTTTCTATTTGAATCATCTTTTAAGCATTTTATTGTTAACAGCTGTACTGTCTTCAGAGGTGGCACTTTACATCATGACATTTACCTAGAAGTGTGAGCTGGGAGCCATTGCTGATGTAAATGTTGTAGCCCAAGATGAAACCTCGTCTGCTGCTCAGTGGGATCTCTCCCCAGGTGAGAAGAATATTATTGTCCTCCTGACGAGTTGACAGAGAAACAGGACTGGACGGGACTGCAAAAGCGGGAAGGAAAGGGAGAAAAGGGGAAACAAAAGATAAGAACAGGAGGCATTACGGAAAGAATGGGAACAAAGAGTCAGCAATTAAAATGCAGAGTGTGATTTCTGAGGTCGTGCACTTCTTTTACAGAGGATAAGCTTCCCACACATAGATCTATCCTTACCCAGCTCCTGCATGTATCCCTGCCAGTGCTGCAGCAGCTCTGAGGACTCTGAGGAGCAGCTGAACAAAGAAATGCTGTACCTCACACCTGGTTGGAAGTTGGCTGATGGCAAAGAAAGAGATTACTATATATCACACAGTATCAGTCTTTCACCTGAACTGACTGTAGAAATACATTCTGTGCATGATAAATAACCTAAAAAACATACCCTCTATTCACAGAATTGTTGGGTTTTTAAAAAAGAGTCAGAAAGGCTGGCATACCTGATTCAATGGAGACATTAGTGTTTCCAGCAGGCACCTTAATCCAGTCCACAGAGCAGTCCCACGAGCATGAGGCATCATGCCATTCCACCACATAACCACAGGTGGCGTTGGCATTGTTCTGCCAGGACAGAGGGAAACCTCTGTCCATATAAACCGCCTTGGACACAGCAAGACGTTCCACATCTGCAAAGAAGAAAATCTGTTAGAAGTGATGTAGAAAAAAAATGTCTTAGTCCTCCTTTCAAACTGACTGATTGCTGTTCAGCTCTTTAAAGTAAGATCAGTGTTTCATGACTGTGTAAACAAACGTTTTAAAAAAAATACAATCTTCCTCCATTTCTACATACCTGTCAACTGCAAAGGTATAAGTACACTTGACGGTTGGGATGGCCCATCTTCGTTCTTTGCAATGACGGTCACTATGATTTTGTCATGGCTAGAGGCAGCAATCTGTGTGAGGTTGACTGAGGCAGCAGAAGAGTCTGGCAGGAAGACTTCTGTGTGCTGTAAATTATCTTCAGGGCTCCAGAAAGTAACTTCATAACCTGTGAGCTGGCCATGGCTCTGTCTTCGAGTCAGAGGCTAAAAGATATCAGGTGAAACAGATACATTCAATTATTTTTTCACAAGAGGTCAAATTTCTCTATGTTACAATATAAAACCATGCTGTGAATCTCATGTCTCCACAGATGAAAAAAAACATTCAATTGTCAACTGTTTATCTACAGTATAAATCTAAACCAGGTTTTTTTTTCAAAGATGATAATACAAAATAACAGAAGATCACCTTCCAGATAACCTTCCCGGTGTTGTCACTGTTCATCTTCACCCACACATCAGGAGCATCTGGAACTGAGACAAGACAAAACAATTGAAAAAAGAACTGGTGTGTCAGAGAAGCACAGAAACAGCTACTAAAATAGCTTAGACCTCTGTTATCACATTATAGAATTGAGACAGTTACAAAAACATGATACTTTCATCAGGAATTGCAACTTTCAGAAGTTGCCTTAAGCAGCCTCAATTCCCTCAAATTGCTGCTAAAATAAAGAGAGAGCACATAAAGTCCCTTACTAGTAGTACTGGTTTTGAAGGAAAATTGGTCACTCCAGTCTCCCCACTTCCAGAAATTCTGCTGGACACCACAGCGAACTTGGACTCTGTACTCCTCTTCAGGAAACAGGTTGGATAGAAACACTGACCGCAGACCCACACCAGAGAAAATATTCTGGACAAACACATTACACCTCATTACTGTCTGGTACATTAAAAGCCACTCACACAGAAAGTACAGGCCATGCAGACACATTCTTGCATTTGTGGAGGTAAAGAGTCGGATCATTAGTATACTGTACGGGAAAAGTAATATGTTTAGTCTTACTGACATATAGTATTTACAAAAACACAAACCATACAGACGGATCACAGAGATGTTTCTGTACACTGAGACAGACAAAAAAACAACACAAACAAACAAACAAACACGTGGCCTATCTCTGCAACAGGCATACACACACACACATACATACATTGGTACACACACAAACAACTCACCTTTATTTTGTTGCCATTGGAGGTTAGCTCCACCTGGCAACCAAGAGCCAGGGAGGAATAGCTGCTGTACTTCCACTGCCAGAACAGACTAGCATTCCACGCATGTGTGACAGCTCTTAGGTGAGTTGGCGCAACCGGCCGCACTGAAGGGAACAGATGAACAACATCAGATGGGTGCTATGGTGACTTTCTTACTATTTATCTACTCTATGACAAACTAAAACAAGAGGATTCTGTCCATTCTTTCCAATAACCTTGCCAATACACGTTCAAGCTGTTGCAAAACACGTGTTTATTTATCGTCTTATATGTGTAATAAAAACAACTAAAAAGCAAGCAGATAACAGCTGCAGTTTGAAAAAACATTTTTCTGCTTCCCTGTCAGATTGAATAAATGAATGTCACCATCTGTTTCCACTTTGACCTGCCTAAGTACATACTTATGCACTTAACATAAATCAATATATTGATATTGCATCTCAAATAATTCAAACAAAAACAATAACAATTTGATGGCACAATGGCTCTAACAGGTGCATTTCATGTCTTCGCGTACCTCTACTTTGAAATAAGCGTTTAAAAATGAATGGTGAGTGTCAATCCATTCATTCTGATGAAGCAGGGGTGATAAACTTACCTCTGTGACTGAGCTCAGCAGAGTCAGAGAGGCTGTACTGGCCGAGAGGATTCACGGCCACCAGTGTCCAGTTACCCTCCCACTGATCCAGGGCGCACTCGCTCTGCTTCTGCGATGGCCTGCACTCGACAAGACATAAAAAATACATATAAGTAAAGAGCAGGTTGCCAAGAATGGAAAATAAACTACAGAAATGTACAATCACTTTAGGTGCTCATTCCCACTGAAGATACAGATTAAGGCCCACACATTCTTTAGGTAACATCTTGTCTGGCAACTTTTCAGTCCATCCCTGTAAAAGCTGTGGCAGGCAGCCAATCCACTATCAGCATTAAATGAAAACACAGAAGCAGCAAGCGGTTACTTAGACTAAGTGCCTTATATTTCTTGTCATCTCCCCTTTCTGTTATGATTTTTTTTCTGGATAGAAAAAAGTCCTTAGAGAAAGGCAGGGGTACCAATCATAAATAATGCAGGGAAATTAGTCAGAAACAGAGTGACATTGAACCACATCCCATCATGAATTCCGTCGATGAATTGCTGTTAATCAGTCCAAAAAAAACAAACAAAAAAAACCTCCCAAGTCACATTTCATCACTGCTACTTCTGTCCTGGAGCAATGTGTCATTTCTACTGAGAATTTCCAGTATATCTTGTCTGGGCCTTTTCCTGTTTTTCTTAGGATTTTGACCTGAGTCAGAAACAGAAACGATTATATGGGACGACAGGCTGATAAAATCTTGTAACTTGTTTTTACAGAATGCTACAGCTCAGCTCAACTTGCCCCTGAGCTGTTTTGTTTTTTTCCCACTGGCAAATGTTGTGGATATATTAAATACCTTTTACTTTTTCTGTTTTTTGAAAGAAGGTGGAGCGAAAACACTGCAGGTCACTGACTGTTCAGTGGTTATCTTGTTGTCTGATCTCTGGTGTGGCAAATTCTTTAATTCTCCTGTTTATTTTATAGCATTTGTTTATTAACCCTAAACCTGAAGTTCTGCTTCCCAGCCTGAGCACTACAGCTCCTAACAAAATATCAGGTTTCAGGTCAGGTCACAGCCCATGTGAGATTTAGCCTTCAAAAGTAATTTATTGTGTTTGTGGCCTCAAATGCTGTACCTATTGTTCACAGAGTAGCGGGTCTTTCGTCTGCCATACAAGTGTGTTTCTCTCCCTTCATCCCACTGGCACACAGCTGAGCTCAGGTCACGAGTCTCACACACAAAATCAGTGGGACGTGGTGGATCTGCAGAGGATGACAACAAGTAGAAACTTACTTGCTTAATCAGTATATATAGATTTCATAAATATTACCAAGATTTATTTATAAGACTTTGATCCATTCAGTTATTTATCTTACAGCCAACAAACACCACTGCTCCAGTCAGTTTTGTCTTGGGGTAGTTATAACAGATGATGTTGGTTCCTGTTGGGCCGGAAGGTCTCTGATTAACCACTGTAGCGGCGTAGCTTCGCCTACTCAAACGTGTTGTATTCATGTCTGTGTTTCTGGCACGGATTGTACCAAAGATCCCTCCCTCCTCCACGATGCAACAGAAGGTGGTGTTGGCCCCCACAGGTACAATCCTGTCCTGCGGGTACATCTGGAATTTCTCATTGCTTGGGAGATCGCTTCCTGAAAAAAGGGAAATGAGGGAAGTGGAACAAAAGAAGATGGTTGTTCGAATAAAAGACAAAAGGAGCCATAGAAATACTATAAATAAGAATATATATTTAGATCCAAAGGAAAGTAACTTGTTTGGTTTAAGAGATGTCCCTTACTCCCCCTTCATAAAAAGCATATAATGTTTATTGAACTAACTTACAGGTAAAATTACTGTTGTCTAACAACATACTACATGCATTTTATTCTTGCTCCTCTAACCTTGAAGTATCTGAATGTTGCTCCATTCACTTGCTGTTTGTCCATCTCTTGAGCGGATTTTGATTGACAGCGAGGTACACTCTAGAGGTTCAACTGAGGTCCAGTTCCACTGGTGCCGACCATTTTCCTGATTCACCATCACAGACACAGTGTCCTACCGGGGATGAAAAGAAGAATGAGAGAATGAACCAACATGAAGCTGGTGGATGTTTGTTAGTGCTGACAGCCATAGCTTTAGATCATCTGCATAGTTTATGAGAATCAAGTATCATATACAGCAAAATGTGCTGCAGAGGCAAATAAACTATGGCTTTAAAAGCCTTGTGGAAAAGAAACATATCAGAAAAAAATCAGCTCATCACTTATATATTTATATTTCTATCAGCTTATATGTCAGGTGATCAACTGAAAGAAATTAAACTACCAAAATGTCAAAAAGTGTTTTGAAACAATTCAACCTTTTCTTTAGAAACAACGGAGTGGTGATAAGTTTATTTTTCCAGCTGTCAAATGTTCTGCCCAGTACATGTCCTAATTACAATTGTTTTTTTTTAAAAACTAATTTAAAGGAACCATATCAAATATGTTTGTTTATGTTACGAGATGTGCAAAGGAAATCATTCACAGGATATATCATTATCATTTTTTTTAAATACCAATGACAATTTGATAAAAATGTATCAACATCAGCATCAAATATCTTACAGTAGTCAGGCAACAGTTCTTTTACATGGGGATGTAGCTAACTTGTATAACTGTACAATAAAAAAAAGGATAAGAGCAAATAAGCGAAAGTGAAATGCTCTTACATAGAAGACCGTTTCATTGAGTTCAGTTCTGAGAATCATGAGGTCAAATGTTTTGGCAGCTCCTCCCAACCAGGATATGGATATTTGCTGTGTGTACATGTTGGCTGACAGAGTCACCTGCTGGGGTACAACAAGGGCTGGAGAAAAACAAAACAAAACAAAAATAAGGGTTTAGTATCAGCCCCACAGAACCAACGGAGTAACTTTTTCACATGGACCTGTATCAAAATTTAACATCACTTAAATGTTGAATATCATTTATTTATCAGAATCTCGAGGGTGAAAATATCCCTTAATGTAATTTAGTTATTACCATCTTTGGCATGAGTGTGTATAGCTGAGAGGCCAAGGAGAACACAGATGAGCCAGATGCAGCTGGTCTTTGAGCTCGGACTGACACTTAAGCGAGGCATGTTAAACAATTGGCCAAGTCTTTGTCTGCAGATCCTAAGGTGGTTGTCCTCTCCACTACAGCAATACCATGCTGGACATTCTGAGAGGCCAGATGCAGGAAGAGGGTGTCCTGTGGGAAAAGACAACAGAGGATGGAAAATGGTAAATGTTCAATGACTAGAATTAAGACATACTAAAAACACAAACCTGACAGACTAGGAAATGTTCAAACATACCTTAACTTTGAGTAAATTGAACCAAACTCATAGTGAAAAAATAAGTTTTTGTAAACCAATCCAGAAAAGTTTTTTTGTTTGTTTGTTTTATTAATATATCTCACTGCCGCCCACAGTGCTGGATTACATTATAAATGTGGTGTTGAGCAGAGAACAGCTGTTGCGAAACTGTGAAGTTGGAGTCACACAAACATAATGTCCATATTCTGGCATGCAAAGTAATTTCATAATAACTCTCCCATGATCTGACTTGTTTGCGCTCTTCTCTGTTAGGTGCTGGGGAGCTGTTGCACTGTTGTAGATTTTTGAGATAATTCCTTGCCAGCTGTGTTTTCTGCATAAATGCATGTCAAAGCCAGTACTTCCACTGCCAAGATAAACCTAACTTTGACATCAAGATAAGAAACATATCTCTCCTACAGCTGCTTTCAGACAAGATGTGGAGACACACAAGTCAGCAGAATGCTGTTCAAGTTCAACCTTGCTGCAGATCTATTTCACTTAAGCCTGTCTCAGCTCAGGGAGTTTTTGGATGTGAGAGGTTTGGTTTTGCTGCCTATCTACAAACAATGCTACTACTGTATATTGCATAAACAGCCAGATGGCAGACAGAGAGTGCAAAGCTGGGGGCAAAGACAGCTGACAGATGCAGGTCCAGTGTATCAACTTACACATGAAGCCTTATTTAACTGAATCTGTGTTTACTGGCACCGGTATCTTGCTTTACATGTTACTACACATCTAACTTCTAGTTTTAGTATCATTTCAGTTTCAGTATTATTTTGTCAAACACGTGAAAGTGCACAATACTGCAAATCCTCAGGGGGTAAAGTCACTGCAGAAAAAAGCACTTACCAAACCCATATGAGCCTTTATCTGTATTATATGCACAACAGCAAATACTAGCATTAAAAAAACTAAGCACAACTCTTTTTTCCAGGGAAATATTCATTTACTAGAATAACCTTTTTTATACTGACATGAAGGTCACAGTGTATTCATTCTACTGTCAACATACCTTTGACCAGAAAGTTGCACTGCCACAGCTTGCTATCCAACTGTGGACAGCTAACAGCTAACCCTCTACAACCAAATACATGTTCTTTTACAATTTAACAACCAAGTTTACCATATCAATGTCATGAAATAAATGTTTGAAAGACCACACTACTGTTTCATTAAGTTTTTGTAATTAAGTATTGAACTTAAATTACTTAAATCACTTGTCTATTATTATGTGTGACAAAACAAGCTTATTAAGTGATTTTACTTCACCTTTGGTTTTCGGAAACAGGCTCTTTTCACTCTATCTCATGTTTTATAGGCCAAAGATAAATGAAATCATTAATCATTAGTTGTAACCCTGACTAGGAGCATGTTTTGACACTAGCAATGTAATGAGTGCATAAGGATTAACTTATCAAAACCATATTTGTAATTATGCAACACTAACACAAAAATAGTCATACAAGGAATAGTAACAACATATATGGTGTTGCAGACAGGCACAGTGAAAAGAACTATGTTAACTGCAACAACATCTAGGTGGGGAATGCAAGGCCAAGGCTCAGTTCATAATGTGATTGTAGTTCTCTTTACCAACAGGGAGGAAAAAAATCAACAGGCCTTTTTTTAAAAGCAAACAGAGATTTTGCAATAGTGTTGTTAAGAGGCTTGGCTGCTAGATGTGCATATCTGCATCTGTAATTTTCTGTTGTTTGTGTGTCTAACTGTCACCAAAACCCTGCAGTGCAGTTCATCTGGTTTACCTAAAGACAGGCTGGGACAGGCCTCAAACAGCGAAACATCGCGATCAAGCAATGTTCTTTATTTGATTTATGATATGACCACCTTAAACTTTACGAAACCAAAAAAATGTATAAGATTTTTTCGTATCTGTTCCTACTGACTTATTGGTGTTTGCTCATAGATAAATAGATCAAAAACCAGAGATCAGAGACAAATCAAAATAATAAATTAAGAACAGAGACAGACATCCATCTTTGGCAGTGTAAGAATAACATATAATTTTGCTCTCAAATCCTCACCAATGTACAATCATTGTATCTAAAGGGCATGGTGGATGATAAATAGTTGTTTTCCTTTCACAGTGCAGGAAGCAAAACAAGCTGCTACAGGTGCCAAAGAAGTGCAACCCACAGTAGCACCCCACATGAGGCAACACAAATGAAAACAGTGACACATTGATTCCAGTGAAGAGAAGGCCTCCATTAAAGGAAAGAAGAACAGGAAAACCTTGATACCTGCTTATTAAATGACATGACAAATGTTTACACATCACAAGTTAGTTTGGTGAAAGATGGAGTGCAACTACTGGAAAAAATGCAATAATAAAAACAAAAGGGTACTAAAAAATAGTCAAGGTTTGTGTGGTTGAGTACGACATATTCCAAGAGGCTTTTCTAAAAAACTGTTAAGAACAGAAAGAAATGTAAAAAAGACTGAGATTAAAAGTCATAAAAATGGTAAATTTCAACTAAAGGACTGCATAACATCTTGATAATCACTGATCAACATTTATTTTCTTTTAAATGGTTTTGCAGCAGCAGGAGTAAGACTGGAATTTCAATCTCTAATCTCCTTTGAAAGCTGACTCCTAAAGTTGTTTCACATCTGGTTGTAGAGCTCCACTTTGGACTTGAATGAATCTTAACACCACATTAAGCCACTTCTGCACAAAACCTGATTTCACTGTGCATTTTTATGGTATCTGGACATCTGGACATCTGGACATCTGTTGTTTAATTGGTATAATATTAAAAAACAGCAGAGCCTGAAAATACAAGGCAGTTGTTTCTGAAGCCAAAGATCATATGCAACTGTCACCAAATTGAATCTGATTTCTATAATTTGACTTAATTAACAAGACTTGTGCCTCTGATAACCCATAGGTGTGCTCCTGAGTCATTCCACAGTTGGATAAGACTTCTAAAAAAAGTTCTACTGAGCTTTGAGTTTAAAAAACATCA
Source organism: Ctenochaetus hawaiiensis (assembly GCA_029783645.1). Classification (NCBI taxonomy): domain Eukaryota; kingdom Metazoa; phylum Chordata; class Actinopteri; order Acanthuriformes; family Acanthuridae; genus Ctenochaetus; species Ctenochaetus hawaiiensis. The sequence continues at coordinate 13,853,641 of JAPZDY010000022.1, forward strand.
CCTTCATATGAAATTCAGAGAAAAAGCTCAACATAAATACAGCTGTCTGAGGCCAAGGTTTCACATACTTCTGTGCCTGCACCAAAATTGCTCCTGAGCCTGTTTCAAGCCTAGTGGCTCCCCACATGAAAGGGTGCAGTTTTATGTTTTAGCAGCCCTGGTTCCTAAAGATTATTTTTCCAACTTCAGCACCAAGATGAGACATTTTACAACCTACAATATATCCTACAACCCATCTGAGGACTGGAAAAAAAAGAGTGCACTGATGGGAAACAGGGAAAACAGCCATAAATTCTGGGAAATCTAACCAAGAAAGAAGATAGCCACAAATGCACACTAGCACACAAATCAATACTTTTCTGCTGGGCTCTGGTCTTTGTCCTCACAGCAGTGATAAATATGACCACAAACCAAAAAAAGAAAAAAAAAACTAATGATATTGTTCTTACTCAAAACCCAAGCCAAAACCTTATCTGTATGCCTGCAGCAGTACAATTTTAGAAAGAACAGACTCACCTAAAACACAATGATTTGGAGTTTACCTCCTGTCTCCACACTGGACTTTGCCATTGCTCTGTTTGATTATTCAGCCATGCAAGGCAGCCATCAAGAGCAAGCCATGGAAAATGTCAAGGTATACTCTCACACACAAAATATACTCTGCAGGACTGCCTGTCCAATGATGCAATCACCTTTCAGATGTCCAAATTCAATCAAAAGGCCTCATTGGAAATATTGACATTTACGGGTTGTGCAAGTAAGAAAACAAGCAGTTACTGGCATATGCAAAATCGTATGTTTGCTAGGAGTGAGTGTGTATGTGTTTTGGCTAGTGCACTTTACTCTGTGTTGTCTTGGGTTTAATGTTTTTTTAAAACTGTTTCAACACTAATTTCAGTCTAAAAGACATCTTAAAGTATAACATGGAATGTTATCCCTGCCATAACCAAAACCCAGACAAAAATAAAAATGAATTGAGGCCAAAGCCAAAATTACTCCAAACTACCACTGCCTGGAGAGAAAAAAAATACTCATGGAAAAGTTTACAAAAGTTTCATCACTGTCTAAACAGACATAAGATGGCAATGAAACCTTAAATATCAGAGTTCTAGCATTTTCCATAAAATGATAAGGCATTTTATGTATTTATCCATTTTTGCAGCACCTTACTATCACAACCACAGTAAAAAAGGAAAGTACAGAAACTTTGATAGTATTTTCTTTACTTGAAGTGTGTGGGATGGCAGCTGGAGCCAAACCATGGCAAATCTTGTGTGTCTGTTCTCAGCCTACACTCAGCAACACTGTTATTACACTGTCACACAATGACCACCAGGACCAAAGAAATAAGCACACAGTGCCACCACTATACTATACACCAGTGGTGACTTTTTGAAACATGAGCTAAGATTGCTGCTAATTATGTATGACCTTTGAATGGGGCGAGAAGAAGACCGGATGCGAGTGAGAGAGTAAGTAAAAAAGAAAAAAAAAACACAAGACAGATGAGTGTGTTTGTGTGAAATGTCAGGGCTCTGACCTCAGTGGCGAAGGCACATTCAGTCCTGTGCGCGTAGCTTTTGGACCTCAACCAACATAATTTCCTTCCTTCCCTTTCACTGGAAACATTCATGAATGTAAATCAACAGGAAGTGAATGCAAAAGCCCCTCTAAAAATATAAACTTTGCTTCCGGATGTTTGCCTTTAAATGACAGGCTTACGACAATTATACTCTTATACTTAGAGTCAAAGGCATGCCTGACATCCCCCCCTCTTCCTCCAACACCACCACATGACACACAAAGACGAACACTACCAAGTGACTGGTAATAAAGAAAACACACGAACAGGGCAGCTATTGTCCTTGCAGGTACATTTAGGTGCCTTACATTTACCCAGTTCTGGTGACTAATGTTCAAAGTTTTTTTATTGAGACACAGTAGAATGACGTTATTTAACGTTATTTAAAATTCATCCTCAAACAGGAAAAAAGCAAATTTGTTCCATAAGGAAAGTGGGGAAAGCATAAAAAACCACAAACAACTCTTGTTCTTTTATGCTAAAAGGGAGTGTTAAAAGCATTGAGGTTAATATTTATATGTTAGACGCTTATGTAAATGCAAGTAAACATTAACCATCATTGGTCTCCCCTGTGCAGGTGCAGATAAAATCATTGTAACAACTGTGAGGGAATGACGGTCGATCCAGCTTAAATGTCTTCTTTCCATGCAAAATTTGTATTTCTATTTGAAATACAGTTGCAGTTTTTGAAATGATGTCATGAAAAAAAATATTATAATAACTGGCATGCATAAAACTAACCTAAATCTGAGTAGAGCGTGCTAGTGTATGATTGAAACACATTTTACTTTGGGAAAATACTATAAGCGTACTATAAAGAAAAAAATCTGGGTTTGTTTTTAATATAAATAGTATCATGAAGTTAAATTGGAAGAATGGAAAGAATGAAGTTTTTGTTGCGGGATTCAATTTGTTACATGTTAGCTGGGCGCTAAAAAAAATAAATAATAAAAGATGAGTTGATCTGACTCTCATATCTGTTAGCAAAACAACCATGATGACGAAATACACATTATTAGAGTGTACATCCCACCCTTAGGGTCCCAACCACAAAAAATAACAATAATCATGTGTCGGCGCACTCAACACCTAGTAAATGTTAGTATATTAAATTGTATTTTTAAATTCTGACTCCGCTTTTCCAAGAAAAGTGGTTCATGGGGCAGATTTCCTAAACTGCACCATCCCAGGAACGTTTGCAATTAGCATTAGCACGATGGGTATATCATCACAAATCTCATTCTAAACATCAGAAAGACGGTGATCACATATTACAAAAGTAGCAATTATTTTTACCAACAACAATTTATCGAGAAAAAACGGTGTACTTTAATTAGACAAGACGAATAAGCCTTGAATATAATTTAAAATTCACATTTGTTAGCCAGCACCCCACGACACGCGCAGATAGGCCACTGATGTTTGGGAAAAACACTGCTAGCTTCAAAGATTTTGTAAGTAACCATGTAAAAACAAGCGTTAAACGTCATATTGAATTCAAATGTCCTAAAAATATTACCTCTGATGTCGCGATAAATCCTTCCCAGTGTTGTTTCGGTCATATACCTAAAACCCAGATTCTCCTGCCCCCGTCCTACGTAGTTAGACCGTTCCCTGTGAATCCAGAATAGGTTGGGATTACTGGAATAGAGCGAGCCTGGCATTGATTGATGCTTGCGTTAACCAATGGGCTTCGACTAAACCATTCGCACAGGGGGAGAAGGCGTTGTCGTGGTGTGTTAAAGTCAAATAGGAAAAGCGACATGTAAGGGTCACGCGAGTCACGACCATGATCACTACACCGGTCCAGACCACTGTCAGGGGGCTCTTGAACAGTCGAATAAGATTGTCTATATTCAAATACCAGAGTCATCAGTCGAAAAGTGATATGAAAACAGACGGGGCGCCTGTTTATTTCTCATAGAACGAACTACTGTACTAGCCTGAGTTTCCTGATGTAAACTTCTGCAAAGTCATGTCATGTTATACACCCACAATTTGGTAGACTATACTTTAGGACAAATGTTGAAAAATTCATGAAAAGATTAGGAATCCAAACAAAAGTAAATGTTCTTCTGTATGAATTTGTCAAGGGCAGGATTACAGCTCATGAATAAGATGTACATAGCTTGTACAACAATGTTTTGGTTCATAAATGCATATGAGCTGAAAAAAACAAATTTATCAGCCTTTTTCCAGAGAACTGTACTGATAATCCAATGGTAAACAGGTGGAGCCTGTTGATGGTGAAATCAGTGGGGATTATTGGTCAAGCAGTCAATCAATATTTACCTCAAGTTTCTTCCTGCTGCTGCCGCTGCCTTCATGCTACCTCGTTGGTGTTTATGGTTATCGTTTTCCCTCCAGAGTGCCTTTTTACTGATATGAAATTACACACACAGTATTTGCAGAATGATACAACCTGATAATAAATGATGGGTTTTCATTTTTTTTCTCCTGTAGGTCCACAGATGGAGCAAGTGGCCGAACAGAGAATTTTAATTGCAGAGCTAAAGTGATGAAGTCAAGATAAACAGAGCTGAGCTCTGAGACGGTAAATACCTGAGTGCTAATTCATCACCAACAGGTTCAGCTATACGGATTTTTTTAAAACTGCAAACAGACGGTAGAAGGATATTAATGATGTACTGTAGAAGAGCTGTAAAACAAAGTATTGAAGGAAAGCTGTAAAGAGAAACCAACACAGATTGAACATTTAACAAAATCAGTTTTATTGGCTCAATCATGTAACAAAATGCTATTGACATATGTTGATTAGAACAGATAAGCATGTGATGCTACAGTGCAGTATGTCACCTGTGTTCAGAGCAGCTGATATAACCATGTAATATCTGATTTACATAAGCTTTTTCATACTTTAAAATGCATATAGCACAACTCTTGCCGGGGAGAAACAAGTGATTAGTTTCGGCAAGGTTCCTATTTTAATTGTTTTTGTAACAACATTTTTTCTATATTCTCTCTATTAATATATATATGTATATATCAAAAATCATTCACTAGTCACTGGCATTTATTGCAGTCACATGAAGACAGCAGTTAATATCTAAATGTCTAAACAAAGAAAAATTCAAGCATTGATGTGGTTGTGTAAAGGAAAGGGAGAGGTGGTTTGCACACTGTATAATGCAAGAGCTAAACATTTTAGAGAGAACTTTTTTATTTGGCAATATTTGCTGAGATGCATGATAAACATGGGACCTGTTAGCTTAGCACAAAGACTGACAAATAGGAGACCGCTATCTTAGGCTAGAGTTTGAGTTGGCCAGCTTAGACTTCTCTCCAATGTACAACAGCACATTAAGCCCCCATAGATGGCAAATTGTTTTTAGGTTCAGGTTTTTGGAGTTATTAAACAAATGAGTAACACTATATTAATTAGTAAGATTTACAGGCACTGGTAGATTTCTTCTGTGCTGTCATCAACATTTCTAGTCTTTGGGTGAGGCTTTTCTAATTGCCTACTGTATGTAACATTACATTTATTAGATATTCATATTCAGAAATGTTTAGTCACTGACTTAATGATTTAGCAGCTTTTTGTTCTTCTGGATATTTTTTCAAGTGGACCTCTATTTGGCTGAAACAGAACACTATTAATAAAAAATTGTAATGTTTGATATACACTGTGCAGACTGTCACTCTTTTCCTTTGTATGCTACTTTTTTCCACCTGCACCCTCTTGGGTTTTGATATGCACACTCTCCACTTTCTTTTGTATTGATTTACTTGTTTCAAGTCATTCAGCAATAGAGGAGACTGTATTACACCGAGGCGTGGTACCAAATTCAGTCAAATGGTGTTGTCCGTCATAGGCGCACGTTACAGATCTCAGTTTGATAGAGCCTAAGAAATCAGGAAAAAATAATGAGGTGGGAAAACGTGTAGTTCCTCGTTCAAAGTCTTCCCCAGTTGTGGAGAAGACGCAGCCAGTACACACAGTCCTAATTCCAAAAGTTTATCCATTGAGTTTATCCCAGCGTTGCACTGCCACCTACTGTCCATAGATTAGAGCACAATTCTAGAATATACAATATCTACAATATTGTTGCAGCTAGGCTACTACAAAGTAATATCATCAGCAAGCTCGTGAACGTGCAGCTATGACTACGGAAACTATCGAACAAGTACGGGAGAGCACGAGCGAATTAAGGGTGTGCTTCAATGAGAGGCTACTGCGCAATGTCGGCCCTTGTGGGCCCATGGAACGTGCGCAGTACGGTTTAGTCGGAACCGGAAGCCGCGCGTTTCATTCCTCTTGCGCCACTGAGCGTCTTTCATATGAATGAACAGGGCTCCGCCTTAGGCGCTGTATTCAGTTATCTGTAATACAACCATGACAACAGCGCCACTTTCAAGCGGTCGTCTTAATCGTCAACAATAACACACCAAAGAAGTAGTCAGTCAGTGGAGAAAAACAAGAGAGCCGTGCTACGAATCTACAACCCTCAGTTACACGTGGAAAGTATATCAGAGAATTTCAGATCGACTGAATGGTAACTCGTAAAAGTATGACTGAAAACACTATTGTTAACGGCTTGTCAGCAACACTGAAGCATGCTACTCTCCTTCACTACTAACGGTTGCTAAGTGTTTAGCTTGCTAACGCTGCTAACTGAACTACTGCTGCATGTCAGCATCAACGAGGAGAACCAGACGTTTCTCTGCAGCTGTCAGCCTTAATTCAAATGCCTGCTTAGCTCATATAACTGCTTATCTAGCTGTCTCTCCGCTTTTCAATTAGTCCAAGGTTTAACGTGGGCATCTATACTAGATGTTACAGTGAACTCTCATTTGTAACAGTAGATCAGCTGCAGGGGAGAGGCTGATTAGTTGACAGGTGAGTTGTTGTGACTATAATCAGAACTATTTACTTTTGGCTACCTTATTTGTAGTTCCAGGGCTATCACATTATGTCCCTTGTTATTCCCTTAGTCATTGCTGCCGCTATAAGGTAGTAATTTTTAACGTTTTTCAGAATAAGTAGTCAAAAGACCGCTTTGAAAGTGTTTGTGCATAATAAGTAATACTTACTATAGAACCTGACAGGCACACATTGGTCAAAGCTGGCCAAAAGGTTTGGTTACTTAAGACTAATTCCAGTAGCTAAGAAAACAACTACTATTAAGTTTTGAGCAACAGAAAGTCTTATAAATTGGTATAAGGAGTCAAAATATTTACTGTGAAAGTTCATCAGACCTTCAGGTAAATTTCAGAATGGATAGAATAATTTACTAAGTAATTGTAATCAATCTAAGCAGTGTTACAAGTTAGGAGTGTTAAGAATTATTGACTGAATGACATTTTGTTCTTAATGTAATTGTCAGTTATCCAAACGCACATTAAAAAAAACTTTCTTTCTGCAATCATTCCTCCTGTTTATAACCTTTTTTTCCCCCCCAGTGTGTATAAGATGTAGCTAATGGCTGTCAGAATAAAGGTTGCCCAATATAAACAAATGATTCTGTCCCCAGGCCAAAGATGGTTCAAGACAGTGCTCATGTTCGGCAGCGAGGTGCCCAGGACTTTATGGCATACTATGACTTTGCCTGTGCCAGACAAGAATCAGTCCCTCTGCCTGCTGTTAAGATGAACCTTGACAAAGGGATGCTGGACTTTAATGGAGACAGGGTCAAACTCACAGACTGGCCACCTATTCTCAACTCTGTGAGCATCAACAAACACCTGCACCACATTGCCATAAGTAGCACATACCAAGCTAGTCTGGGATCTGGGGATGCAGGTAAGGCAGAAAATAAACCTGGTATATCTTGTGGTATTGTATTAAGCAATTTAAGCCCTCTGTCATAATTAATTATGTTAAGAGTACATATATGAGTTAAATTAGAAACTTAAATGACTTATTAATTTTGCCTATATACATTGATCACATCATCACCAATTTCAGATAGGGGGTATTATAAATCTAGCTTCAGGAAGAAGATCCCAGCCATTCGCTCTAAGGACATGACATTTAAGTTGTGCAAGGCCATCAGAGAGTGTCTGACTGTCTCTCCTAACCTCAAGACTCTGCAGCTCAATGGACTTCCACTGAGAGAGAGGGACCTAATC
>JAPZDY010000022.1:13867260-13885635 GCA_029783645.1 Ctenochaetus hawaiiensis
TTTTTTGCATTCAGGATGGCACAACGAAATTTCGTTGCACTTGTGCAATGACAAATAAAGTCTATTCTATTCTATTCATATACTGAAAAGCATAAGTGAGCAATGAACACTCCAGTGTGTCCAAAACCAAATAAAAAGAACTTGCTGCTAAGGATTCCTTTCATTACTTTAATTATGTATTGTTCTCCAAACTTTACATCTTCAAATGATTCACCTTAAGTGTTGTAGAATCTCAGTGGAATTTTGTTTAACTTTTTTATAAAATATGGGACCCGTATGCAAGGTAGCATTTGTTCACATTTACGAATTCAGTTTCTCAGATAATTTTGGTGTAAACTTCGGTTGTGCATAAATAAAATGTCTGTTCCAACTTTGGACATTTACTGGGATTTTACTGTTAGGATTTAATCTCTTCTTCTTCTCTTTATTTAAAGTTTAGGTCAACTAGCTTCATTGGCTGGGATTGACAAGACAGACTTCCAACCTCTAGGAAGACCTCAGCTGTCTTCTACAATTGGACCGCATCTGGGTGACACAGCATCACTGACAAAAGTGGAATATTGCAATGTTGAGGCGAAGGGAGATGCTATCTTGTTGGTAGGGGTTTGCAAAGCAATGTTTATAAATGCTTAGATGTGATTAAACAGTGTTTTAGTTTCATGTCCACATATACTTCAAAGAAAATTGTGAACAACTGCTTCAGTAGGTAGCAAAGTAATTGAGTTTTTCAATTTAAGTTAACAAATTATATTAAAACACTTGCTTTGAAATTGATTTGAAAAAAAACTGAAGCGTTACTAAATTAAGTGGTTTTTAATCTAGGTAACAGTTTTCTTTTTTCAGTATGTAGTTTGGAGTAGTTAGTCTGCTTGGCTTTATATGCAGTGCAAATTTTGCATTTTGTCTAGGAATACATTTTTTAAAAGCACCACAAACCTTTTTGGTCAGGGCCATAAGCATTTCCACTGAACATCTAAGCTGTAGCACTGACTGACTGCATCAAGTGGAGAATTAAGAATAACATGACCTATTGCATGCCAGCTCTATATCAAGTATGAGGCCTTATTTTTTGATCCCACTGAGTTGTCTTTCATTGCACTCAGACCATGTTTACTGTGCTTCACAGAGAAGCAGGATTTAGCAAATAACCTAAAGTGTTGACTGTACTCTACTAATAACTTGAAAATAGTTATGTAATGATTTGTTTGTCTTTTTTCTCATCAAACCCCCCCATTTCTCTATGTAGGCAGACAGTGTCCCGCCTGTTGCCCCTGGGAGACCAGCTGACACCACCACTCCCAGATCTACATCCTCTGCCAGAGAGTCCTTACATGAAGGCAGACTGCTGGATGTGACCTTTAATCAGGCCTCTGGACCTGCAGTAGACCCTGATGCAGGTGGAGAAGGGGAACTGGACAAATATTCAGATACCTTCACTGAGCATAAATCAGGTTCAGAGCACAGTTTCCATAGTCAACATTACTTTGATAAGGTTGACTTTGGGAAGAGTTTTCAGACTCAACCAAGCCACCCCAAAAGCAACAGTAACTCTCACAAAAGCAATGGATCTCATGGTGGATTGTCCGCAAGATCAAGTATTAGTGACATTATTAGTGACAAGGCAGAGTCTTTGGGATCAGTAGGGTTGAGGAACAGGGGAAATGCGAGGCAAGTGACAGTAGGTCAGTCAGGATCGGAAGAGTCAGACTATCCTGGGAGGGAGACTTTGGAGAAAATCAAGTCTCTGAGCGATCTGGGGGGAAAGTCGGATAATGAATCCTTCTGACCAGCTGACCAGAGACTTATGAAAAGCTCTCTCTTGATGTGTTTTCACTGTGCCAAGTACTTTGTTAGTCCCTAAGAAATAACCTGGTTGACCTTTAAAATGTTTCTGATCTTTAGATTTTATTCATCCTTTTAAAGTCTGGATAAAAGACCAGATTTCTTAAATCTTCAATCTTAGTTCTCCAGTTTTGGGAAAAAGAGAGATGTGGTAAATATACATTAATACATGTAAATCTTGTTTCTTGTTTCACATCTTAATGGCTGTTTTACACTATTTTTTATGTTTAGAAGTGAATCCTGATGTACATATTTCTGATGGATTTTACTTCTGTCCTTTTTAAAAAATCCAAAATGATGTACAATGTTTTTATTCATTTGTTGTTCCCCTATAATCCTGTATCGGATTTTCCTGTACAGCTCCAAAACTTGTTTTTTAATAAACATGTCAGCAGATTGATGTGTGTTTCTGAGCTTCATTAAACTGTCTACTGCCATTCTAGAGCCAAAGATTTAAAAAATCATGCTTTAACTTATATACCCTTAAAGGAAAAAACTCAGATTTTACTGGTTTACATTTATTCTCAAAGCTGCCTGTGTTCCTAGACTTTTTCCATTCTCACTGTTCATTCCATGCACCCTCTCAGTCGTTGAGAATGTGCCTGAAAACATTTTGGACCTGTTTCTAATAAGGTTATTGATGCAAAAATTCATGTAGAGCATTTAAGCAGCCCTAACAGGCCCAAAATCTGTTTTGCTGTGTACAGTCTCTTCTTCTGGTGTCCTGAGAGGCAACAAAATGGGACTGAAGTGTGACTTTTGTGGCTCAGAAAAGAACAGAGTGTTCTTTTCGTGTATGTGTGTTTTCCATTACAAGCTAAAACCAAAAACCAGTAAAAGCCAAAAGTACAGCTCTCTGCAAAAGTAGCAGGCAGTGCAGAAAGTTGCGTAACATGTAAGTAATGACTGCTTAGTGTTCGTAGAGCCCTCAAACTTTTGTGTTGCAAACACTAACCACATATTTGAGACTGGTAGATAATTTAGTTGCAAAAAATATATATATACATAAATATATACATATATATATATATGTAGAGAGAGAAAGAGGTTTAGAAACAACTATCAGGAACATAAAATGCTTTGGAAGTTAGGTGTGCATAAAAAAGGAAACCATGAAGACATGCAGGAAGAACAGTTTCCTCATTGTAGCACTTTAAACATGGATTCAGTTTAGACTGATACTATGTTACTATGACTGTGTGAAGAAAAAATAGATTTGTCAAACAAACAAACAAACAATACATTAAATTCTTAATTAATCTTATAATTTTGCTCAGTTGATGGAATTTTCCCTCTTGCTCTGGTATGACCACTAGCTTGACAGCTAACGTCTGCAAAGTTTATAAAGATATCGCTGCATAACAGACATTGCTATTTATGTTTATTGACTCTTCCCTGCTTGATTTACTCTTACAAGTTTAAGAATTTTACCAGAAAAAAAACAAAATCAGGGAGAAATAGTGAAAGTGAAGGTAACAATCTAAAATTTCAAATTCCACATAGAGGTGAGGTGCTCTTAAAGTTTTCTAGTCTGATATTTCTTGGAGTTCCTCTTCAAATTTTCAACTTGTGTGAGTGAAGAATGACTCTAAAACATGCAGAAGTCTGTGTAAATGGTCAGTGCAGTATTAACTTTTGTTTTTCAGTGATCTGACTCTGTAAATTATTTTAATCCAACCTCTTGGGGTTAAAAAAAAAACAAATGAGGTATATGCTATCATAGTTAGTAATAAAATAGACTAATAAGCAAAAAGATTCTAGAGGGGAAAACAAGGGCTTTATATGTAATAAAACAATAGGCTGTTAGACAATGTTGATAGTATAGCTTATGTGCTGTTTGCTGCATTGTTGAGTGTTTCACTATCAATGTACTGAGATTGCTTAGATAAGTCAATTATCAAAGCTCTTCCGCCTCTTTCGGTGTCATAGAAGGTTCTATAACACTGGCTTATTGTTATCATGACATGACACATACCCAGACTCTACTTTGCACTTTTAATCTCAGCACTGCAACAAAAAGTAAGGGGTTAGCGAAATAGTGTGAAAATTGCTGTCAGGTTTTATGATCACTACCATAACTATAGACTCCACAGATATAGAGACTACTGCAGAAGAACCAACAGAAAAAACAAGGTGTTAATGGTGTAGAAAAAGAAATAAAGGGGAAATATCCAATCAGATACAGTGTGACGGAGCAGACACAACAAAAGAAACGCCAAGTGAAGTCTGACACACTATGAAATATTTCTGTAAAACAAAATGAATAAAGCATTGTTGTTGCTGCGTGCCAAATGTTCTGTCATCTGAGTCACCTGATATCAGCCAAGGTCAAAGCAATGAGAAAATTACATTCTTTCCGTCCATAGTGACTTACAGTGCGTGTATTGAAACTCAACAAATACATATCAGATGAAATGAAGAAAAATGAAGGAAGTACATGGAAGAATAACAATCACACAACCTCTGATGTAACATATAGGTGAGTTATGCTAGCAGTATGTACTGTGTGTTTTTAAAAGAGGTCTAACAACATCTGCTATGTGAGTTCCAACCAATCAACTAAAAGAATAGGTCATCATATTGCTTCAAACACATATAATATAACTAAAAAACAGTCAAGCGTAATCATTGCAATTATTACATTCATGTGCAGCATTTTGAAGGACTCTAACTCTTGTTGACTCTTGTTGCACACAGTTAAGGAACAAAAGCAATCTTTTACAATTTAAGCAACTGACAGCCTCAAAGAGGGGTAGCAATGTCAAAGCATAAACCTCAGTCATCATTACCAAAACATATACAAATATGCACATTCATGCCTTTTTTGGGTTTTCTGAAACTGCCAAGTGTCAAACTTGATCTGCAAATATTCTGAAAGCCTCTGAAAATGGTTCTACAGTTGTAACCTGCAGCTTAGACCAAGTTTTTCAGTTCCACTTAACACTGTAAAATAAATTAAAACAAATGCTAAAAAATTAATTGGAGGAGCACTTATGATGCAGCTTTGAAAAACACAATGAGCACAATAAGCTTCTTATAAGACTCTTGGTACAGTCACAGGAACAGCCTCTGGAGGTTGATTCATTCATACAGATGATATCGATATGATCTTGGATTGAGGGAATAGTTCACAAGTCTGTGAAAAGAAAAACAAGCTCAATGTCCTGTGTTTTTCCTGGTGATGAATAAACACCCAGCAATATTCTTACACTGAATTGTTTTATTGATAGGCTAATAGACCAATAGTCCATCTCTTTATTACTCACTTGACTGATCAAATACTACAATTTATAATCAGATCAAGGCAAAGGTCCTCTCAAAGAGCCTCTATCCAGCCTGGCACTGGCACATTGTAATCATCTTTTCTTATAAACAAGCACTTTGATGGGGCAATTAAGTCTTCATTATTACATAACAATGGCTGAAGACCATCCCATTGTAGATCTGGTACTGAGTAAATAACTAATTTTGCAAGCTCACCTCCCTGATACACTGTGTACTGTCAGCAAAGACAAGTGCTGATGAAATCTGACCAATGTCTGATGTTTGTTGTTTGACTAAGAGGCTGGATATATGAGAGACTCAGGTAAGGGTAGTGCAGAATTTTCGTTTCAAATGACGCAAATGCATGGGTACTGTTTATTTTGGATAAGTAGATATGAAGTGACTCAACTTGACCTCACTGCACTTTATTTGTTAAAAATCAAGTAAATCTGATGGGAGACTGCTTGTGCTGATAGAAACAGCTAATTCTACATTTCAAAGCTTGTTTATTGGTTAATTCCCAGACTGCCCTTTTGTGAATTTTTCCCATTTTTGCACATAAACAAACAGCATTAGGACAGGATAAAAAGGAAAAAAATGTAACTTTTGTAACATCTGTTTATACGGTACACACCTTAAAATATCATATACATGAATAGGTGACTCTGCATGTTACATGCTCTCTTATGTGGTCACTAATAAAGTTAGCAAAAGTATATGTGCAAACTAACACAAAGGGAAAGTATTAATGGTCACTTTTGCTGAATCGTTATGTGTTTATTGTGCAGAAACATTGAGTTTCACAAAAACACCATTTTTAACGTCAGTTTTCAGTCATTTATTCCTCACTACAAACAATAACACAGTAAGCACGCTTGTTGCTAGCGAAGGAGATGTCAGTTTATCACAGACATAAGGTAGATACTATAGTGCATACTTTCTTAGTGTTATCAAAGCACCATTAGCATAATTCTGGTCGAGGTAGCAACCATAAATATTTTCTCTGAACCAAAGTGCAGATGGAAAAATACAAACTAGTTGGCTACCAGGAGCTTATCTCATAAGAAACTGCTGTATTTCCGCTATTACTATAATGTACTGACTATCAGTGACCTAATAGTCTAAGTCTAGTTGCTATCAAAAATTGATCAAAGATTAATTATAGTTACAGCGTGGCATTACACTCACAGTCCTACTTTGCGAGAATCTGTGTTATGTGAATGGTCTAGTTATTTGGATTGTTTTGCACAGGTCTATCAAACAGGCTTTATGCATTTGATGTGCTCGTTGTATTTAGAATGAGACACAAAGAATGAATTAATTACCCAAAAAATTAACACAAAAATGAGGACTATGCAAAATGAAGTTCTGTGAAAGCATTATGGTGTTTATTGGTCTACAGTTATGGCCAGATTTATCATTGACTGCATCACAGAAATCATGCATGCATTTGAAAATGCTATGAGAAGTGCTATGCTGTAAAAACTACACACTATATTTATATATGTATATACAGCTACAATTACAATATGCCAGATCCTGAGAAAAAATATGAGCTTTACTGGAACATATTTTCTGCTAATAATACAAAAAAAGCCCCTCAACAAGTCTCTTTTGGTCAAAACTTGAGTATGAACACATTTAGGAGTAACTTGCTGATTTTTACACTTCTCCACAGAACAGAATAACCTGCAAATAAATTACAACCATTGCACTTTTAAAAACAACACAACTCTAAAGCTTTACATTTCTCCTTTCAAATGCAAATGGAACAAACCTTTTTTTAATTAGATTTTACACACAATGTTACATTTCATCACAATTTAAACAGGTGTTACGACAAATTTCAGTGGTATAAATTGACAGTAAATACAGCTATATAAGTGTTCTAATGATAACAAAATTGTTGATTGCAGAACTAATCTATTTTTCTTGAAATATTTAATTAAAAAAAAAAAATCTCTAACAGCAATATTTCACCCTTGTCTAATTTTCTATTTTTTGACTATGGGCCATAACTTTACAAAGTGTGCTAACACAGGTCATGGATAGACAGGAATGTTGTTATTGGAAAAGGGTCTCCTCAGGCCCAGCAAACAAAAGGCAGATTCAATCCATGTCCAAGCCTATTCATGCATTCGTCCTGTGCTCATCAGTATTTGCCAAGCTCACACTGGGCAGCGATAAAGCCATTCTAATTACTGGGTTGTCCTTTTGAACCAGCCCGGTCCTGATTTTTAAATGGGTGCTTAGTCATAGTAGGTCCACATTTCGCTTCCCCAGCACTTTCCCTTGAATCATTTCACAACAATGTCATTTTGAATGCAACTGTCTTCATCATCCGGAGCTTCCTTTGATGACCACTAGTTGTTTTCTTGTGAAACTGTAGTCTCCTAAGAAGAGAGGGGAAAACACAATGTTAGACCCTTTTTTGGTCGGTTGGTTTGTTGATATGATATGTTCGACCAAATTTCCAAGTGTTGGACAAGCAATGGGGTTACTTTTTGGCTAAAAAGGCACTTCTTAATCAATAATTTGGGGGATGGGAGGGACATTTGCAGCCCTAATGTACTTTAAATGTTAAGAGATGGACTACATGGTGTTAGAAATAACACTGACATGGATAGTCTTGTTTCACAAAACTGATTTAAGTAAAGCTAGGGAGACTGCTAAGCATACATCAATGAATATTTACTCAGCTCCATACTGAAATTGAAATTATTTAAAAGAATCAGCACAAATCACAAATCATTGTTTTCAAGCCTGAGATGACAAAAGAGCAGAGGAAGTTAGCTTAGCCTGATGAATATGGCATTAGCATGTTATGTGCTAATGTGGCGATTTTAATTAATGTTATAAATTTGAGGGACAGTAAAGAGAAAATGTGAGCATTAAGCTTCATTTCAAACAAACTAAATTTATTAACAACAGTAGACTGGATGCCAGTAACTGTTTTTTCATGATGCTTTTTCTGGAACTTTATACTAGGGCACTGGCTAAGCTAGCATTAGCCTTGTTGTCATCTGAAAGCTTATTCACTCTCATCTGCCAACAATTTTGGTTGCTGAACGTAAATGTACTGGATATACATGCCCCAAATTTAACAATATAAACAATATAACAATAACTTGTGAAAGAGAAATGTTTAATGAAATTTGCATTACTTAGCACCCAGGCTACCAGGTATACTACTGCACTTTGGTCTGTTTTACAAATACATTTTTACAAATAAATTTGATTTCTCATTAACCAATCAGTTGTTTGAAAGTTAACAGAATTTCAGTTGAACAACATATCCTTTGGTTCACTACAGCCAAAGTTAAACCATGAATTCAGGTCATCAGTCACTGGATAGCACATGTCTAGAGTCCTATCCAAAGCTCAACCAGAAATAGTCAGGTTCTTTGATTAGTGCTATTGCATGATATATATATATGTATTGTTATTGTAATTAAGTGTAAATGACGGCTAAAATGACTATGATGACTAAAATGGCTAAAATAAAAACAAACAAACAAACAAAAAAAGCCTCAAATCACAACAATTGTTAAGAGCTGGGGGCGTCTGGTTGAGTTAAGGTCGTAGTGTACTCATACTTACGTGCTTCTACTATCTTATCTTCTTTGGTGGATGTTGCAATCTAATGCAGTAACTTGACAGTGTTATGGTCAAGGTATGCTTATGCAACATCTAGACTACAGATAAGGCCACTGTTATTGGCAGGGTGGCCAAAGCAGGCAGCTAGATCTTTTCCCGAATGTGATCTTGTTTCACATTTTTACCTTTTTGTAATTTTTTTATTTTAATTTATAGAAGTAAATAATCGGTTAAATGGACTTAATTCTTCTCTCCCTAAACATAAAAATTGCTTTCATATTGTCATTAAATAAAATCTTTTGCCAGCTCAGGCAACATTTTTGCTCAAACAGCAGCAAAGGGAAACAGAATTAAATGATACAAAATGGAAACTTTCCATTAAATTCCTGACTCTTCAAGGGGTGCTGCTTTTACAGCGTATAGGCTCTGCTTAATGAAAGCAGCTAGACACAATAAAAACTACCCACCCTGCTCACAAGGCTATGGGCTGAGGAGGTCTGTGTGCTCATTTAACTATTTGTAGTGATTCTGCATGTAAAATCACATTACTGGCTGTGTACTTGTGTTTTGCTGTAAGTAGATCCACTAAGATTTGAACTCGCAATATTTTTTTTAAATGTGTCAACTTTTACCTACACAATTTGACTTTGCAAGGTATTTGGCTTCCAGAGATGTGATTGAAATTTTTTTCTTTCTTTGGTTATTGTCAATTTCATTGAATGTGTGTCTATAAAAGCCATTAAAAAATTTCCTTACAAATGGAGTCCTTTCTCCATATTTGCTCCAGAAGGTCATCTTGACGGTGTTCTTGTGCCCCGTCCGCTGGTCAAAGGTCTGGCAGCTTTGGAAAGGGGGACTGTACAAGTGCAAGCTGACTGCGACCTCCGTGTGGCTGACATTTTCCACACGATGCAGGCCAATGGAGTCTAAAATATACATAGGAACACACGCACACCAATGAAAAACATACATTTAGACAGTGTATGCCACTGGAATGCTGTGAAATGAGGCTCACAAGAAGTTATTGGCAGTGCTGTAACCAACAACAGAGACCAAACATCACACCAGGGCTCTGTTGACTTTGGGAAAACTTTCAGTCAGCAGAGATTTGGGGAGAGACCTGAATACTATTCATTGTTAAGTTGTAACTGACTCCTCAGTCCTGTAAGACCAATCTGACTTTCAACTCCAGTTGAAGTATCCAGTTGGGATACTTTGGTATTACTGTAGAAACTAACACAGTTTCTGTCAGGGTTGCACTGTCTCTTCCATTGTTCTGAGCATGATTATATTTCAGGGTGTTTCAGCATATTTGGGACCAGTTCAACACACACAAACAAACGAGTATTATTAGAATTAAGTAGTATTAATCATGGGGTAGAGTCAATGGCCAACTCTAATTAAAAAGAAAGGGAACAATCAGCACACAGTCAGATTTCTCACCATTTATGTAAGCAACCCTGTTTTCCTGGAGCACTCTCTGCGACTTCTGGGCCATGTTGCCATGTGACTTTTTGTCCGGCCATTCAAACAGTGTCTCCTTCAGCTGACCCTGGAGCAGCTTCATGAAACAGTGGGAGTCTGTGTGATCGTGGATGCTACTGCAAGTTTTAAAGAACACATAAACATTCAATGTCAGAATATGTCCTCTTTCATGGCTCTAAGCCTCATTGCAAAACTGTCCTGTTAAGAATTTCTGGGATTCAGTCAATCATTTAACTGCTCTTCTAGACTGGCAGATACTAGATTCATGCATATTTATTGGAAAAGGCTAGATCATATTTAACAGGAGCAAAGTAATATGTGTCACTATGTAGCCACAGCAGTGGAAATGTGTCTTTGCTCTTGTAGAAAAAAGCTGTTAATCAAATAATGTAAAATTGTATGAAAACCTGTGGCACAGCACAATGCAGAAAATCTCAGTATTATGAAACCATAACAAACTTCAATTAATTTCCATAGACTTCGGATGTTCAGGTAACATTTGCTGACACAGCAGGTCATTCACGCGATAACACCACATCATGTCTGTCTGCAGAACATTGTACTCTCTTATCTGTATAAACTTGGTAGAATAATTGCCAAAGAATTATGGCAATAAATGTCTACTGTAAGTGGCTGGTAACATAATAAATAGAATAGGTTTAAAGTTGTGGTGGTAGTCTCTGAGACTTTGTTGATTCAGAGTGGAAACTAGCAAAAGACAGTTTTATATTATTGTGCTTTTCAACGAATGAGCATTGATCACATATAATTCATTTTGTGATCTTAACTATATGTCTGCATGTAGCAGCAGCTCACCTGCCATGGCCTTCTCCCCAGCACAGAATCATGAGATTGAACTTTCCATTGCCCTCATCAACCAAGTTCCTCGTGTACCTGCCATAGAACACAACAGGTTGAATCAACAGAGACAGATGGTACATTGTGTTGCACGGCAGCCTAAAAAGTTTCAAAGTCATACAGAAGAGGACTTCTGAAACTTTTGACATAAAAGTAAACAGAATTGGAAAATGAAGTGTTGAGCAAAATGCTTTGCTAGAAAAGAGATGGGCTGCTTCATACAAGAAATAACAAAATCAAATAATATAATATTTTAATTGTTGGTCAAACTTACATAATCTGAGTACCAGTATTTAAGCATAATGAGGTTTATATAACATGACGGTCTTACAATGTTATGGCTTGAATTTCATTTAGTGCAAGTATGTGATTGTTTTCAGTTTCCTTTCAGTAAACCTATTGCACAACTAACCCACTTTTAATGAGGTACCACTTGTCCTCAAAACATTTAATTTGAAGAGAATGATATTACAATTTAATTTTAAAGATGCCAAAAAAAAAACAAACTATGATCTGTCATGTGCAGTAAAAATCCGAGTATGGACTGCGCCAACCAAGGGGGTCACTGACACTTTAAGTGTTTGCTCATTTATTTCCACACTGCAAAAATCTACAGTCCTCCCCCTCATGCCATCGCTGCTCTGCGATTCCGTCATCCCCAAATATTTTCGAGGAAGCTGCAGCTCAGTGCTGGGTAGCAGGACAGTCACACCACAAGCATCCATCCATGCAAAAATCGGCGGGTGTGTATCCGCGCTCTATGATGATTGGATGGCCCACTTACCCTCCCTCTATTGACCCCCCAGTAGTCAAAACACTGGGACACGGGGGCTATAGAAAAATTTTGAATAGGAACAGCCATATTTTTTTTTCAGTGGGTGGCCTTTCTGCAGAGATTAATGCTTGCCAAGTATTACTACTCTACATCAGTAATACTACTTTAAAAATGAGTTAATTAAATAGGCAGCGTTTAGAATTAGCTTTTAGATATACATTTTGTAAAAACTTGTCGTCTTTACTTTTTAATTCAACAACGTGTGACGAAAGCCGCAATTTCGTGGGCCAAAAAAACAAACAAACTAACTAACTAACCAAAACAATTTTCATTCAAATAAGAGAAAAATGCTTTTCAAGGGATTTAATAGATTGAACAATCATAAAGATGCATTCAACATCGTGCAGTCTTTTTTAAACAACCTAAATCCCAAGTTGATTAGTCTGTACTGTTTTTCAAGCTCGGATTTTAGCTTTAATAGTCTCCAAAAGTAGTGTAATTGCAACACAAATTTTAATCAGAGACATAAGTTATACACATGTGTACACGAGAGTAGATAATATTATTGATACCATGACATTTGCATTATTTACATATAAAGACGCACTTGGCCAAAGTGACAGACAAGGCAATAGAACAAGAGTGCAAAGTGCATCAGCATAATAAATGAGTAAAATATTACTTGTTAGCTGGTTTTAATAGCAGCAGGATTAAGAAACAAACTGTTTTACCTGTACTGGTCAAACTTTGCATATTTCATCCACTCCTGGGGATTGCTCTCATATGATTCCATTATATATTGGACCTCCTCAACATTAATGCAGTCATTCTCGAAGATGTTATGCAGAGTTTTTATCAGGTCATCCAAAGTTTCTGGCTTCACCAATTCGGTTTGCTCCATGTCTCTGATTTATGCAAGAGGCTCTTTTCCTAGATATTTCTATTCAGTTACAGTTAGCAACAGGTTGTTCTTTCCAACTTTGTGCAGTCGTTCACTTTTATAGACCAGCGCCGCAATTTGGAGGAGAGCTGGTGACGGACTGTACCATCATGGAAAAAGGTGAACGCTCACAGCACACAGGCTAAGTAAAATCATTTTTGTATGAGTACAAGATGCAATTACTCAGAAACACTTGGCTGCTTTTTCATCACACCTGATTCATAGAAATGTGTACGAGTTATGTTTGTAGTTTGCATGAGTTCATAGAATATACAAGTATTCATCTCACACATTAAGAACTTGGACTAATCCTCTCTGAGTCCAATTCCACCACGTTGTCACAAAACAACCTCCCCCTTTCGCTCTCTCCTCATACTGAGACGTTTTCTCTAACAATAGCTGCCCAGCCTCTTTCTATGGGACTTCTCTTCAGAAATTCTAATTAAAAACACATTAAATTTAAGGTGTATGCAAACCACTGACATAAATCATCCCCAACAAACAACAGGAGATGTTAACGTGGGAAAAGAAGGTTGAAGATATTAAGAGTGTTTGGGAATCACAGGATTATTGTTCTGATTGACTATAGTTTGATTTTGGTCCTATAAGCACCCTTGTTTTGCTTACATTAAAACAAAAGATTATTACATAACCATTGCAATGAATGTAAGAATAAATGCACTTATTAATAAACCATACCCTTTAAGACAATTTGTTAGCTAATATGAAATATTTCAAGAATGGAAATGTTAATTATTCCATTTTACTACGAAAAAGCAGAAGATGGAGCAAAAGAAGTCAACCAATAATACAATGGCTTCTTAATGGATTACTTCATTCAAGAAAGTAGCTTGTGTCCTTGTCACTTTACCTATGGGTAGACTATCTTGCAGACCAAACAAGATAATCTAATGAGGGATCATCTGATGAAGATATGCAGATCATTTAGGTGTGTATGAAGACCAAATGGAAAACTATGCAGCTAATTTGCCTGAGTTTTGATGGAAAAATGTTTGACTGAATGACAGATTTATAAAATAGTCATTAAAAAAGAAAGCAGGATGGGGCTGTGTTAGTGTCAAAAGTAAAACTTTTCATTGAGGAACTGCTCCATTGTCATCTGTGGAGTTAAAACTCTAACAGTGCTCTGTTTTGTAAAATTTGATAAAATCTAATCGCACTTGTAAAGTATAGCCTCTGATGTAAGCCTAAAATATACCTTAGATCAGTAAGTAAACAACAGGAGGTAACACTTACTGTCTACCTGCCTGTGCATGTGTGCGTGTTTAAGCTTAAAACAACTCTATGATTAACCTATGCACAAAATCAGGCACAAGTTGAGATGCTTCTGTTTAAGTTTTTTGATGCATATCCATTTCGCCCTTGTGGTGCTCTATGTGAACCAGTTCCACTCTCTCAGCTGTCAATACTCCATACATCATCTGCATGAATGCAATGTGTAACTTGGCAAAAATGTACAGGCTGTTCACTCTTTCTGCTCCACCCATTTTGGTTGAAGAAAAGATGGAAATTCACAACAAAGAAAAACAACATGTAGGAGCCCATATAGCAGAACAGGTCACGGTGGACTACAAAATGTGCAGATAAAATGTGTTAAGTGTTTGTTTTTGCATGCTGTTGAGAAGCATTGGCTCAGAAATACTGAGAGATGTCATGGTGTCCAGTTGCAATTTTAAGTGCAGTTCCTCCAACAGAAAAAAAAAAATCTAAAGGAAAAGTTAAGTTAAAACAAATTTTCCCAATTTTTAGACATGGGTAAAGGTATAATTTCCCGCATGTTAGGGTCAGGGCCACACTTAGCACAAAAACTCTGCATTTGTTTGTAGTTCCCCTATATGTGTCAGTCTATTAAAGGAAAATCCTCTCTGGCAGAAGAAGATAGTCTGGCTTTCATGTTAAGTGGGGCAGCATAAAAAGAAGAGAATGTTCTTTGCATCAGAGGCTGTGGCAAGTTTTCCTCTGAGATGCCACATCATCAATACCAGATGTACTGTTGCTCCACCTTGTGGCCAAAAACTCTAGCTGACTTATCCCAGCTAGTAGCAGTGATATTATACTGATGCTCCTTTAGGAGAGTAATAAATACATTAAAAACGTGCCTAAACATTAATTGATTTATATAATGAATGAGAATTAGGACAAAGTCCATCTTGGATGTTATTGATTTGAATTTACTTCACGGGCTGTGAGCCATTTTATACAAGTAAATCATTCAGTCTCAAACTACACTAACATTAAATTTTATCTGAATATTTACAGTATACACAGGCTTGTTTTATCTCTTCATTCACAATAACAGTCATCCCCTGTCTGAAACTAATTTTACTTTTGAGAATGTATTATATTCATGATTCAAAGAAAAGTGTTCTCAGTTGAAGACTTTTTAAAATTTTGTATGCTTTACCATTAACCATTACCATTACCATTACCATTAACAAAAAGGCATGAAAAAGTGAAAAAGTACCTTAGAACTTAACTTTGATATTTTGTTAATTGTATTTCATAATTTTAATTATCATTTTAAATGTATTATTAAGTATAGTTATAAAGCCTCTGTGATTTAATTGTGAATGCAGGCTTTGGTCTATTTGACCCCCATACTCTGCATCACTTGATCACTGTTAGCATTAGTGGTGGTAGTTGTATATGGTACTTTTTAAATGTTCACTATTTGTATTAAACTGTACTTTAAAAAAGATTAAACTTACTGGGTTTCTCTGGAAGCAGCCTGTGTGATATTAATAAAAACCACTGTAAAATGAGACTTGGATCAACAGTGTAATGAAGTAACCTCAGATGTCAGTAAAATATTAAATAAAAAAGTTTCTCCTGTAAAACTTAATAAATAATCCAAATTATTTGTACAACATATGTCTTAATAAACAAAAAAGAATAGAGTATACAAAAAATCATTGAAATATGCCAATAAAGCAGAAAAACATTTGCAAAGGCATAAGAAATGAAGCATATTTTGACATAAATATAAAATAATATCTGTATATCTTTGGTTGGTAGTGGAATATAAATATTTATATATACCCAAGTACTGTACCTAAGAGTGATTTTAAAAGAAGCTTCACAGTACATTGGCCTTCTTGTGTCACTTTAGTGGCACTACTATATTACATTTCAGAGAAACATATTGTACTTATACCCCACTAAAAATGACATCTTTGTCAATAAATACTTTCCAAATTACAATTTTTGCACACAATGCATACATATTTAGAATTTTGAAGGTTTACCATCAGTTGAGTAAGACCAGCAGTGTAAATTTGTGTCTTTCATTTAAAGTCCAATACAAAATAACAACTACAATAGTAAAATCCTGCTTTTACAATAATGCATGAAACTATCTTATTATATGATATGTATTTGCAAAACAGTCATAAAAGCCATTTCACTTGATTTTAGTACCTCTCTTCTAACACATTATATGTATTGTCCTGATTATCCTACATAGGCTACAAGTTCAAGTTTAAGTGCAAGTTTAAGTGTAGCACTGTAGCAGAGTACTTTTAGTGTGGCAGATGTATTTTGCTGGTAATGAAACTACATTTCATCCACCACATATAACAAAAAAATTTACGATAATACGCCACTGCATGTCTGAATATATATATATACACGATATTTTCTGTTATAATAATGAAATATAAAAGAAAAATATATTAAAAAACAAATCTTATTTCTTCTTGTGTGGCTTCCGCGACGAAAGCGGAAGTTTGACCCTAAACGGCTGCTGTAGCGGGAGGAGGCGCAGGAGGAGATGACTGGTCCTTTGACGTGGAATATTTCCGTACAAGAGACGATGGAGGAGTAGCAGCGTGTAGCTCGAAGCTATCCCGTATCATCCTCACACCGAGACGGGATTTAGCCCCTTGTCCCGGTCAGCTCTGGGTTCAGGGGAGTTGACGGACAGCAGTCCTTCAGAGACTGATCCCTTTCTGCTCCCCCGGCGCCCTCCGCTCAGCTACAATCATGATAAAAGCCATTTTAATATTCAACAACCATGGGAAACCCAGGCTTTCTAAATTCTACGAGCACTATGTGAGTACGATGAGATTTTGTTAACTGTTAATAACACAGTTTGCAGTTCAAAAAAGGTGTGTGTGATTGATTGGCAAAGATGACAATAAGTCTATTAAAAATTCTGAAGCTATGGCTGATGAGATACTTTGTATAATTTTTTTCTACATGCAGTTGATGCAAGCTATGGCAGATGTGGCCAGCTGTGGACTGCATTCATGTAATATTTGTTGTACTTTACAAACGGCCCGGTGATGAGCTGCTGTTCAGAAACCCAGTGTATAGGATGTCAGGCTGAAACCACACTGCCCTTTTTATATATGAATAATTAAACGTGTGCAAGCCGAAGCGAGGCTATCACATGTCTGCCGAGCCTGTTTGAACGCCACTGTGACTGTGCCAAGTTTTGTTCATATAAAATCCAGCTGTGCTGATGTGACACAAACAGTGAAGTGAGTTCACTGTTTGTGTCACATGACTTTGATAACGCCCTTGTGAGTGACTCGTGCTCACCCATGCAAACCTCTTTGGATACTGGACCAACTGACTTCACTTACAGTAACTTACCCACCTGCTCTGTCAGAAAACACAGTGGATAAACTCCATGCAGGTTGCAGATGACAGATTATGTAATATCCTTTGCTGGGCAAGCTGTGTTGGCTTGTTCTCATAATTGGATTTATATCTCAAGGTTGGCTTGCTGCCCCCTCTTTCATATTGGTTACTACAATCACAAGGTACCAGGCAAACAAGTAAAGCTTCTGCAGAGCTGAAACTGGTTGGGTAATCACAGGAACCAATAGAAAACTAGTTTCCATAATCTATTATTCCTTTAAGTCACTTGAAGGCACCAGCTTCCTTAAAAATCTGTATCAGTGAAATTAGATCAAATTTTGATGTGCTTACCCTGAACAAAACTCAGCTGGAAGGTGGGTTCAACATATGAGGAAACTGTGAAGTTATTACAAGGTATTTAGAATTTTGGCCTCATTTTCTCTCTAATTTTGCACTGCAACTTCAAGGCAATATAACATTTAATTGATAATGGTTACCGTCAGACTCATTCTGAACTGCACACTACTGAATATGTCAGCAAACCTCTTCAGGGAATGATTTGTTTTTCAAAATTAAGAGCAAATTGTGTTCCAGTGTCATTTGGAGTGATTCTAATACCTGTATAGTAAATAATAAACTGAAACTACTCAATTGTAAGTATGTACTGTTGTTCTTTGGTTACATGTAACTGAATATCCTTGGTTTCTGTTAGGGCTGCTGCTAATCTAATCTAATCTAATCTGATCTAATCTAATCTGATTTAATTTAACCAATCAATTGGTCCACAATTTTCAGGAAATTGTGAGAATCCGAAGCAAAGCAAGGGGACATCTTCAAATTGCTGATTTGTTCAACTGTCATTAAAACATACATAATATTCAGTCAGCTGTCACTGCAATTCAAAGAAAAGTAATAAAACTTTCTAAAGCTAGGAAGTAATGTCATTTTTTTTTTACAGATCAAAAAGATAATTGATTATTGACAAATTTGAGCAGTAGGTCAGTTAAAA
>JAPZDY010000022.1:13885735-13901630 GCA_029783645.1 Ctenochaetus hawaiiensis
AGTAGGTCAGTTAAAAAAGACATTTGAAGCTAACATATTTGGGAAAGAATGCTTGGAATTCCACAATGTTTTTACATCTTAGGGCTTAATTGAAAATAAAAATAATTGTTAGTTGGGGGTCTACTATCTGAGGAACACAGTGTTATTTCATTTACCACGTTGCAGTATCTATTTATTGAGATGGACACAATGTATTTGTATTTCAGCATGATTAATTGGATTATAAGGGCTGTTCTGTATTGTAGACGCCATCTGTTACATTAAAAGCTGAGGTGTTGGCTTACTGACTGGCTTGATATAATATTTTACACACACAAACTGTGTAAACCTTTAGCATTACGTCATTTGAGTTTGAGTTTATTGTCAAGAATATTACTTAGTTTAAAGGGTTGTGCAGACGTTATAAGATGGTGATGTGAGTACGTGTGTGTGTGTGTGTGTGTGTGTGTGGGTGTGTGTGTGTGTGTGTGTATGTGTATGTGTGTGTGTTACAGAGCTGAAGAGGTGTTGTCTCATTAGTTAGAGCTGAACTGCTGGCTCAGACATACAGGCACAGCATCCATCTGATGTAGAGGGACCACATGTCGAAGAGGAGAGAGAAATATGAAGACTTAAATTCACACCAAATATGTTCACTTACAATCAATCAGCCAGAATCAGTAACTAGAAGAGGAAGGAGAGCAGCTGAGTGTTAATGCTGTGACAACAAGGTCTACAGCTTCTGTGTGGTCTCTAAATCTGGTTTGACAGCTTCAGCAGAAGTCACTTTCACACTTGATATAAGTCCGTATGATAGTTTGCATTTATTCCTTTAACCAAAGTTGGCTGGGAAATAATAATAATTTTAGAAAAGTGAATTTATAGTTTACTTTTCTTGTGTGCTTGCAATGCTGTGTAGACTACAGCTGCAAATCTTAGTGTTATCGTTTTGTGTAATCAAAGAGTTTAAAACGGTTGTGGATTTCTGCTAATGCTTAACTTTAACCTGCCTATTTAGTATTCATAAGAGGTATATAAACATTGAATTAATGGGTCATAACACACTATTATGTATTTGTAGGCTGATATGACTATAACTCCTTTGTAATGCTTGTTTATAAGCAGGCAATACAATTTAATATCATGTAGTGTATGTACATAATAGTCTTTATAGGAGAACTTATAACTACTGACATATACAGGGCATTAATTAGCACTTAAATGTTTCTATATTCGCTTTTAAATGCAAGTAGTGTGCTCTAAAGTTCTATAAGATTAGTTTTTGGCTTCATTGAACAGTTTTCAGTGTGGATACAGATAGGAAACATGCCACATGTCATCAAGAGGGGATATTTCAGTTGTAAATCATGGAAGAGAGGAGTTATTGCTTGCTATACATTTTTTTCTAGATTGGAGCTTTATATTCAGGTTGTCAAATTTGGTCCAGAGGTAGAAACAGGAACCAGAGTCCATCAATAACCTGAGCACCAGATTTCTCATAGTGAAAGTTCATAAAGGCACTTTGAAAAGTCTCTCTGTTGTGCTTATTGTGACTTTATAATTGAACTGTAAGTAATCTCACTGGTCACATGCTACAAGTCACATGACAGATTTAGTCATCAGCCAACTGAATGCTGGACAACCTCTTTTCTGCCTGTGCACACTGACCTGCCAGCACCCCAGAGGATATCAGCACCCTTTGGCAAGGCTGACTTAGTGTTAGAGCCGCACAAAACAAGAATTTAATCACTAGTGTCTTTTGAATTAGGATTTTCAGGTCAGATTATAACCTCAGGTTATGATTTGGGATCTTGAGTTTACACACATTTCCATTTGCATTTTTGTCAACTGAATAAAAAGGTTACCTATTGAGCCCTAAAGCAACCTGATGCAGGAGTCTAATGTTTATTAACTTGATGTAGCTCCAATTCTGTTGCAGTGGGACTTTGACCTCCTATTAGTTCAGGAAATGTTCAAATCTGAGCCCACTCTTAGAGCCTCTTAATGAATACTTGCAAACAAACCTGCTGATATTTGAGTTTTTTTCAACAGAATCTCATCCATTAGCAAACAATGAGATAAGCCTGCCTTGAGCCAGCTTGTACAATGAAATTATTGCCTTTGTTGCCTGCAGGCACTTGTGTATGTTAAAATATGACAGAGAATGTAACTATATGAATCCTTTTTTTTATGAAATTCAGTACATTTATTTAAGAAAAAGAGAGGTAAAGGGATCCCTTTATCATGTTCTATCCCTGTCTGCTGGCTAAAAGTATTGAAATGGCTCACTGGAAGGAATTAAGTTCACAAACATTGTGTTAACTGTGTTTACCATCCTCTCTTTGCTTAATAATCTCTGTTTCCTCATTTCCTCTTGTAGACTGAGGACACGGAGCAACAGATCATCAGGGAAACCTTCCACTTGGTCTCAAAACGAGATGAGAACGTGTGTAATTTCTTAGAAGGGGGAATGTAAGTTGTGACGCCTGAGTGCATTAGCTTAGCCTGTTAGTGAATAAGCAAGTGTGTCTAAATGCTAAACAAGCCAACTGTTACTTTTAAGTCAGTGGAAGTAAATAATCAAACAGATCACTTGCTCTGATGCAGCATGACAGGAATCCTTCTCACACAGTGAAGGAAAGCTCAAAGGCCCTTATGAATGTAACCATCAAAAGGAACAGTGTTTGTTTAAAGTTAATCTATCATTCATGAATGTGGAGAGAATCAAGTGTCGTTTTACTGCGTTTGCTCTTACACTTTTTCCCTCAACAAAGGCTGTTGACAGAGCAAAAACAAAAGTCAATGACTGTAAAGACAGTATTACACCTTAAACTACAACTGAGTATTGCATCAACCAAATATTTAAATCACTTTACTCACAGTTTCTTGTGACTAGTTACACAACACGACATTTCCTGTGGCTCAAGCCTCTTTGGTGTGTCAGCTTTTAACTGCGGTCTCATTAAACCTTAAAACTAGTCACAAACTGGATCAACACCACCTCTCATATCATCCCAATTAACTTTATCAGTGTCCTATTTTGTTAACTCAAAAACTTCCTGTTGTTTGTTGTTGTTTGTATGCTCATGTGCTCTTGTCATCTCTGTGTCATAACATGTTTACGATATGCTCGGTACGTCAGGTCATGGTCAGGGAAGAGTGCAACATTCTGTTTGTGTGTGTCAACTCCCGATGAACTTTTTTGTGTGTCTGTTTTCCAAAATGGGCAAAGTGTATCAAATCCAAACAGGTACTGGTGTGATGCTTCCTCATCCTCTTGTGTTTCAGGTTAATTGGAGGATCAGACTACAAGCTGATCTACAGACATTATGCCACACTGTACTTTGTGTTTTGTGTGGACTCCTCAGAGAGTGAACTAGGAATTTTAGACTTAATCCAGGTAAATATTTGGTTTAAAAAAGAGTGTATTTATAACTGTGTTTGGCAGTGTACTATAAGCTTCTCTTGGATTTTTGTTCCTTTTTTAGGTATTTGTGGAAACGCTGGACAAATGCTTTGAGAATGTCTGTGAGCTCGACCTAATTTTCCATGTAGATAAGGTAGGAAGTACCTTTGAATCTGTTTGCCTTCTTGTGATTTTACATAATTATGCTTCTTAAATCTTTCATCTTAGAAATTACCTCAACCTTTTACAAAATTAGTAATCAGCTGTAATATGCTGCCTGAGACATTATTGCCTGATATTATAGCATCACATTTATCTGAGGACCTGTCTCGTGCTGTAACAGACTTTCAGTGACTTCCCTTTTTTTTTTGTTGTGTCACAACTGGTTTGTCAGATCAGACCACATTTTTGGTTTTACAAATAACTTCTTAGTAACAGCCTAAATACAAGCTGCAATTCAGAGCTGCAATGATTAACACATTAACTGAGTAATTTATTACATTAATTGTTGATTGAGAATGAATCAGCAGTAAATATGTCAGTTAATTATCTGTATTAGTCATTTTAAAACTTAGCTTTGAAAAATAATTATTGCTGCGGTATTGATTTCAACTGTTATGGTCTTATTGCAGGGTTTGCCTAAGTCCACTGCTAATGTAAATATTAGTTCTACATGGTGGCAATGCTTCATGTGAAGTTGGCTATTTAATACTTGAAAGCAATATTTAAATTAATTAATGGTTACAACTAGGGCTGTCGAAGTTAACTCAGACTCCTTTTAACAGCACTAATTTTTTTAACGCGCGATTAACGCACGCACGGTTTGTGCCTTGCCAGCTCCCGTAGTTTCAGGAAGTGGCGCTGAAATAACATTGCAAGTGGTTACAAAGCAGAAATGGATACAGAAAAGGGACTTTTAAACGGAAACTTTAGCTTTGAAGTTTTGCCTGATGGTTCTCTGGACGAAACAAAAGTAATTTGTATTTATTGTAAATGGAAAAGGGCAGGGTAAAAAATTGACGGTAATAACGCGTTAATAACGCGTTGACTCAGGACACTAATGCGATTAATCGTGATTAAAAATTTTAATCGACTGACAGCCCTAGTTACAACACAATAATTTTGTGTCTAACATGTAAACTTTATTCAATATTTGCACTCCATCTAGTATCACAAAACAAACCAAGCAGCAACCTCAACAGCCAAAAATTAGGCGTAAAATTTAAGTCACTTAAGTAAATAAGAAAGCAGTTTCAGGGAACTTGAGGCTGGTTCCAAAAATAAGTCAGTCCCCAAAAAACACCATATTATATGCTCTTTTTTTTCCCCATAATTATTTTTTTTCTTCATGACCACTGTGTAGGAATTAAATTTAAATGTATCATGTTTTTTAAGTTTTATCAAGTCTAAAACTTACACATAATTAAGTGCAAAACAGCCTTAAGTGACCTTAGCTGATTTAGGTCACTAAACACGACCTTTCCACAGCGTTTGGTGCCTTTTGACAGCATACTGTATAACCAAAATATGCTGCGTTTTAAACAATTTATAAAAAGGTTTTATGTTTTATAAATGGTTAAAATGATTATAATAATAATTATTATTAAAAATTATTTGTTTAACAATAATTATTAATAATAATTATTTCACATCTCAGGTCCACAACATTCTGGCAGAGATGGTGATGGGCGGGATGGTCCTGGAGACCAACATGAATGAAATCATCACACAGGTGGATGCCCAGAACAAGATGGAGAAGTCTGAGGTAAGCCTGACCCTGCCCTTCAATTGTGTGTAAGAATGACTTGATTCTACCTCCATACTCTCTAAGGTATCGTGTACAGTATGCAGGCATGTGTGTATGCTGCACCCTGCATGCTACTCTCTAGTGACCTTGTGGATGCTCCCTGCCTACTCTTGAGTGTTAGTGCTCTTTTTTTCGGCCTCTCCTCTTGCTGCTGCACTGCTCCAAACACAGATTCTCAACATATCCTCTCCTGTATCCCTCAGTATAAATACAGTATCATAGCCATCACTTTTGTCATTATTATGGAGACTTAACTGTATCATTGTCCAGTGCATCTCTGAATCACTCAATCACTATCATATTTTACAGTGTAGATTTGACCTAAAGTATGTTCATCCAATCAGGCTAATATAGGCTGTTTCTTACATTCTTCTTATTCCAGAGGAGAATATGGATTTATCCACGCTGTCCATGCTGAAGTAATTGCTTTTCCCAATGTGTTTTGTGGCACCTATAAACCAATGTCCTTGCTGAGATATTTGCTCCATGCAAGGACACTGTGTTGCTCTCCTTACAGCTTCTGCTAGCAGATAAACATTCATTTACTTAGTGGAAAGTTTTAATCAGACAAGACAGCCAGAGACAATTTCATGAAATCATTTCTGCTTTGCAAAGTGTAGATTTTAGCCTCTGATTTCCTAAAACTTGATTATCTAGCTTTGTTTTTACTTACAATGCACTGAAGCGATATCCAAACTATGAGGTAATGTTTTTGGGGAGTTATTTACTTTTAGAAATGCTGATAGAAAGTCACATTAAGTCAAGTTACAAATTTGTTGTATTTTGCTGCCTACATGACAAAGTGAAGGATTACAATGCAGCAACAGTGTGGCTGACATCAAATGCGTTGCTCTTACATTTGAATTTTGAAAGTTTAAGTGTTAACAAAGTACACTTTTCTCTAATAATCTGAGCTGCATTTTATGCTTTTAACAACACAGAATCTTCTTTTTCGATTGATGTTCTGTAAGCAGAGTCTTTTACTGTTCTGCAATCATCAGAGCTGCTCTGTCTTTCCCTCTTGGACCTACCCTAGACCGCTGTGTGTGTTTTTCATGCTGAAGCTAATTCAAACTGACATTGTCCATTTATAGGGCAGTCTCCATGGAACAAAGAATGAGCTGTTCTCCCCCTAAACTGGCTGATTAAGTGCCATTAGTGTTTTTGCATCAGTCTTTCTCAATTATCATCTACTTTGTTTTTTTTTTTCTGTAAAAACGGTGGGAGAAGCTTAAAATCCATTTCATCTTTAAAGATGTGGTCTATGATAGGTCCTATCACTTTTTTTCTGTGGAGATAAACTGTAATTACTTTAATCTGCTTTAACATTCCTCATTCCTCTTTTTCCTGACCCTGTCTAGTTCTTTCCATTCTTCTCTCTCTTTACAGACGTTTATCTTTCAGTCTACCAGGCAGGACAGGTAGACACAGGTACTGCCAAATTTACAACCAAGTACTGTAACTTTAACTGAGTTTACTCCCCCCCTGAGTCTCTCCATACGGCCTTTCATGTAATAGCAAACTGACGTCACTAACATACAAGAAGGAATCTTTCATGGCAGACCCAAAAATGTTCCAATTGCTCTTTGAAACCCACAGTAGTCCTCGTCACTTTGGTGAATGTGAAGGGTAATGGGTAACGGAAACAGCTAACAGTACAATGTAGTCTATTAAGATAAACAAAAAAAATATGTTTCCAAAGTTTAAGAACTGCTGTTGAGACTCTGTCATACAGGTGGTTGCCTAACATTTTAGAAACTAATGTGTGTGGTAGTGGATTATACCAGTCATGCTGTATACCTATTAAATTGTCCAACCTCCGCGGTTTACAGAGATGTAAACAGGCTGGAGAGGCCACAGAACTCTATGGAAACTGGCCATTTCGTAACTCATGCTGAGCTCTTTAAAACAGCTTTAGAACACATTATTGTCAAGTAGTTTACATAATTTGGCTCTTTGTGTGATAATAATCAAGTTTAACTGTGATATCATCAAAACTTCTCTGACCTAAATTGCTGCAGTGCATTAAAGAAATAGTTGGATATTTTAGGAAATGTGTTCATTCCTTTCTTGCCAAGACTGAGATGAGAGGATCAAAGCCATTTAAATGTAGATATGTAGCTATAGCTAGCAGCTGGTTAGCTTAACTTAGTATAAGAGCGGAAATTGAAGGAAACAATGAGTGTAGCTTTGTCAAGAGGAAACAAAATCTGCCTCCAAAGCTCACTTATGGTATTTAAAGTTTATGTCTTGTTTGCCAAATCTGTACAACATTAAAAAGTACAATTTGTAATTTTCAGGTGTTATTCCCAGATTATTTGTTGGCATTGGACCAGTTGCCTGGCAGTCGGTAGAAAAAGAAAATTACTTGTGTTACTGAAGAAAATAATCCCTGGAAAAATGGCAAATTATTCTTTTTAACTATGTCTTTGTACTAGTTTAACAAAGAAATTTGACCTGCTAACTTGTTAGCATTAGGGGTGCTAGTGGTGGGATTTTTAAACATGTTTTTGACACAGCAGACAAGCTCATTTTAGTGTTTTTCACTCTTGTGCTAAGCTAACATGAGCAAGCTGTAGCTGCATATCAACCAAAGAGACATGACGGTAATATAAATTTCTAATTTGACTCTGCAAAACAGCCAATAAGTATATTATCCAAAATAAATACAAAGTCCTTTCAGGACTAACCAACTAAACCACATGTAGTTTGTCTAAAACCAACAAAAAATCCTTCTACAGTACTCCTTTTATTCCATTTTTAACCTCTTACAGGCAAGAGGTTGGACCCTGCTCTAGCCTTTTAAAAAGGCTCTCTGACTTACATCCAGTTGACGAAAGAATCAAACCATTATCATGTGTTACACAGCTGGTGTTGCTTTTTCTGAACATATTAGTCTCCAAGAATTTGATTAAAAGCCCACCATTGTGGGCTTGCACAGTAGGTTTCCAGGCTACCCACTGTGAGGAAAAAAATATCCCGAGTGTGATTCCTAAATACTGAGCCCATGTGCTGGATTGGCATTCCTCTCACTTAAACCAGGGTCATCTTCCCATCTAACACAAGTCTCCTTGATTCTTGGCAGGGAAGGAATGCCCATAAGACAAACGGCCCATTGAATTAACCTTGTGCAAATAAGTGGATAAATCTACATTCCAGACATGCTTTGCGTGTGTCATATCACTAAATGATTTATGAGGCTTCTCATTTGAGTGTGTTCCTGATAAAGGCAGAGGACATACAGTTCACTTGTGTCTAAAGCCTTTTGGTCATTTTTGGGTCTTTCTGACAAAGATTCAGTCGGGGGATCTCTAACCGCAGTGATTCTCAAATGTCTGCTCACACTTGGAACAAAAACATCAAATCATTCACTCTCTACAAATGTGTTTAATTGTTCCAAAAAATGTACGTACCTTGAGGCTTTTCTTTAAAAATGCCAAATTACTCTTACACAGTTTCACATTGAGATTCATTGTGTTAGAGTGATATGCCTCCTCTGTCCCTGAGAATAGATGTCACATTGTAGTTTAGTATTATTTAGTATTATTAGGCCTCCTCAACCTTCTCATGTCATCAGTAGTCTACAGATGTGTAAATGGCAAAATAATCTTTTTCCTGTATTCACAAATATGTATTTAGATGTTAGTTACAATCATGTGTAGCATCTCCAATACAACCCCCTAGAAATACAGTATCCCCTTTATTATTGTAGCTAATAATATGTTGACATGTTACACTAAATTCGAAGCACACATTCTATACATACCTATTCATCCGAACATCATTTTCGTCTCCATATCCAAATCCATTTTTTTCTGCTTTTTCAATTCTCTCCTCGCATTTTTACCCTTATCGGTCCTCAAGAGTCCGGTGGGTTCACTTTCCAAGCAATGCTGCCTTTAGTCCATTTGATGAATGTCCAGAACTGCTCAGTACATCAAAATTAGTGAATGATCTACTTCAGTGTGTCCTCACAGTTGATTCATAATTGGCTCTGGTTGTGGTGTAAATCATTATAGAGTCAAATAATGCATGTGCATATGGAGCTATGAAGGCATCTGAATGTACATTTGCACATGTTGTCTGTCTAGTAGCTGTCAGTGCTCTTGCATTTTGTCAACAGTTTTTTTGTGTAGTACCTTGTTTAGTACTGTGTGTGTGTGTGTGTGTCCAGTGTTCACTGCTCACTGTGTTGTGTTGTTGTGTGTAGCATGATTTTTGATGTACTGATTTGTATCTTATCAATCCCTTCGTCTGTGTGTGTGTGTTTGCGTGTATGTGTGCCTGCGTGTTATGTGTGTGTGTGTGTGTGTGTGTCTGTGTGTGTGTGTGTGTGTGTGTAGGCGGGTATTGCAGGAGCCCCTGCTCGTGCCGTATCAGCTGTAAAGAACATGAACCTCCCGGAAATGCCCAGAAACATCAACATTGGTGACATCAGCATAAAAGTGCCAAATTTACCCTCCTTCAAATAGTGGCAGAGAGATCCTGAACCTGCAGATGTCAGCCAGTGTTTACCGTGATGCAATCTGTTTACCAAAACCTCAAATTACTAACTTTTATCAAAACTATACATCTTGAAGGTACTGTGTGATTTAACACTCCTTGTTCTGGTGTTATCTCTTTGGTTTACCTATTAAAGTAAAAAGTGTTTTACATGTTTTTATTCTGTTGGAAGATAAAATGAAGTATTTATTTAACAGTGGTACATTCCTTCTGCCTCGCTGGGGGTCGGCCCTTGACATTTAGCTGCTACAGTCCAGATCTGTGCCAATTTGTATGGCAGTAAAGTTTTTGGACAGTCTTAATGGTTTGGTTATTCTAAACTAAATAAAACAATCAGTGGAGCAAAGAGCATGAAACCATGTCAAATGTCAAATTGGCACAGGTCTGCTGCAGTATTGAGAGTCATACATTACAGCTTGTTTGTAAAATCAGTGCAAAAGGTAAAGAATATTACTATATTGCAGATATGCTGTGTGATAGAAATATAAATATATATGCTGAAATGATTTTTCTTTTTCTAATTTGTATGCTAAATATTTTAAAATGATTTATCATGTCTTATCAAATATTTCTCTTAAGTTTAATCTGTGCATGTTTTTTTTCTTTTTTCTTTTTCAACATAATAAATTGCTGAAACTCAATCTGTGTGTTTGCCTTATTTTATTATTAATATTATCTAATATTGTCAATGTATGTTTGATGCAGTTATTTTTGACAAAATGTCATCAGTGCAGCATGTCATTCCACCCTACCCAGTGATGTACCAATTATTAGGATCTTGTTTAAAACTACTGCATGTTGCAGGTATGGCAAGTCATCACTTATGGTAAGGACCATATGTTAAATTTATAAGCACATTGTGTTTATCAAAAATAAAACATTATCTAATTCTTTATCCTTTAATGGTGCACATTGTTCAAATTTCGACTGAACAATCAGACATTACTAGCTCAGTGATTTGCTCCTCTATAGTTTGAATCATTGTACGGCTCTTATTAATGACTGCAGATGGCTTATTAATTACTAATTAGAGAGTAAAAACACAGTGAGCATTTATTATTGTGTTACCGACATTTATAATGGTATAATAAACAACTCGAAACAGTTAACACCTGCCAGATGAATTTGGTAAAAACCAAGACAAAAAAACTATTGTCTACTTCAAAAACCAAAACAAAGTCATTATTTAAAACTTACTAGGCTTTTTAAGGGGTATCTTGTCAGATAGAGGTGCCAATGAGCTTATATAGAGTAGCCTACTTTAATACTTTTTAAATCCAGGCTGCAATGATGCTTCTGCTATGTCGGATTTGGTGCCAGCTCTGTTTGTCCATTGCATATTCCGTAGTGACTAGTTTACATTTTTGTTGTGCGTAGATTTTGCGCAAAATACGCTCTAACGAACTCCACTGTGCGGTCCAAGTTTCTTTTTGAAAAATACCTGTAATTCTTGAAAGTGTTTTTTTAGAGTATATGAGCGAGGTACCTTCCTTTGAAAGTCCTCAAGCGACTGATTTTGTTCAACTCCTCTCTTTTACATCACTGCGCATTCTCGCGCAGCTTTGACGGTCATGTGATTCGTCTCGTGACAACAGGAAGGAGGAATGACAACAGTGTGACGATGCAGCTGCAACTGCTGCCTTGACAGCTTTCTACTCTTCATTTTCGTTTACAAAAACCAACAAACAACCATGACTTCTATAATTAAAGAAACACAAAGGTGGGGCAGCTGATTTATTTAAAGTTAGAGAGTCCTTCAAGGTGCTAACGTTAAGCTAACAGTAGTCTTCTATCGAGGGACCAAAGTATCCTCAAAATTAAAGATATTGTGATTTGATGCATCAATGGACATAAGAGAATACGATATATTGGCTGGGGAAAGACTTATGATAGTGCTGTCATCATTTAACTATGTCTTTATCGGGTTTTTGTGGTCCTCTTGTTTTTTGTTTCTTTTAAAACACCAGTTACAGGTAACGTTACCGTTACTCTCTGTGGTCCGTATCTTTTCTGTGGTATCAAGCATTGTAGATAGGAGTAAAGTTACTATGCTCTAATAACGTTACTGCAGTCGAAATTTGAGAAAATGACAGTCCACCTGGGCATTGTCCTCTAGTAAGGCTTTGGACGGCGCTCCCCTGTATCTGGAGGAAATGCCGCTAAATTAAAACCTTTAAAGGGAAATTTCAGATAAAAATTTTCAAACTACAAATTAGGAAGTACCCTTTACACCCATGAGTCCTAAAATACTGTGGCTGTGAAGCATTGTTTTTTAGGCTTAAACAAGGCAGCCGTATGTTACAATCAACTCACATATAAGAGTAACGATAGTAGTAGTATCTAATTCTTAGTAGTATTATAAGGTGTTCACTGAAACTGATCGTGCGTTTTATCAAATTGATGGAGAACATTTTGCAAAGGGGCTTGCGCATTTAAGAAGGATAGAGCAGTCACATGCAGGTACTTATATACAAAGATTTCACTTGGAAAATTGGTTATAATGCAAGATGCACAAACTGGGCCTAAAATCCACTACATATAATTAATAATTCATAATAATAACTAGTGATAGCTAAAATCTTTAATAGTATTAAAATAAATTTGAATTCAGCAGTACTTAAGGGTTTTTAATACTGTTACATGACTCAAGTAAAATATTCCAAAGCTGTTATTTTTTGTAATGTATAGCTTTATGGTATTGTTAACTGAGTTTTCTTGCACATAGCAACAGCTAAATCAATGGTTGTGTATACACCATACCTACTTTAGTATGTCTGTGTGTCCTTGATGGACAGTATACTTAAGTTTTGCCTCTTGTAACCTTACTGTATGCTGCTATGTCATCTTCACATTTGTACTGATACTCTTCACTGACAGCTATAAAGAACTACCCTTAAATGTTATGGGTTAACTGTCATTCCACTTTCTATGTTGCCGTCATCAACATTCACAAGTTTTCTTTCCCAACAGTATAAAAGAGGCAGTGACTTTCATCAACGGGATTGATGGGAATAAGTTCTCCAGGCTGATGTCTCGCATCATACAAAAACTTCATCTGAAGGTAAAAAAAAACAGCACAGCGCTGTCTGTGCCAGAGACAAGAGGCTTTCAAGGCTTTTGCAGCAAAGCTGTAGCACCAGAGAGAGTGGTGCATGTATAATGACTTATTGGAGTGTCAGTCAGACTTGGCTCTAATTAATGCACACTCATGCCTTGCCCTGTTAATCTTTCTGGTTTTTCAGGACTTAGCAGGCTGTCAGAACATGTCAGTCATTTATCCCAGGAACAATTTGTCTGTTAGTTTGATTGTCTGTCTTGCTTGGAGAAATTAATTTTGTTTGATAACAATATAATGGAATAGACATTTTGACACTGAAGAGCACAGGTGTAGCTAATGATATTGATAATGACTGTTTTGCATGATTGCTCACTGACGCATTATCTTGTTACACTTAATTAGAAAGAGGCCTTTGTTATTGTTATTAGTTTAACTTTTGCTTTTGCTGCTACGTCAAGCCAAAATGTCTCCTGTTTAAAAAGTGTGTTTATATCAAGTTAATTGTTTTGCTTGATTGTATCTCATGTTACTTTAATATGAATTTGTTCCGTGAAGCATTTTAATACAAATGTCATATTAGGTTTATATATTGCACTTTGGTTTCATATTCCACCTGCATTTAGTATTACTTTTGTCAGTCACTGTATTGCATTGTTTTATCATCATTTGATTGATTCTCAATCAGAAAGCAATTTATTTTTCCGGTTCATGAAAGCAATGATTCCTCTAAATAATGTTTTTTGTCACAGGGACAGCGGACTTTCAGTGAAGAAGAGGAGCAAAAACTTCAGGCTGCTCTCTCATTGGATAAACAGGCTCTCAATCTTGTCCTGGAAACCGCTGCCTTTATACTAGAGCAGGTAAGGGTTTGCCATCTGTATGAAGAATTCTTTTAATTTTGATATGGAAAGGAAGAAAAATCACAAGTGCAACCCATTTAGATCTGTTGTTTCAATTCAGACAGAGACATCCGTGTGCATATCATATCTACCTCCTGGGCTTGTTAAACACAAAATCAAAAAGAAATAAGTAGTAGTAATAAAGTAAGTGACCATGCAAAGTGCCATTATTTTTTACAGTTGTTCACAAGAGACAATTTCTAATGACAGGAGGAACAGTTTATAAGTGTGTGCATTACTTCGCTTGTCATGCTTATGGAAAGAGACACATTGCCACAGTTGGTCAAAGCTCCAGTTGCACACTTGAGCAAATATTCAATATGTGAGGAAATCTGATTAGACCCTCTCTTTTAAAAAGTAAGAACAATAGAATATGTATCTGTACATTTGTCAGTAATTCTTTGCCTGTTAGTGTGCATTACATTGTGAGCTCATTTCTCCAGCTGGGGTCACTGTTGTATTTTGAATTGTTGTATTGTAGCAATGTTATGTTGAGTCTAAGAAGCAGGACTGTAAGAGTGATCTGTTACATCTATAAAATATGTTTAATGGCAGCATTTATTCCACAGTTTTCACTCTACCCTGTGTCTCCCCTCTGCAGGCAATGCATCATAATATAAAGCCAGCCTCTCTGCAGCAACAGCTGGAGGCCATTCATCTAAACTCGGACAAGGCCGAGATGTTCTCACAAACCTGGGCCACTGCTGGACCTGAGCTGGTGGAGAAACTAAAGCAAAATATCTTTGCCCCAAAGAAGGTGAGGCTAATAAATAATTTGATTTTCAGCACTAGCTCTGTTTGAACTTTGTCTCCACCTGCCATGACACCCTTTAAACCAAATGAGACATGATGGTTACTTAATGCCAAATTGATGATCAACATCAGACCATCCGTTCTAAGACTCACCTGCTTTGGTGTGAATAAATTCCAGCTTTGTTAAGTAAACAAAGATCTCTTTCACAGCTTGCACACATTGTCACATCAATTTCAAAACATGTCCCTCCCTATAACTTAATTTAGGAAGTGACAGTTTAAACAGCATTCCTTTCAAACTCAGGGGAATCAGGATCCAGCAAAGAATAAATAAGCAGCATCTACTCATCAGTCACATTATGGAGCTGTTGCTGCTTTCATACATCAAGACAGCTCCCTTGTCAGGGTCCTGCAAGTCATTGGCCTCTGCTGGTTGAATTTGTTGCCGCCAGCAGAAAGTGGTGACAGCCGTAGATCCTCAGGATGACCTCGGCTAGTGCTTTGACTCTGGGCGATATGAACTCATAGAAGAGACTGTATGTAACTGACATGTATATGTTTTTACATCTACTCTTTCCTGTTAAGAAGAGAGCAGGGCTTTGTGATGAGTCGTTACTTTGAGGTTGCTCTTCACATCTTTCCCATTCAAAATATGATCAGGAGAAATATTTACCACCTTGTTGTTTCTGCCTTATGTTAGCTAAACATGATGTGCCAAAAAAACTCATACCTGTTTTCCCTCAAGTGACACTATCAGTGAAACACGTCGGTGATGATCAAACTAAAAGTCCACTATGGTCAGCTAAAATGAGATTGTCGATACAATGATGTTCTATATGCAAGTAAAACGTTTTTATATTACTCACTGCCAGTTGTTTCATTTGCCAGCCCAGTTGTTGTTTACAGGGATGTATTTTTACCTGCAGGGAACAGTGGTAATTCAATTATAACCTGCATTGCTTTTCAAAATGATTAAACATTTATTTAGTTACTCTAAGTGAAAACAATAAACTGCCCACTAAAATATAACAACATGACGGAGTGGAAAACAGAAATAAATCATGCGGAAAATGTATTGACAAGGTTATTTACTTTTTGTTTTGTGAACAATGATTTATTGTTTTACATTACATTTAAATACAGCATATTAACTATTTTTAATTGATCAGTTTCTTTAAATTAATTCATTTGCTTATACTGAAAGTCAGATAAGTAACACATCACAGGGTTGTCGTGTTTATTCATGCTAATGTGGATGTTGCTCTTGTGGTGAATAATGTGGCCCAGCCTTTAAACGTCTCACACCTGTCCTCGCATCCTGTGGAAGCATCCAGACCCAATAAGTCGCACATGGTTTATTATTATGGCCTCTCTCTGCATCATAAAACACTTAACTGCTCTGCCTTGACTCAGTGCTGCCAATCTATCATCCTGCTACAGCTGACTAGAACTGAGAATAATAGTCTGTCAACAGCAGCTTGGAGGCAAGG
>JAPZDY010000022.1:13902726-13924661 GCA_029783645.1 Ctenochaetus hawaiiensis
AGTCCAGTGAAAGAAAATAAATCCTCATTTATCGAAATGATCAGCCTATTTGGCAGTATTTGCTTTTTGAACATTCTCATTTAAAGTAATATAATAAAGTGACTGAAAGATATTTTTTTTTAATAATAAAAATAATCAAGTGAACAGCAAAAAATACAGGTCAAGTGATATGAATACAAAGAACATTAAAGAGTTTTTCGGAGACTTGCATTTGTGTGTAGGACACTGATTATCCAGTTTGTGAGTCTTCAATTAAACTTCTTAAATATTAAGGAAAGATCGGCTCTGCTTATGTGTTTCAGCTCGAGCATGTCGGCTGGCAGTTGAACCTGCAGATGGCCCAGTCCAGCCAAGCCAGACTTAAGTCTCCCAGTGCTGTCCTCCAACTGGGGCTCTGCAGTGAGGACTCTGAGGTGTGAACAGACACACACACACACACAAGCGTGTATAAAGAATGCACACTGCACACCACTCTTATAATTTTCTTGCTCTGCTTCTCCTACAATGCACTCATCTATTGAAAACACATTCACCACAACAAATAAAATCCCTCATTATCTGTTGTAGTCAGAGAGCCGCTCTTTGTTAATGCCAAATGAGAAGCATCTCCAATCTGTCCCTCTTTCTTTGCTAATAGACAGTAATCCCACCGGTGTCTGTCTTGAGCCAGAGGTAGACGTACATCTGGCTCCAGAGTAACTGTAGTGTAAAGACCAGAGATCAGGGAGCTTGTTATCTGAAACCTCCAGGGTCTCTTTGTTCTCTTGAGAGACAGACTCTAGCAAGAATTGGACAGTATTGTTACTAGCAGTGAACTGTGTCAATTCATGCACAGTTTGCAGGCTTGTTTATAATATCTTTTGGATGTTTTTCAGGATGTCCGCCTTATCAGGTCATCAGCGATTAGTCATGCTTTCCTTATGTATATTCCTTTTGGTATTTGTATCTTTTACTGCATTGCATAAAGGATTTTGGAGCTGAATTCTAATGAGGCCTTACCCCAAATATTTGTGAAAACCTCTAAGACTCATGATACAAATATGATCTTGACCTAAGATTTTACGCTGAAGTTTTTCTCTATTTCCATTCATTTGTATTCAGTGGAGCTTGTTTGGATCCCAATTAGCTAATGCTCTGTAGTAACTCTAATGGCCAAGACCTCATGAGCCTCCCTCACTCATTGCTTTCTTTCCCAGTGGGAAAGGGATTGCTCTGTTGTGGTAGCAAAAAAAACTAAGAGCTCAAAAGGCAGTTTCTGTTACACATTAAATAATTTACAAGCCTGAAGCATGTAATTAAACTGGTATATTTCATCAAGACTTAATGGTTTGATTCTTTTGACAACCTCAAATATATGAATACACTCTTAGTGAGAAAATCAAGACCAAGTGCTGTTGATGTTTTCGCAAATATTGAAAATATATTCAATAGATTGTAAATGCTTAACAAGGCTGCAGTTTGTTGGCATGGATACTGAAAATTTCCGTTATGGCCTTCAGGCATTTGGCTGGTCTCATTTAAGACAGTTTTTGTCT
This sequence comes from Ctenochaetus hawaiiensis, assembly GCA_029783645.1. Lineage (NCBI taxonomy): Eukaryota > Metazoa > Chordata > Actinopteri > Acanthuriformes > Acanthuridae > Ctenochaetus > Ctenochaetus hawaiiensis. The sequence goes on from JAPZDY010000022.1 coordinate 13,904,262, forward strand.
CAAAATGGTGGGACTGATTATCCCCTGAGCCTGGATAGTGTTGTTCCAGCTGACTAGTCAAGTGTCTTTCTTGCACACTGCTTTGTATTCTGTCCCTGGAGAAAGCCGGCTCGGCCTAAATGTGGAATTAGGCATTACATATTGAAATTGCTGCCATCTTAAATGAGGGCCTATAGGCGTGAGCTAGAAAAAATATATGTTTTTCTTTATCTTTTTGAGTGCGACAGCAGTAGGAATTTTTTTTTTGTTTCAGACTATTTTCTGCATTATTTTCCCTAGGCTGGGAATTAGGCATTAATTTATTTAAATCCACTTACGCAATTCCCATTGTGGGAGAGGATAGCTGGGGGGGCCAAAATGAGGCTGGTTAAAAGTGTAAAGGGATCAACTTCAGTTAAAATAACTGAGGTGCGCGTGTTCTGATGGGCTGCAGGGGGCACTGTTGCCTCACAAAAAGGAAAGTGTCCCCTCGGGGCAGTGAAGAATCTGTGAGATGGATAGGATACCTCCTATAACTTTGTATTGAGGCAGTTTGAGTAAGCATAGTTTTTTTTTTGTTTTTTTTGTTTTTTTAATTTTCTGATTAGAGTTTCCTGACAGCAAGTTTGTTTTCTTCCAAACTCTTTGAGAATTTCTCAGCACAACTTCTGGAACGTCAAAACCCTGCAATGACTGAGGAGTAAATTAGTTGTGTGCAAAACTGAAATTCAGCTCCAAGTGTCATACTAATTATGAGTCAGATTTACAACAGCCTCACTGAGAAAGGAAGGCAAAACGGCAAATAGGAGAAATTAAAGGATTTAAGGTGACAGAGGTCAGGGGAGGGGAGAGGGGGAGATGTGGGGGAGAAGGAGAGGAGGTGGCAACAAATAAAAACGGACATGGGCAGTAAAGTAATGAAGATGAAGAGGATAAAAGAAAGAAAATGAAAGGGAAAGAGAGGGCTAGAGTGTCCGCCTGTAAGTTATTGATTGCTTGGAACCCAAGTGGAGAGTTAGAGACTCTCCCATCTGACCAGCCTCCTGCTTCATTAGCACTCTCCCTGAAGAGGAGGACTGCCAGGAAGCTCCTTCACCAAACAATATGTGACATACAGTTTATCTACTGTACAGTAGGGGACACTTTGGATGATATATTTGGAGAAATGAGTGGACTGCTTTTTCATATTTAGTTTTTTTTTCTTGGTTTTTGTCTTTCATTTTTAATGAAATATTTTCTGTTTGGGATTTCTTTCATAATGTTTCCCCATCTGCCCCCTTACTATGTTATTTAACAACAGAAATTGGTATTATAGATCTCTGCCTCTATGTAGGAGACAGTGTGGTACCCCACCCAGGGATGCAACTTCTTTCCTAAATAGAATTTCTGTTGGATTCGGGGAAATTTTCCGCTCTCTGTATGAAACCTGCACTGAGGAGGCATTGCAGTGCATGGAAGCAGAGGTAAACGTCCTCCTCACACCCACCTTTCAAAGTTTCAAGAGAGATTTCAGAGAACGTGTGGAAAAGGCCTCGTTCAGTGAAGGTACTTTATGCTACCTGTTGCATTGTTTATTATTCCAAAGGAGGAGCGGCTGAGACAGAAAAAGACTTAAGTGATCTGCTGTCAGAAGAAATAAAAAGTTAGAAAAGACGCAGGATCTGAGGAGGGGGTTGAAAAAAGAAGCAAGGAAGGTGATAGGAAGGACGAACATCAGAGAAAAACAGGGAATGACATCTGAGAGATGATGGTTGGAAAGGATGGGGATGGGGAAGTGACAACAAAGATGAAACGTGGAGGAGAGTAGGGGGATTCATGTAAATTACCTTTGCAATTCATTGTAGGACAAGTGATCTTACTGTGTATCAGATGCAGATATTAATGGGGTGCAGAGTTTCCCCATTCATCAACATTCATTATCTGTATTTTAAGGGGGGGTTTCTGCTGAGCGTGCTTCCCAGACTGCAGATAACTAGATTTAATTCTTGTCCAACTGCACAGACCTTGAAATAGAAGCACACAATCTACTCATTGTAATTCTGAGGTTTTGTCTGCAGAGGTTTGGTCTTTGTGGGATAAGACTATGTTCGAAGAGAAGCAAGTAAAAATGCTTTTTGACCTGCTGGAGTGTGTTGCACATACACATCTTCTTTGCATTTATTTGAAGTTCCTCTGTAGTTTCAACCTCACTTAATGTCTGTGCTGCTTACAGTCTCCTCCTGAGGTAAAGAAAACCAAGAGAGATTATGCAAGAGATTAAAACTGAGACAAAATTATTGGTTTTGTCAGTTTAGATGTTTGTTCCAATGGTAAAATGGCCAAGAAACACACTATAATCCCCTAAAATGGGTCTGAACAAACTTGAGCAGTAAAAGCCTGAATGAGTGGATGCTAGTTAAAGTCTTTCCAACTCACATGTACTTATGATCAGGCTACAAAGTGTTCAGCAAGCTACATTTTGGGATGCATGAGTAATTTAGTTAATGTGAGTGTAGTGGTATAAGGGTAAGTGTGGTCTTTTATACATACATGATTCAGGGGAAGCATTAATAACAGCGTTAATGATACTTGCAGTTGAATCATTAATTTGTGCAGTTGAAGGCTTTAGTATGTATATGACATATGCAGAGAGAAAATATAAGTCGGACGCACTTAAGGCAGCTAGCAGACTCCATCTTTGTTGTTTTTAAAGTGCTGCTTGGTACTGACTTGTCATTTGGAAAGACAGATGTAGTCAAGGCCACCTTCGTGCTTACCCTTGACTTTTTATGAGCTGCCTAAAGGACTGAGCTAGTTCTGCTGTTCCCAACTCTTTTTTGTTTAAAAACAAAATGTAAAAGTCAACTCATGGCCCTTTATCAAAGATTGAAGAAGTTACTTTTCTGAGTGGTAAACTTAAAATAACTTTCTAGAAGTTTGAAGAGGTAAAGTTCTGAAATATATTAAGTGAAAAAGGCAAAAGTGTTTTTGTTCTCCTTTTCTTCTTCTCAAGCATCTAAAGACCCTTCACGTGCTTCTCATGCTACGTAAAATACACCATTTCACCGTCAGTGAAAAACAAGGGGTACTCACTCTCTTCAGTCCCTCTTCCACTATCATTTTAGCTCTGCTTATCCGACTGTATCCATCTTTTTCTTTATTCATAAACATGCAGCTAGACACTCTGAAGTCGCTTTGATGCGTCTGAAAGTTCAAATCCCTTGCCAGACTTGGTGTCTCTGCCCCTCTCTGTGTCTCTGTCCTGTGGCATTAGAACGAGCCACTGCTCCGTCGACCAAGGGTAGGGTGACATTTATAATACAAAACATTCACTTGCGAGGCAGCCTCCGCCGATTTCAGTATTTATTGTGGACGTGCTAGGCCGCAAAGGCACGTGGCAAGAACTAGTGAGCTAATGTAGCTTCTGCATGCTGGCTCTGACTTCAAAGGCTGTGTTTAGCTGAAAGCTTCAGACAGACTTGATGAGAAATGATAAAGCAAAGCTCTTCTGAGTTTTAAACAGCAAAAGGGAAAAATTTACTAAATGCAGCTTTAAGACAGAATCCCAAACAGATTTTTCTTATGTCTCTCCCATGATGCCGAAGCTGTTGATAATGAAGTTGAGAATGACTTTGATTTTAATTAAAATTATAACACCCAAGAACTGTTTTCATTCCCAGTCTTAAATTATTTTTCACTTTCCCTTAGTGCCGAAATGAAAAAGCAGTCAGTGGATTATTTGGTCGACAGAAAACAATCAACAATGATTTTAAGTAATTTGTCAAGCTAAAATGCTAAATAGTTTCTTTTTCTAGCTGCTGAACTGTGAGGATTTGCTGTTTTTGGTGCATTTTGCAGCATTTTCAATTGAATATGTTTGGCTTTTTCAGACAGAACAAGTAATTTATAGACTTCATTTTGGCTCAGGGAAACTGTGATGGGTATTTTTATATCTTTCAGACTGAATTTTTAGGAGTTTTGATGAAAATAAATATTGGTTGCAGTCGTACTACAATCCTCTATTCAGAGGACAGAGGTTAAAGGTCAGGGTCAGCACCTCTGAGCTTTTAGACATACTGTGTTTGGCTCCAGGTTATCTCAGGATGCTTTCAGTCGATTTTATCTGACTCGTAGGCTTGTGCCCTGGATCTTTGGTTAATATCTGGCCTCCCTCTTGCACCATTTCTAGTTTTTCAATCCTAATGAAATTAAAAAGTATATCTCCTGCATCTTAACCACAGAATTCTTTTTTCTAAAATCTCACCCTGTACCACCAAATATATTGAAACACAAAACTGTCCGTTTCCTGTAGTCCATAAAAAAGAAAACATTTCCTTCCTTCACTCCTCCTGATGGGGATGATGCCAAAGCAGTTCGCTATGCTTTCAGTAAAATGTGTGACTTAAATAAAAGCTCCAGCTGTATCTCGTTCCACATTTCTCATAAGAGGAGTTTCTGTGAGCATCATAGAAGCCCTGCTGTTAATTGTGCTCATTCATGCACAAGTGCCTCTGCATTGTCAGAAAGATCATATTTCTGCCAGATCAGAGTGTAGCATCTTCTTTGACGCTTTCACATTTGCATTATTCTATGCCAGCACACGGCTCGTCCTTTTTCCAGCATCTTCTCTTTTTTATTGATCCCAAAATGTCATAATGCAATTCTTCCTTTCATTTCCTTTATTTGTGACTTATTCATAAGCGAATCTTCCATTTGTTGTTTGAAATTTTTGTGTCAAGTCGTCCCCAGCTAGCTCAGAACTATAAGCCAACTAATTCTAGTTTGTGGAAACCTGCTTGTTTTTGTTATCAAAGCATCAGACATGAAAGACTTTTGTTCTTCTGATTCTAATTTATTTTCTCTGTTCTGGCTTACAGCACCAGTGCTGTAATCACAGAGGAACGGAAGCTCTTTGTTCAAAAGCACACACACTTGCATGAAAACTCATGGACACGTACACACTCGGCTGCTCATATTGAGCCCTCACAGTGAAGGCTGTGACTTATTTATTAACACAGTGTGATGAGGAATGCAATTAAGCATCCCATTTTGACTTGTGCGAGGAGGTGCTGTGATCTGAGGCTGCCTGAACATCCCTCCTTTCCTCACGTGTCTCCGTCAAATTGGCATCTCAAGTGGCAGGTCGATCTTTGAACACAACTCAAAGCTTCCCCGACGCGTTACATAAAGCCTGGTTCCTGCCTCCCACATGCTCATGTCATGTAAACCCAACAAACAACGCATCCAGAGTTGATCCAACCTTTTCAGTCATCATTTGAGGGATTACATGGCGCGATCAATATATCGGAGAGCTGTGATGTAAATGCTACCACTTTCAAATCCTTCACACTAAGCCACCCACCAGCCAGGAGGGACAAAGGCAGCTTTGTCTCAGTCTCTACTTGCCTTGCTCTACATGTCCCAAGATGCTTTGTTGCTTTGTGCGCACATCTTTTTAAGGGTCTCCCTTTCTCTTTCCATCTCTCTCGCTCTCTGTCTTTTTCTCCATCTCGCCCTCCCCCTTTCCCACTGGTGATTTGTTTTTCTCCTGTGGGATTTGGGATCCCATTCATTGAGAGCGCATTGTTCGGCTCTTATCCAGTCCAGAGGATGGGCCCCGAGAGGCAGAATGGGTGACTGTGGGTGCTCTCGCCTCTCCCTTCTCTCTCTCTCTCTCCCCACTCCTTGCCACCCCGCTCCTTGCTCCTTGCCATACGATGATGTCATGGCTTTTATTTGCTCCGGGGGTACCCATTGATTCTCTCTCCATGTTACACACTCTATATCTCCCTCCTCCAACCCTCTACCCTCCCTAACCTCATCTCCTGTTTTCTACAGCCAGTGCCTTTCCCAGATTCTTGTGCTGCTCAAAAGGCGTCTGGGGGATTTGGGGATGTTTGGATGTTGTTTAGCACACCCACGATACATTCTTGACACCCAGATAGGGACGCCATCAACCCCGCAAATCCAACGGCAACTCGCATTTAAATCTCATTGATTTAACATCCATCTGTTATTCTTGAATCTCCCACTCCTGTGATCAGCCTTTATTCCTCTCCAGTTATTCAGCCTGTTTTGTTTCACACCCAGTCTGTGAAGTAATCATTAATCCCTGAATAATGTGGTGCCATTTTGCCACAGCCGGTATCGATGGTGAAAGAGTGAGATTAACTGATGCACATGTGTATATGTTTTTTTTTCTTCTGTCTTCATTTTATTTTTTTTTGTCAGTTAATGTTAGAGAGGCTGCTCTGCCTCTTGGCTGAACTATGCTGGGGTGAGAAATCTATTTCAGTTTAAACAAGACACACTGATTGCGGAAGCACAGAGCCAAATCACATCCATTCATTCCAGTGAAAGTTGGCTGATAGGCATCCATGAGGTAAAAAAGGTTTTTTTTATTCAAATGCCAAATATTTGTAATAATGCAGATGTATTATCACATCATGAGCAGGTCATGAGTTTTAATCATGTGGTTTCTGTGTGAATTATCGTAGCATCCTTTTGTTTTCTGAAATCATGCTGCATTATCATGTTAACAACAGCTGTCTTTGTGTGCCTACATCGTGCTGTGACGGGGCATAATGGCAACGAAAGGATATGAGCTATAGGCCTCTTCTCTTCTTTGAAATAATGATTTTAATGAGTGGGTTGGAGCCTGGCACTGTTGTCATCCGACATGCAATGATAGGGCACAGAGTGCTTCCTCCGCCTGTATCAACAAATTGTCACCACTGTCTTACTGAACATCCAACCGCTTTGATGTTAGGCTGGTATTTAACTGTTTTGTTGAAAGGTAAAGTACTGCTTTTGAAAACTGTCACCATGTTCAGAGTGACATGTATCTGCTCTGCCTGCTACATATAGGGGTTGGATATTGCTGAAATTACTTGATAGTATTGTTGATGGTACTCTCAGCTTTCGATATGTTACACTATGTCTTTCGATACCTTTAACAGCGTGTACACAGGAAGCATGATGACAGCCGTACATTAACATTGCTGCAGCTTCAGTCCTTAGTGTCCACACAGGATGCATTTAAGCACCGCACTGAGTTAAAGTCATCCAAGTTTTGGCAGCAATCAAAGCAAAATATAAAATCAACACAGTGACTTCAAAAATCAGCAAAATACTCCTACAGTAAAGCTTAAACACATATATTTAAGTCACAGCTTTGAGTGTAAAGAACGAGTTAAGCTGTGTCTGTGTAGACAGCCGTAATGTTAAAGATAAAACCTTACTTGTATCTGATGTCACTCTGAAGAATATAAAGATGTTTTTTTCCACTTAACCTTTTTTATATTCAACATAAGTAATCAAACCTCTCAAATGTGCAGTATTTTGCTCAAAGGCAATAAGAAATGTGCATTACTATAATTCACATCAGTTAATTTGTTATTAAAGAATAGGTAAATGAGACTACAAATCTGACCAGACATTCAGTTAAACTGCTGGTGGCTCATCTTTGTTTTCCAACCAGCAATTCTCAGAGAACTGACTTCGTATTTTGGCATGAACTGAACAGCACCGCAAAGAAATGGAAAACATTATTGTCTGGAATCATAACAACAGTATGTTTGTTGATGACACCATATTCATGTCTGGCTTTGTTTTGTTGGTTAGGGATGAAATGTTTATGCTGTATTTGAGGGCCAGAGCCGACGTTGTCTCCTGCAAGCTGTACTGTAAACTCTCCCAGCTTTCCCTCTCTCTCCCTCTCTTTATCTCTCTTTCTCACACACACACTCACTCACACACACTCACTCACACACACACATTTCAGTCCTCCCCCTCTCTCCTTCTTGTGTATGAGAGCGACAGTGTCTACATACCATGAGGGCACAGGCTGGCTGCCTTGGCAATCTTGTAGCTCTGCCACATAGTGGAAAAAACAGGCCTTACAGTTGTGAATAGCAGCCGTTACTCGTCTTGTTCAAGCACTCTCTGTCTCTCTTACACATACACGTAGATAAAACCCACACACAGCTCGGTCACCCATGACCCCACTCCAACCTTGTGCCAACCTAATACATTAAAATGCATACTGTTTCAAAATGGAGGCCTTGGCTGCAGGGGTTGAGTGCCACTTATCCCAGAACCTGGCACACCGATGGTTAGTTAAGATGTTGGCCGGCTTTAGCTCTTATTTAAGCCACCCCACACACATTTGGAAGATTAAGTTTTGACACAGCTTTTTCAGACGCTCTCTCAGAGTCGCAATGTAGTAAGCAAATTCAGAGGTGAACGTGAAGTTTGAAGGAAGAAGAAACTTGAGATTTGCGAAGCTAGATCACTAGAACAGGAGAATAAGCAAGAATGTAAAATGGATATCTCCAATAGGATTTCACATTATGCAACACTGTATTCAATACCTGGCCATCACTGCTTTCAGTTAGAACATCATTTCCCAGCCCTGTTGGAAAACGGACAGAGTTTATGGGCTTGGCAGCCAAGACTGGTACATGACATGGCACCTTCCCTCTGTCTCCGTATCAGGCAAGGGTAACTCGCTGCCACCACCATAATCATCTTGTTATGGCTCACACACGGTTCGTGTTCCTTGGCTTGTTTATCTTGGCACTGGAGCTGTTGAGCATCTCCATTCTCTCTGGCTCTGCAGCGTCAAGCTTCCTGATTTAGAGGCTCTGAAACATGAGAATTTATTTTGGGTTTAAAGAAGACCCAGGGATGAATTTAAGGAAATGCATGACAATATTACTTGTAAACCAGTAAATGGCTGAAAATATTGTTGTTTTTTCACTTCATTGATTACAGGTGATTAAGTTTCAGTGTTAGAGGTTATCATCTCTTTTTTGTTGTGTTTCATGTGTACTGCTTTACAATAAAAGTCAGCTCATGTTACAGCAGTTGAATGTTTTTAGTTTAAAGCAGCCGCAGAAGGAAATTTAGAGCTTACTTTACAGTAATTTAATACAGCTTTGAAACAAATGGAGGAATGAACAGTAAGCCTTGGGGCTGCCATCAGTGAGATCAAACAACTAACATGAGATTACATGCATGCACTTTTTCTTGTGAAATCCCTTGTGCCTGTGAAGGCAACCTGAATCCAGTGGGGGAAAGGCAATTCCTCTACTACCAATAAAAAAACTATTGTAATTACTAAATTGAAATACATTGAATGGCTCTTGATAAAAAATCTTGCTCTAAATAGTGTGAAAAAAGTGCTATGGACTATGCAAACATATGGATTGTATCTTTAGACACACTCCAGTAGTTGTAGTGCATCCTTTTGTTGCCACTGTTGGATGATAAACATATTTAGCATATTAAACCATTGTTTTGCTTCTTCAGTATTAAACACCAAGCTCTTATAAAATGATTAGAAGATGTTTGCCTTTATGACAGGAACCTGCTTTAAATGCTAAAGAATTTTCACATATATCCTCATTGGTGTGGGCTTGGCCTAAATTCAACATTTAAAAGGCTTGAGGGTTGAGCTCGAAGTCTTGTAAACAGTAAGCCTTCGATAAATAGTCCGCAGAGGCAGAGCTCCCTCTGCCCACGGATATCTGTCAGCTCTCGTCATTCCAATTCAGGGTTCGGCAGTTTTTAGGTGCTTAATGTGATTTGTCTCCTTTCAGTGTTTGCACCCTCTATCTAGGAAGTGTGGGAGGTGTGAACAAACAACGTGAAAGCACTAGGCTATTTCTAGACATTACCTTTTTCCTAGTCAGGTGCCATTCAAGTAGAACATACTGTATTTTCTCCAGCTTCTCTCTGTCTGTAAATCTTATTTTTCTTGTTATGCCTATGTCTGTTTTCATTTTTTCCCCTGATCAGTGTCTCTATTAGACTGTGCCTCACTTCATGCTCCAGCTCTACTTCTCTTCAGTGCTTCAAAAAGCTTGATTATTGTTTAACTCAGAATATCACTGCGGGCAGGCATTCATGGTGGCCTGATGGTTTTTGGGATGCATACTGTGTGACCACAACAACTCCAGTCTGTACCTGGCAGTGATTCTTAGTCACATGTGGCCACAGGCGCTGACGACACTGCTAACATTTATTGTTGTACCACATATACAGTTTAACACAAACAGAAGTAGTTGTGTTTGCATTTTGTGAAACATAAAACCTGCTTATAAACACAACAGTAACAATAGCAGTGAGACATTAAAGTAATAACAGTAAAAAGAGCTGGAAATGTGAAAGCTTCTGTATGAAGAGCAACAGCTTGAACATTTCTCTATTATTGCAATAAGATGTGACAGCGGGGGGGGTTCATGAGACCATATTGCAGGCAGGCTGCAGTAGACAAATCATGGTTTGCAGTCTTATGTCAGCCGTTTTTAGTAAATGTAGGCACTAATTCATTTAATTAGTATACACAGCCATGATGCCGAACCCTTACTTAAATTTAATCATATTTCTATTGAGCAAATTTCCACAATATTTTCAATAGACAGGTCCTAACTTTTCTCTTACTCCCCTACCTTCTGTTGCATGTCCTCTGACTGTAGCTCATTGTTTGAGTTTAGGAGAATGAATGAGAGGGGTGACATACTGCCTGTGCAGTTGGTGAGAAAGCTATATTTGGCTGCTCTAAAGGATGACTCACAGTGACATATGAATAGATAAGAAATGATCCTTCCATCAGCAATGAAAAACCACTTTTCCCACTCTATTATTGCCACATCCATACCATTTCTTTATGTTTTTATCTCTTCATCGCTGCAATCGCTCATCTTTCTTTTTTCAGTATTACCTTTTTACCTTTTCTCTCCCTTTTTTCTTTTCAACTTAATGAACATACCACCCATCTACCTGGCTCATTTGTCTTTATGATAATTGGAGCAAGCTTCACATTGATAGCTAAGGCCCATGATGATTATTGTGTTTAAAGCCCCCACATGTGTCACCTGCTGTCAACAGTGTGTACCGTTTTTAATAACAGCATATACATGTCCCACCAATAATGGAGGTACTGAAACTGTGGCTCACAGGAGCAGATGAAGGGGAGGCCCTGTGGAACTGTCACAACATCTTAATTTACTGAATAAACAGAAGCAACAGCAGAAGCAACTGACACGCGTCGTCAACATTAAGAGCAACAGCTGTATTCTTAAGCAAATGAGATAATTAGTGTTGGTGTGTTTTATTGTATCGTGCACTAGTGTTATTTAATTTCACATTACAATCTCATAGTCAGGTAAGGGGTTTTGGAAGTTTTGGAACTTTGAATGCTTTTTCAATCAGTGACACAATGTTTACTCAGTAAGTTGTCAACAAATAGTGAAGTTGCATTCAAAATTTTTAGTGTCTTCCATTTGGTGGTTTTGTCTGATTACCAGTCTAAAAATGCTCACAGACATCACACTTACTGTGCTATGAAACAAAGAAAAGCAGCAAATCCTAACATTTAGAAAACCAGAAGCAGAAAATCATCAGTATTTTTGCTTCACAAATTACTTGAAGTGAGACAAAAGTGGAAATTTCAAGCAATAAAACATGCTCGTGATCATATTCACTTCTAATCATTTCAGAACTACTGTGTAGCTTAAAGCACCTTTGAATTAAATCCAGCATAAGAGCTTCAGAAGACCGGGTATCTTTGATTACCACCACACCTTATGTTTGAAAGAAAAGGTACAAAAACACTTTTTTCAGCTGTGAGAAGTGAGTATGACTAATTTGACAAATTCAGCTCATGTGGCAGACAAGACAAACCACAAAAGACAACTGGCATAAATCTTGCATCTCTACTTCCAGAATGATCAGAGCTGGAGTTTTTAAATATTGTATGATTGTCCTCCTAGTGGGTGTCGTGCGATTACAGGTGTCTATCTCAACAAAAGCAAAATGGGGTGGCGTTGAAAGAGCCCTTTGTTTCAGTGTAGACAGCACAATGAGTCATATGCGAACCTGTTTACATGCCGGCCTGTCTGTTTCCTGATAATGTAGGTCAGAAAAAAATCCATCTAGGCGGAGACAAAAAGAGAGAGAAAATAGTATCCCTTATTCCACATGTGACTGTCAGCTTGCCTGCCTGTCAGTCTCTGTGCTCTTTTCTACTATCACAGTCTGTAATGCCTCTTATTTGCTCCAGGTCCTACCTACCCAGCTATATTTTGTTTGCAGCTTTTGCAACCATGTCGGTTCCCCTGTAGCATGTCTGATGGGACCCGAACACTCTGTTCTTTGTTTAGAGACTGGCCTATGAATTATAGATAGAGGAAGCTGCTCCAATATGTCACTTTCATAGACTTGGCAGAACACACGCACTCGAGAATATGAGACACAATGCAGACATGCACACACATGCATGCATACAGAAATGTATACATTTTGATGTAAGCCTTTTTAAAAGCAAGCCAGATTTGTGTAGATGAAAGTAGGCAAATACACACCGGAAACAAGCACACACACAGTAGACACGCACACCCACACCCACACCCACACACACACCACATATACACACATCAGGTAGCACCCCTGAAAACTGTTTTTTATTTTATTCTGAAGGCTTTTCAGGGTCGCCCACAGAGCTCCAAATACACACACCCCTGGAAATCTGCCCTGACTTTGGTTGCATTTTCTGCTGTTGTCAAATCTAAATTCACTACAGACACACACACACACACCCACGCACACACACACATACACTCCCATACACACGCACACACACGCACACACACACACATACATACACACTTGGAGTATGGTAATCATATTGTGGCATTATTCTATAGAGATATACTATCTTGTTTTGGATTGTTTCTTGCATTTTTCTAATCTAAACAATAGAGAAAACTCACTCAAATCCTCAGCATGAGGTTTTCATACATACTGTCATAAACAGGGATATGGCCTATGGAATGTTTGGTGTTTGCTGAGATGTTAATTGGTCATTGTTTCTTTTTTGCATCTTCTCTGCCATAGACTACTACCTCTGTGTTGGTGCGTATCCGAATATTTGTGTGTGGATGTGCGTGTGTTTCTGTAAGTTGTGCTAAAATGGTGCTAAATGGTGCTAAAATGGAAATTCTGGTTTCGTACAACTTTGGTCTTATTTTCATATTGTTTCTCATGGTGCTCATTAGAAAATAGTAACACCACCACCATCACCAAGTAAATTGCTAAGTTCTGAGAATGTGGCTGCTTTGCTAAAAAACTTGTGTATTTTAATGAGAAGAGAAGAAAAAAAAACTAAGATTATTAGGGCTGGAAATCATTTGATTCCCTTGATCAATTTGTTTGATTAATGCAATGTTAAAAGATGGTGGAAAAAAAGTTTTCAGTATTTGTCAGAGGGCAAGGTGATCCAAAACATTAGGATATTCAATTAACTGTCATATATATCATAGAAAAACATCAAATAGACACGTGTGACAAGTTGTAATCAGAAATGTTTGGCATTTTTGCATGAAAAATTACTGAAATGATTAATGGACTATCAAAATACTTGCAGATTAATATTTGTCCATTGTCTAGTTGATTAATTGACAAATCATTGTACTGTAGCTCTAGATGTTATTATGCAAAATATCTTCTGTTTAACATCCATCACAGTTCACAAAACAATGTCCTGGTTTTGACCTTCTGTGTCTGTTTTATCTTTGCACACACAGTTTTTCATTGTAACAATGGATTATCGCAGACAGTTCACTTGAACTCTCTTTTCTTTTACCTCCAAATATATGTTTTTAATAATCTGCCCAAATTTTTAGCTTGTTTACAACCTGTCTGATAGCCTTACTGCTTGTGTTTTTTGAAGCAGTGTCTTTTTTCCTGTGTTCACAAATCTCAGCCATTACTTTTTATTACTATTGAGCACATTATTACTGGCTAAAACTACAAAGAAGATATCAGTTGTAATAAAGTGATTTTTTTCCTTTTTCTTGCATGTCTAATCTTTGGTCAAACAGAGACCAGTTTACATTTGGGAACATGAAGAACACACTCTGCCAAAGCCTGAACTGAGTGAACTCAGTCCCACCTTCATGATGTCACCAGGTGTGAAACCTGGAGCTTCTCCAAAGATAATAATTTAGGGAAGATAAATGCGCACGGAAAAGCACCCGGGGGCATTTTCTGGGAATACAGATACATGTTTTGGTCGAGAACTGCCAAAACCCACTAGGTATGAAATCTCAAACAAAGCAGCTGTGAGTCCATGAGCTGAAATCCAATCATGAGCAGTGTTGGGCCTCCACAGCTCTGACAAGTCTTGTTCTTCCAAAATTTGGGGTCTTGTTGTTGTACATGATCACAATTATTTATTAGAGCTCAGTAGAGTAGCAGAATAACAGATAAATTCCTAAATTTAATGACGTTCTACTTAATGTCTTTACAGATTTAAGTGATGGTAAGTATTGCTTACTGTGGCAGCAGTAATATTCTAGGGCCATTAGTGGGCCATGATTTGCTGCTGCACTGCGACTGTTTTCTAAATGATACAGGAGGAGCGCAGGGAGAACGGAGGAGTAAGCACTTTTGTTATCATCTCCTTGTCAGATCCTCACAACCACAGCCCTCTATTACACTGCTAATAATAGAGTCAGGCTTTATCGCTCGGAGCACTATCGCAGTAGTAAAGAGAGGGAGAATGAAAGAGAGGCTTCTCTGCAATATTGACAAAACTCATATTGTGATTCTTTTCTTCCAGAATAGTGTAAAGAAGAAAGGATACAGACAGGCAGGTAGAGTAAGATGTTGTTGTTAAAATTTCAAAAGCAAGTTGTTATGAATGTTTGATTGACACCCTAAAGAGGAAACATAGCCTGGGATAAAAGAGTGTGTGTGTGTGTCTTTGTAGTGTGAAGCTGAACATGTGTGGGTGGGTATAGTTGGAGCATCTCCTGGTTTCAGCTGTATCCAGTAGTGCCAGTCTTACCCATCAAACAAGAAAGAAAAAGAAGTTCAGATGAGAGTAGATAGCTTTGCTGTATCCAGGCCCCCTGTATCAAAGCCAGACTCGATCCCCTATGCTATCTGATGGTGTAGCCTTGATGGCGAGGTAGGGCAGGTGCTGTAGGCAGAGATTAGCTGGATGGCGGCAATATAAAAATGTATTTGGTCAAAACAAAGCTTTGGACGAGTGACAGCTGCAGATGCATGCATGGAAGGAAGGAAGGAAGGAGAGGCTCCCTGTTTGTTGTGGTTTCAGTTGTTTCTTCAGACATTAGTTGACATCTTGATGTGAAAAGGGCTGAGCAGGAGGCTGTTTGTTTAGCAATGCGAAGAGTACTTGAAGTCTAGCCTATTTGTGGAGCTGGAAAAGTCATATTGAGGTATCTGAGAGCTCCGTAACATGTCTTTTTTTGTTTGTTTTAGGCTTTGTGTCAAACGCTTGCATGATTTAAATTTAACATTTAAGCCTCCAAGTCCATTATGTGTTTGACGTTTATTTTTGTGCACAACAAAGTTTAACAAGAGTTTATGAGCCTATTTTTAATGGCTAGGATTATGCAGTGATGTTTCCTTGGGTTATTCTGCAACTTTGATCACTAGCATGAGCCTTTTTTGTATTGTTTGGAGCAAAAACTCCCACAGAACTTGTTTCAGCGTTTGTACTTCTGCACTGTCAGAACAGTTCTGCAAAGTCTGTGCAGAGGCAAGATGTAAAGGCTTTGAACATGCTCACATGCACACACATAAAATCTGTCTGTCTCTTCCTGAAACACATACACATGCAGTCGCATGCTGCCCATCTCCCTTTTCCTTTCTCAAACACACACACACACACACACACACTCACAAATACTCACACGAAGTACACTGATGCAGCCTCTTTGGTCATATATTCTCTTTGCTGTGTCAGGGTGTGCTGGCTGGCTTGCCTCCTTGTGAATGCACTTACACCTCTACAGTGTACATGCCCGCATCAGTGTGTGTATGTGTGTATGTGTATGTGTGTGTGTGTGTTTGTGTGCACGTGTGTGTGTGTGTGTGTGTGTGTGTGTGTGCGTGTGTGTGTGCGTGTGCATACATGATCACCCGAAGCTCCTCTACAGAATTTGTGTGCATGTTGCATGTCTGGATTCTCATCTCTATATTTGAGCGAGTATTTCAGAAAGTTTGCTTGTCAGTTATAAATAATAGAGAGAGCTGAATCCGAAAGCGAAGGCAGTCAAACTGACAGACGCGTCTTTGATGGTTTGGTCTTTTAAACACAGAAAACCAATTAGGTGGGTCAGGGGCCTGGGGAGCACGACAGAAAAGAATCCGGTGCCACCGTTCTGTCATCAGCAGCTTCAATCAGCACTTGGGGACGGCTAACACGCTCTTTATTTCTCAAACGCACACACTTGCACATGAAGGAGGCTTAATGCACATGCTCTGGAGCTAAAACAGCATTGAACAGTTAAGTTATCTGGGTGGCTGGGTAGCTATGTTTTCATTCAGCTGTCAAGTGAATTGTGTGAAACCTTTTGAAATAAGTAAAAGTAAAAATGTAAATGAGATTTCTGTCAGCTGGGTTTAGTCATTTGAGTAAATGTCCCAGTGGCACTTGGTGTGGCTGTGTAGGAAAATAACTATGAAAACACATCCACAACCTGTTTGACATAGTGCCGTTTTGTTTTTGCTTCTGACAGCTTTTGAAAACAAAGAAATGTATTAATTCGATATCCTAATGCACAATTGATTTGGCTGGGTTTTCATGATGGTCACTCAATACCAAAAGCACAGCTGACATTTCCTTGAGGTAGTCAGATATTGCTTTTCTTGGCCACCCTTTGGTGCAATATTTCAGAACATCATAAGTCAATTTTGGCTTTTATATGATGACACTGAACTGTTTATGAAGCAGATCATGATGTTCTCTTTCTTGCATACTTTATGAGTCATAACATTAATCTTATATAACGGTCTTTGTGAAATATATGGGGGAAGCGAGTTGTGCGTCACTTTGTATTTATTCCCTCATTCTTTTCTTTTCTTCTGTCATTAAAAATAAATCCTATTGTAACTGTCGTGCAGCTTTAGACTATATAAGTATGTAGATGAGAGATGAAAATGGAAAAAAGTTCAGTATTTCCGATGCATTCTCGTTGTCATTGTCTATTCAGAATAAGATTTGGCTCTGTTGGCCAATTATATGGACACACATAAAAAATTTGAAAGAAAGTAGCCGTACATATCAAAAAAACCAAAGGCTGACACCTTAAAGTGTGCACCATAAACATCTGTACAAACATCAACTGTTGCTGCACAAATAGTGTGACACAGGACGAAGAAGTAAATACTTAATGAATATTTGTTCAGTGGGTAAATGGATTATATGCTGTATATATATTATACATACACATTGCGTACAGCAATCAGGATATACATAAGCAGTGACAGTGCATTGTTATATGTACACGTAAAAACAGAGATTCTCAAAACTGTAGGATTGCAGTCTGTAATCTAGAAGTAAGCAGATGTTGTTAGCGTGCTGTTGACACCAGAGTGACGGCATGCGCGAAAAAGCTTTTTTTCTATCTGTTTAGGCCAAGGTTAAGACTGGTTTAGTCACAACCGCAAAAGCATTTTTCATGTCTGCCGAGCAGCTCAGATATCAGTGCCATTTCTCTCCTTTTTTCAGCTGTTCAATGTTTCTAATTTGCTGCTATATTAAAAGAGGGCATATGTTGCTGACTCCTAGGAGCAACATGGCCTCACATTTTGCATTCAGGATATCTCGGTGTTAACATGCACTATGTTAACTTCTGTCACATTAGTTGTCTTCAGGGTGAGCTACCCAGTAGGTTGCGTGATAAGGCCCAGCTTCCAGACAAAGCCACTGAACCAGTGACACTCTGAGCTGCTGAGATAGCAGTGGCCTTTTTGCTCTTTCCTCAAGCTGTGTCAGTTTGACCATTCAGCTAGCCAAATGTGCCAACCTCATCAAGGTGCTCAGCTTTGCCCTTTTCAATAATTCATCACCAAATTTGCAGGGAGGAGTCGAGGTTTGTCTCGCAGCTTGCCATACAAGAGAGTGTTTCTTCTAATTGGAGTGACATGCAGTCCCTGTCGGTTAGCACTAAATGTCATTAGCTTAGTGGCCAAATACCATGTGCTGTTTGAGAAGTCACAGCCTTTAGATTTTAAGTGGCAGTGTGCAACAAGTGCAACACTCACGTACACTCACTGCCAGGCTCACTTTATAAACATGAGCCACTCATCCGTGCTCATTCACACAAATACAGTATACACCTGTGAGCATGCATATTTCTAAATGTGGTCCCTCTTTTTTCTCCCTTTCTTTTGCTTATTTGTGAGTTTCTTTTTGCACACTCTCACACACCAACACACAGGTACACAAAACCTCCCAAATTCTAATGAACCGAGGCATTTTGAGCCTTGCGCTGCCTTCTTCATCCCCAGCTCAATCTAAAACAGCACTCTAATAGCCACTGTTATTCTCTTGGAGCTAATTAGAGAGTATACAAATGCACATTCACATAAATGAACACACGTACATACATGCAAACTGTGCCCATAACGCCGTGGAAAGGTATAATTACAAAGTCTAATTCCTGTATCGTTTTACATTATTTATGAAGTGGTGTTGCGAGTGTCACGCTGACCTTCTTCTAATGATGCTACACACAGGCACACACACACACACACACACACACACGCACTCTCATGTCGTACAAGCATCATGGGGACACAGATGTGCAACACGCACACACAGACACATACAAACTCAGTTATCTAGTTATCTGAATATATCTCCACGTTTTAAATGAACTTTAAAAACCTTCCAAGTTACTCCCAGCTGTGACTTGGTGTTTGTTCAACAGCTTGAAGGTTGCATTCACTTTCAGTTTGAATAATGTTTTGTTGAGAGCCAAATTCAATTGATGGTGTAGTTTTGAAGACAACCAACTTATTGTTTTAAGATGTGTGGTAGCTGTTGGCAGTGCTTTTGAACATTAGCATTAGCATTGTACATTTGATGTGAATGGTGAAAGACTACCATTGAGGATAACTGACAGTGGCCATGAGGCATGCTGCAGCTCCATATTTGATATATTAATACCAGTGTAGGTAGATTCAGTACAAATGGCTCTTGCTTGGCTGTTCAAATGATTGCCAATGGCTGAGATTATGTACTGCAGTATGACATTTTGTCTTAAATCTGTGCTATTCTCCTACACAAACAATTTTGTTCGTACCATTTGTAACTATGCAGTAGCAGAGAGGGAACAATGCTGAAGATGACAGCTTGTCAGATAGGCCAGAACATGCCAGTGGTGGTGGGTGTGGAGAAATAATCCTCATTGTTCTAAGTCCTGGTACAAGTGTCGGAACCCACCGGTTTATGTAGGCGTCTTCTGCCTCGATGTTTCAGAGGCTTTGGCCCCATCATACACATTTATAGGAGCACAACGATGCAGCAACACACTAATAACAATAAGTCCTCCTCTCAAACTCATATCCCCACTGAAAATTGTAAGTAAATGTATTCAGTAGGTGATTTTTCATCCCATCCTGTTGTGTATATCAGGGCAGCTGGACTCAGTTCAATGAAAAACAGCTGGGAATTTAAGTTTGCCAGCAGCTGTGAGAGTAAATTCTCAAAAAGCAAAGGTTAACAGAGGTAAATGTCACACACTTCCACTCACCAAGGCAATATTTTTCTCATTTTGGGTACAGTGGGTTCCATTTTGTCTGAGATGATATCGCAAAGTTATAAAAGTCTCTGCTATTTCATATTATCAGTTTGAACACGATCTGTAAGGTATTAAATAAACATGCAGAGAAGACTCCCAAGCTTTTTGATCATGTGGGATAAATAAAGAGCATAAAAACAAGGACAAATAGTATAAGAAAACTGTGAAAGCCTGCAAAACTTACTTGTTGTTGCACAACTTTTTTTTTTTTTAAATTGAGCCTTTCTTCCTGCATTTACATTTTTGTTCTGGTTATGCTGTTTTCCATCCACCATAACATATTTGATAATGGATTAACTCCTGCTGCTGCCCTTGACCATAGAGGTGAAGTTAGTCAGTGGGTGCTGCGCTGAAAGTTTCTGCTGCTTTCAATTACTTTGGATGGGTCAAATGAAAAGGACAAATTTCCCAAAGGGAAATGTAACATGTCTAACATTACTTAAAGCCTGGAGTCTCTAATGATTTCACACATTTTATAAATTTTAACTAAGTTTAAAGTCTCTTTTTATTAAGGGTGTTGGTGACAAACTCCCTCAGCCAGGAAACTTTCATGCCAGTAAGATAAAGATTGATGACCTTGGCTGATCTTTCTGGCATACTTGTACATTTTTAGATGCCTACTGCTAACCGAAGCTCATTTGGGTGAAGTGATTTTAATATGCGGAAATGTGTTTCTCCGTCATGCTAGAGCACATCCACCTCTTCCTTCTTCCAGCTCACACACCCTCTACAGACACACAAATAAAAACAAACTTACTCGTTTGTGGTTTTGCAAATGAACACTTTGACAGGAGCGCCCTGAGATGCTTTTGCCTGC
>JAPZDY010000022.1:13925218-13937003 GCA_029783645.1 Ctenochaetus hawaiiensis
AACAATAGACAAAGAGCTTAACCAGCCTGCATGTCTTTTCATGTCGCCCGTCTACAGTCTGTCAGTTCTCCTACAAAATTTGATTTGCAGGAACGTTGACATACTTCTTGTCTGATAATGTGACTCACTGCTTATTCTATGTGAACCACACTACAATAATAAACACAATCTCAATTTGTCAAGGAGTGCTCGTGTCTTAAAGTGATGAACAGGGCAAAGTTGGCTGGGAAATAACAGGAGTGAGGCATGGGAAACGATGACGCTTCTGAAGAGTTAGCAATGAATGGAAATATTTATTACTGTTTTGGTAACAGTGAAAACCACATTTGCCAAGATACTTGTTTTTGTTTTGTTTCAAGAGAGGATAGCAGAAAGCCAACCTCATTGCTATCATCAGTCATTCCTTAAAATCACTTTAGCAAAATTGTACTTCATATGCATTGCTTTTCATGCAATGGATGGGGTTTAGATACATTCAGCATCTTATTTGAATAAGCTGTCGGTTGCAAGCTTAACCCAGTTTTTGTTTACTGGTCTGGTTCCTCTTGATGGTTTTCATAAAGCATTTTTAGAATTATGCCCATTAAGCAAAATTTTTCTTTCTGCTGTAGCTCTGTAGGAAAAAGGCTCTGGTCTAAACCAGACTTTGGTCTGGGGGTGATAAACTTATGTGTGTGTCTGTCTGTGTGTGTGGATTTATTTCAGTGTGTGTCTGTTTAAATGTGCTTTCCTGAGTATGCATGTCAGTCTCATTGTGACTGCCACAGGGCTGATAGCAGAGAGTAGAGTTGACAGTAGCTTCTCTTCAGCCTCGCCTGTAGACCTGGGAAGCCTCGATAAGACACCCAGGCTCTGAAGCCTCTAAAACGACACATCGGTGTGGAGAGCAGAGTGGAGAGATAGGGCAGCTAGGAGGGGGAGGAAGGAGAAGACATAAAGAAGAGGGGGGAAGGTGGGGTAAGGATGGTGAGGATGCAAAGAAAAAAAAAATCCTCCTCTGCCTTTTGGCAGTGGATCCCAATGAAGTTTTCTCTCTCTGCCATTACGTCAAAAATCCCCACAATCCTTTTAGTCACAGCGGGGATGGGAGAGGCCCTCAAAGGGAGACAGTTACCCACACACACACACAGACACACACCACCTTTTAAGGGTTCATTTTTGTCAAAAATGGTTTGAAACTTAGTTAATTCTATCTGAAGGCACATTTCAGTCATGCCAGCAGCTCTGTTACTCATACAGTTTTGAAACTCTCAAAATGATCCTGAAAATCCAAAATTAGGTGTCTGTGACATTAGACTGAGGTTTTGGTTTGCACACCTACAACACTGGATAGAGTTTATTGTTAACACAGGCACCAGCAAGAATTTTTAAAGTCAGATGGCACCTTGCTATACCCTCACAGGTAAATGGCGAAGTTCAGCTTGGAACTGTGTTTTCATGAAGGCACTTAAGTTGACAGAAGTCATCCATTTTTGAAAGAGACAGCACGCAAACCTGCCTTGAAACATTGGAAAACCTTTCACAGACCTTTCTAAAGTTTGTGAAATGATGAGCTTCCTTAAGTGGAAAGCATTTTGACCTGAGATAGTAAAAGCGTGACTTAAAAACAACTCTAGTGTATCAAGCAGGCTAGCAAGAGGCTACGCTTCCACTGTTCTCACGTCTTGGAGGCTATCTCGACTTGAATGTGGAGACAGGAGGGGTTAAAGGTGATCATGATGTGTGCCTGTCTGCCTGTCTGCATGTGTTTATGAGCATGCAGGCATGTGGAGCATTTATGTCCTCTCAGCACGTATATGATCGAGTGTGTGCTTTCAGGTTACAAAAACATAGTTTTGATGGATGGATGGAGAAGCTGGGGAGGGGAAAGAGGCAGTAAAGGGGTTGACAATGAAGACAAGACACCAGTTATGTTTTGATTTGGTCATGAAAGACTAAAGGATGGCTGTGGAATCTGGATGACACCTGAAGCTTCTATACCACCGTTTTTTCCCCTCTTTCGCTCTCTTTGCTTGGGCTTCGTTTACTTTTTTACACTTCAAGGATAAAGTACAATCAAAGCTTTCATATCTGTTTTTTTCCCTCTGTGGGATGTTGAAAGAGAGAAAAAGAATCTAGGCTACTGCATTGGGATGAGTTAGGTCTGTGATGTTATTTTCCAAGGCTGAATTTTATTTCAGGAATGCGTTATAGCATCCAGATATTGTGCCTATTGCTGTGAGAGAGGTATGACTTCTGTTTTTAATGGGAGTAGATCTGAATTATGGACATTGTGTTACTCTCAAGGTAGGACTGGGGTAAAATGTTTGAAATCAAATCACAATGTTAAACATGTAGAGAATGCAAACAGATCTCAGCAAAATATATAATACAGATTTACTTTTATGTAGACATTTTTGATGTGGAACGTAACATATTGTAAGTTTAACTCCCTCTTAAATCCACTAGAGCCACAAGTCTAATTCCCAAAATGTCCAACTGTTCCTTTACTGTTACACAATGAGATTACAACTCTGTGATTTTTTGTTCCCAGCTCAATTTACAGCTCAGTGGCTGACTCTGACACCTAAGATATACCGCAAGTTAATAAGAGGTGATTGTTTAACATGTGACTGAACCTCACAGCGCAGGTTGAGCTCATTATGCTGTAATTCAGTGTTCTCGCTGCAAGTAATGGTCCTGTCTGTATGGTTCATTCATTATTTAATCCTACCTGTGGCCACTGGCTCGCTGCAAAGGCGTTCTGAGGGAGAGGAGGGCAGTGGTGTACCAGAGAGTTGTTAATTCATTTATTCAAGTTATGTTTAACTTTGTAGTAAAAAAAAGCATATTATTATACATTTTAATCATCCCAATACCAAGCTCCTCTAATGGGTCTAAGTGATTTGTTTAGTATATTGCTCATCAGTTACATGGTGTAGCAAAGTGTCACCCTGCTTCATGTATGAATTATGTATGTATTACATTTTTGCAATTTAATTTAACACAATTTAATTTGTGTCAATTTGACAATTTTGGTACCTGAGTGGTCACTGAATACAACTGAAAAAAAGTCAGACTTTTTGGTAGTATTGTTTTTTTTTATCTCGCCTTTTATTTGCATTTTTTTTAAATGACTTAGAGTGTTTATCTGTTGTGGAATAGCAGCATCCTTCAAAATTATTATTTTAATTTTTTTAATGATGATTTTCATTCAGAAATTCTGTGAGCAACGTTTTATAAATACATAAGTTCTCTAAAATTGCCTCAGATGATATGGTTCTTTAAGGTCGTGACAAGGTCGTAACACAGGTCTCTCTGGCACTGATTTGGAGCACCTTAGTGTGATATTGTATGTACTTTTTCATCACTAGCCACCATTCATGTTTGACTGTTCCTCTTAGTTCAGGTCAAAGAAAACCATGTGTCAAGAGATACATTTCTCATTAAAACAAAATGAAATTGTGATTTAGAAAGATTTTCGAGTGTAAAATGACTCTTCTTTAAGGTTAATGAGGTTGCTTGAGTTCACAGGTTTGACACATATTCTTCTCCTTTTAGAAAGAAGCACGACTCATTAGCACATTGTTCAGTTTGAATGCCTTTGGGCCAACATCTGCTCAGGCTGTAAAGGTAATAACAACTTCACAAAACTCAGCCTTAGAGAGCCCAGGAAAGAAAAAGACAAGGTGTCTGTGGCTGCTGTGTCTGTTGTTTCCATTGCAATGTAAACATCAGCGCTCTAGGCAGATAGCTGTACAGCTAACAGAGCTAACCAGCAGCCAAAGTTATCTACAGTCACTGGTTACCTCAGGGAATTCTGTCAATCACAAATAGTTGAGGCTGAGCAGCCAGAGGACATCAGATGCAAAACCGGAAAGCATTCTTTCTGAAAAACTTGATGTAGTTTCACCAAAATCAGTCATAGTTGTTGATAGTTGTTTGTATGAGAGGGAGTTTTGTAAAGGGTCATGAAAGGTTTCCTTCCTGCTACTCAGGGGGAAGATAACTTGCTATAGAGGAGCTAATACATAGACACCCTATTACAAGTCAGAGAATCATCTATTAAATTTGAAGTTGTGAAAGCAAATTAGTTACACAGTGTTGCTTTAAAAAAACAAATTTTTGGTTTTCTTTTATTTTTAGACTCCAATTGCAAGCAATATGTTGTTGTTGTTGTTTTTTTATCACAGCCTTCATTAAAACCATTCCAGATACAGGTATAAGCAATCTAATTGATTGTCAGCCATGGTATTATAGCAATATGTGAAGTTAAATATTCTTAAACAAATCTGTATCCCACCACCTTAATGCATCTTTTTCTTGCTTCCGTTGTGTGTAGGCAACACAATAAGACATTCACAGCTACAGGTACATTTCATAAATTTTGACTGTGACAGCTGCTACAAAACGTAAACATTTAAGTTCGGCATTTGCCTTCTTTGTAGCCTAACTGCAGAGGAGTGGATGGAGCAGATATCTGAGAGAAATGAGACTTTTCAATTGCCTCTCAGCTTTTGGGGTCTCGACCATCATCCAGTTCAGAAGCATGATCAGCACCGAGCTCCAGCACCACAGGTCTTAGCCATTCTACCACACTACAGTCTGTCATGAGCTATTGCTTAAGGAGAGAAGGAAGACAAGTTCTAAATTTTCTAATGTTAATGGGACGGATTGTGATAGCAGGTCTCTCCTTAATTAAATGTCTTGGAAAGGTTAAAATATATATTTTTTTTAAGGGTCAGAAACATTTGGACAGAAGTGTACAAAAGTCACCAGACAGTGTTAGAGGTTATAAAAGTTCAAATCTTCCTTATGGACGGGTCTTATTGCAGGTAGCCTTCCTAATTAGACATTTCTTCAAGCTAAGTTTTGGTTTTTTAGTAAGGATCAGGATATTTTTGTCTTTTTATGACAGGTAGTTTCACTAATTAGGCCCAATAAATCTAAAGGTTAAAAACATTTCAGTAAAATTTATGACTTAAAGATTAGGATATGAAGAGGTGAAGGGCAAGCTAATGGTATAAGAATTTGTTGCACACAATGTCCTCATGCATTCGGAAAATTAGCTTGAGAATTCCTAATCGCTGTGTTTCTCAGAGGCTTTGTTTGACCGTTTTGGTCCTTTTTTTTCCACTGCTGCAAAGGGCTAATTAATCTTTTCTGCAAAACTTGCCTCTTGATCTCTGACTTTTGAATCTGAACGGACAGTTGGGAACTGCAGCTACCACATTACAGCCAGCATGTTTTGCAATTTAAGTGAACATCAAATCATCTTCTTCAGTGCATTCTCGCTGTACTTTAAGGAGCTTATTATAAATAAACTTTTGGATTTATAGCTTTAGTATGACCTGCCCTGCCAGCGGGTTGACTTCTTTAGAAGCCGGTTCATTGTTCAACACTGTCCTACTGGGTCTCCTTTTCCTTTAGCACCAGGCTAATTAGGAGAGGGGAAGTCTGGCTTAGTTGATGTGGGTGGCACAGAGACTTGTGGTATTAGAAAAAAAGGACCAATACATGCCAGGACAACCAATTTTGTTCTCTTTTTACTAATATAATGAAACCCTGTCAGACCTCTTTCTGAGAAGCAAGGGGCAGCGGGAATTTAGGACAGTAATGGAGGTGGAGAAAACAGAATAAAAAAGAGATTGACATAGAATAAAAAAAAGGGTCCAAACAGATCAACAGACTCTTGCACATTGACAGTCGAACACAATCAGGGAACCTTAATAGCAAATTTTATACTGTACATCGATTTTTATCTTTCCCTAAATTGAGTCCATCTTTTCCCCACCACCTATCTTTAACTCTGGTCTTTGTCTGCCTTTTAGACTGTGAAATGGAGAGTGGTAATTTCCCCCGCTTCTCTCTGTATGTTAATGAAGCGCTAATCTGTTCCTGAGCGAGTGCCTTAATGAGGGCGACGTGCCCCTCACTCAGCCGGCTAGCTCCCGTTAAGCTACTATTATGGAAATAGCTTGATACTGTGCGCCGTCCTGGGACCGGGCTGAAATATATGCCTTATTTCCACTTTTAAAGCTTTCTTCTCTCTCTTTAACAAGGCTGGGTGCTCCTCTGAGGGAGCGAGTAGTAGATAAACAAACATGATAATGACGAGCACGGGGAGAAGCTTCTCACACTTTGAGGTCTGGTCGTTTTCAGATTCTAGATGTTGGTCGGGCTAAATAGGCCACAAAGGACAGATTGTGGTAGATAGAGAGCACAGTGTGAGTTTGAACTATCAAACCTCTGCTCTTTCAGATATACACTAAAGTTAGCTCCTTTATTATTAATCAAAATTGATGTGCTTGTATTGTATTTTTCTCCGAGGTGCTGCTCAACGCTCCTGAGAGTCTCTGACAGAGTAACTGTAAATATGTACACTGAGAAATTGAATTAACAGGGATTATTGACATTATTTTCCACCAAATTAGAACGTTCCATTGATCATGCCACATCCTCCAATCCATAACGCCTGCTGATGATGATAATACTTTGCTGTATTTAGAGAAACACCCTAACCAGATTAAAAGTGGGAACAGATGCTGCTCGGAGCTGAACGCGTTTCAAAGACTTGTATCAAAGGATATTATGGCTTTATTCATTTTGCATGTATCTAGGCCAGCCCAGCCCCTGCCACTCCCACAGACCACATATAAAGAGTGGTGTGGTGGGTGACTATGAAATGGATTAACTTCTCTGGCTTTCTTCACTCTTGAAATGAAATTGCTCATCTTCAGGACTTTCTTTTTGTCCCCCTTCCTCCATCCTCTTGCTTCTTTACCCATCATCTTCCTCACACAGTCTTTATCTCTTTTCCAGTATGTAGAGGTATAATATGTGATATTTCCGGATTAAAATGTCTGAAAATGACTGTATAAAAATTAGATTTTGTTGAGGCATATACTTACACAATCCCAAATGTTTCGAACAATGTTTAATCCAAAGAAACCTGTAATTTCATTCAAGGTAACAGTGCATTTCATTTGTGCCCTGTCAATGGTATTATACCTCCTTTACACACTGTAGTTGCTTAACTTCTGGGGAAACATGTAAAATACCAAATGATACATCAGAGACTGAGGGAGACAGTCGGCAAGCATGACCTAATGCAGCCTGAATAAAACTTTAATACATTTTGTCCCTGAACATTTTTACCTGAGTCACATCAGATAGATTTCATCTCATCTGCAGTGGTGGTAGTTTAACAATGGAGACAGCGACTCCCATGTCCCCATGCTACTTAACCAGTAGTTTTAATTTCCCCTAGCAGCAGAAATTCCATACCGTACATTTAATATTTCATGTTATATAAAAATACTCCTGCATGTCATTTGTGAGTCACTTTGTAAAGTAAATGCTTAAGAGGAGGTGAGGTGTGGATGTTCTGCTGCAGTTACCTTCCTTACCCTCCATATGAAGCTGAAAGATGAGATAACACTCATGTTAAGCTGGCATTGAGCTGACTTTATCATCAAAGCAACTTCCCATCAATGCAAACCTCTTTGTGAATCCCTTAGTCACAAGCACCACAGGAATAAAGCAGCACGCATGAGTAAAATACACTGGCAGGAGCTTAAATGTGCAAGTTTTTCTGGAAGAAATAAGTGTTAAATTGAAGTGTATGAAATACAAGTGGGAGGTTTGGATGGATTTGGGAGAGATGTGTATCAAAAAAATGTGGTGCACTCTGCTGCTCACACAATTACACAAATTCACTACAGGGGCTGAAACCTCAGGATTCCTCTTAAGATGATGAAAAGATGTCTGAGCCTTGTCTCAGATGAGTCTGTAAGGGTGTGCTTGGATTTAAAGACTCTCTGGAGGCTTTTGTTACAAGTTTTTGAGTTCATACATCAATGAAATAGTCATGAACTGCGCCAGTTTGTCAGATTAAGATTGTCAAGCTTAGGTGGTTGGTGGACTGGTTTGATGTCGGCAAAGCTTAATGGCTTGCACCGCTCCCTCCTTCCACCCCATATGGAGAACTTTAATCAGAAATCCAGGAGGATTCCTGTATGTGTTTTCTTTTATTATGAATAATCAGTCATGCATCATGCAATGGGCTTTAACAGGTAAATTAAAATGAAATATATTGTATGTGTTCAGAGTAGGATTCAAGTATGCTGCAATAGAAAGTTCAGTACGTTCTTGATGAATGTATGTCTGTATGTATATAAAGTTATGTGGGACATGTTTTACATCGAACATCCGTAAGTATCTCTAAGTCCTCAGGAAGATGAAAACAGTGCCCTAGATTCACTTATTAAAAATTTACAGACTGTTTTGTACATGGCATGGTGTGTGTCAGTCTCTTCTTGCTGATGTTGGCTCAGCTTTGGGCGATGCTGGCTGGATCTGTCATAGAACCTGGCTGATACACAAAGTTAGATCTCAGAGCTGTTGAAAGTAGAGAAAATGACAGAGGAAAAAATCATCCTTCCTAAACTGACATTTTTAAGGTATGCTACTCATGTCAGAAAGCTTAAATTATTGATTTCTTTCATATTCATTAGACACCAGAAATAGTAATTGACTGTGAGCCAATGTCCATGCATCAAATCAATGAGAAAAGCACTTATTCCTCATTTATTCGTTAGAGCTTATAGACTGTGAGACCATGGAGAAACGAGCAACCACAACATATGGCAGATAGTGGATTTCAGGCAAGTCGATTTGTGGGCTGATCAGAACCAGACTCTGTTTCTGTTTAACAATGACCGCAGCAGGGAGAGAGGAGCATGAAGGAGTCAAAGAGCTGTCATTTTTCCCTTAGGGAAGGGAGGGAGGAATTCCCGTGTGGTTTTAAAATAATGTGGCTCTACCTCACTAGAGAAGTTTGTGGGGGCAAAGCACAGAGAGGGAGGAGAAGATTGGTCATAGGACATTTGTTGTAGAAGTTCATATGTGTCATTAGCACCACAAAAGCCCTCCAATGCCATAAACCCCTCTAAAATTTGGGTGTGCATGCATGTGTGTGTGAATGCATGTTTCAGTGCTCCATGCTTGAATTAAAATGTTTCTCATTAAGGTTAGGGCTGCTAAGCAGCAATAGGCTAGCATGAAGGATGTGGCAGTGGTGCGGTAGTCCTCGTCATCATCAGTTAGCTTGCAGAGGCCACTGACGAGCGCAGATGTTCCCATGCTGCTTCTTAAGCACCATGAATGCACGTACGCCACAAGATGAAAGCCAGATTTATTCCAAATAGTAGCTTGACACTCACCCTGACGAACAGTATGATCAAAAACCCAAGTGTGGAGGAAATGAGAATGTTTTTCCTACCAACTTTGGTGGTTCCTTTAGTATGCCTTAATATGGAATCTCATTACTCATCACCAGCTGTCTGTTTGAATTGTTTTTATACTGACAACAATTCCCCATTGTACATTTTAACTAGTATGAGTAGCTTTGACAAATTTTTGGAAATGTCAAAAGTCAATCCTTCCAAAAAACAAGTCATTACACACAAACAACCAAAACAAAACAAAACAGAGATAATCTGCCATCATTGGAATTCTCACAGGATCTCGTTTTGTTGCTGGTTTTGAATGGCAGCTTTAGTGCTAAAACAATTATTTATGTTTTTAAGAGAATTTATCCCTTAAGAAATAAAATCTTGTGGTGAAGTTGTCACAGTGAGTTGGTAAATCTTGTGGCAACCGTCCAGAATGATGGATAAATTTTTTGCTTTTGCTTTCAGTATAAAGTTCAAACTGCCAATTGCAATCTTCTCCCTTTCTTGGGAGTGTGTTTAGGTTGCTGTATAGCTGTGCACCTACACACATAGTGAGAGCAGAGAGGAACATAGCTGACAAAGGTTGCATGTTTTAAGGCTCAAGTAATGGTGTTAGCTGTCAGGGGAGTTGAAAGGGAAAAAAGAAAGACATAGAGAGAATTAGAAAGAAAGAAAGAGACCTAAGAGAAAAAGAAGCTTTTTTCATCAATAAGTTAGACAAATCAAACACTTGAATGAACCATACATTAATATTAAAAGTAATTTAGTAATAAAAATTTTAATTGTAAATGATTAACCTTTGCAGACTATGAATGCATTGTTTTTATTTTTGACAGGGGGACATAGTACTTTCAGTCCATAAAGAAAAAGTCCATATTAAAGAGATAAACAAAGAGAGATTTTATCACTGACATACTTAATGGAAAAAGAGTAAGCAGCATTCAAATGTTTATTTCTGAAAAGTCCCCAAGTGGTGGCCTCAGCTACTATTTATGAATAAACTACTAAAAATGCCTCAAAAATCCCTTCTTGACACTGCAGGGGGGGCATCAAAGTGGAACCGCTGAGTCTGCATCAAACAGCATTTTAACTTTGCAAGAGCCCCATTTCATATTGATAACAGTAATATTTTTGCAATAAGTCTGTCTGTTTGTAGAGAATTGCTTGAGTCCAATCCCCAGCACTTGCATGTGCCTCAGCTTAACAGAAAGAGTTAACTGCAGTCAAGTTACTCACTTTCTTTAAACCTGGTGATTTAGTTTTTTTTTGAATAAGTAAGTCAGCAAGTTAGTGAAGAAGTTAGTTAATCAGATAGTGACTCTGTCTACTTGTGCATATTCTCATTGTGGGTCCCAAAGGACAAAGAGTTGGCTCTGTAGGCCTCTGGCCCTCAGAAATAAGGCTCTGAATGCAGTGTGTGTGTGTGAGTGTCTGTGTGTGTATTTGTGTGTGTAAGCTGGTGCATGTATCTCATCCATGCTTCAGTGTGTTTCTGTCATTCTAGTTCAGTGAGTGACCCGCTGGGTGCAGACAAACCCAGGCATTGTGTGTGTGTCCTGCTGCCATGCTGTGTACTGTACTGAATGGGCTGTGGGGAACGAGGCGTGTGAAAATCCCACCCTTGCCCACCTAAAAACTGTCAGCTGTGTGTGTGTTCGTGTGTGTGTGCGTGTATAGGGTGGGAAATGGTGGGTGAAAGAGGACACTTCACACAGAAACAACCACTCTCTGTGTCGGACAGTACAGACAAATTCTTTATCATTCTTTTATTTCATTAACTGGGAAACCTTATGACCTGACAAACAACCCCTTGCAGAAGCCATTGTTGATTCACTGTCACTGTTTCTGTCTCTTTGTCTTTGTGTCCCCCTCTATCCCAATGCTATTATATTTACTAATGTCTTAAGATCACTTTCACCGCATACTGACTAGCCTGAAATGTGCAGGTGTAACATCAATGAAGGCCACAGTATATTAAGGTCTTTCTTAGTTCCAGGGCTCTTGTATTGTGCTTCATCATAAATGTTATTAAATACATGTTATTCCGATTGTAACAAGTTAGAATGTGTGCTATAAAAGATGTCTTTTAATATACAATCTAATGATCAAATATTTACTGGAATTCTCTTGTATTTTTATTCCTCATTACGTGTACATTTTCTTATTTCTTAACTTTCCCTTGTGTGCATTTTGCTCAAGGGTAGGCTGAAAATTGTTTTTGATAACATTTGCATTAAGTACTATTGCTTGTCTGAATTAAACCCCTTTAACACAAAAGCGTGTAATCACTAGTTTTTACATAAACTGTTGCTTTAACATAATTATACCTGTTGTATCTTTTAATCAGCCTAATAAAGTGCTGAGTGAAACACATTTAGTCTTAAAGGCCCTGCATTAGTGCTGGGCGATTCTTGCTAAAATGTGAATCTCGATTTTTCTGCACAAAGATTGAGATCTACGATTCTCATACGATTTTTTTCCCACATTTTTTTAATTTTCTTTAAACTGTATTGAAAATTTTTTGAACATTAATAAAATTAAAACGAGGAACAAGAAGCCTTAGTCAACTG
>JAPZDY010000022.1:13964248-13984547 GCA_029783645.1 Ctenochaetus hawaiiensis
CATGTCTCTGCCTGTGTGTTTGAGC
Source organism: Ctenochaetus hawaiiensis (assembly GCA_029783645.1). NCBI lineage: Eukaryota > Metazoa > Chordata > Actinopteri > Acanthuriformes > Acanthuridae > Ctenochaetus > Ctenochaetus hawaiiensis. The sequence continues at coordinate 13,964,274 of JAPZDY010000022.1, forward strand.
TGTCTGGATGTTGTTCACCAGTCCTGCAGACCAAGTGGCAAAACACTTTAACGATAGTTCTACTTAATTACAGCATTAATCTTACTTTTGTAGTTTTGGCCTCCATTCCTAATTGTTATTAAAAACACTGTATCTGCCAAAGTAACGGTTTATATCAGAGAATACAGCCACATTTCTGACACTTTATTTAACAGATAAAAGCCATCGTAAGTGCACCAAAATGTTAGCACTGTTATCAGCCCTGAGTGCTTCAGTAAAGTACTAGAAATTACATTCTTATACCACCAATTGGTTTTGCCACTTATGTTGTGATAAAAAACCCTACTGCTGCCTTAAATGCCATGTTTACACCTCCTTTTTTGTTGCTTTGCACAAGGCCTAAGGAGATCATCAGTACGGATGGATGAATGGTGGTCAATGTGCAGAACTTTGAAATGGCAATTGATCTTCGCAGCCTTTCAGTAAAATTAGCAAACAATTGTACTTTTGGAAAGGTAAGCAAAAGATTGTGGCTTTATTTAGCCGTCATGTCTAAACAACAAATGATATTTAAAAGTCAATGATTATGTCCTAACCTTAACCAAGTACCAGTGTCTAAACATGACCATGTAAAAGTTTATTGATGCCCTTTTTGTGTAAATAAACTCTGTACTGAAAAAGAGATAAAAATAAAGAAAAATGAGTTGTCGAATATTTTGAATTGAATATTGAATATATAGCAGATAACATTCACTATTTACAGATTTCAGGTTTATTCTGCTCCAAAATGGTTCTGAAACAAGTTATTTGAGCTGCATTATGTTTCTAGGAAAATAAATCTGTCATATCTGGCTCCTGTATGTTAACCTGCATGTTATCCTGTATGTTGACTCAAACTTCAAGCCACAACCTCGATGTTTGAGTCTGAATGTTGCTGGAGATTTTGTTGCTGCTGTGTGTCTGTCCCTTTTCTGTCAACTTCTCTAGGATCTGTAACAAAGGCAGAACCAAAAAATACTAAAACCTTTATGACTGCCGCCCTGCAAGTTTTTCTTGCCTCATCTGAGTTGGTTTTTTTTTTGGTTTTTTTTGATGGTGTGTCATTAAATCGTTCACCTACCCGTTATACAAACACATACGCACACAGACTGTCCTGTTCTCGAAGAAATGGACTGAAATGAAATGTGGGCATGAACAAGCGGAAATCTATGACATGTGTGTCACTGGTTTTAATACCTTGCACTTTATTGCTTTTCTTTTTGCTTTGGTCTGCTTGTCGAACGTGATAGACAAATGAGATGAGGAAATGAAAAAACTGGAAGCATGTTTGCCTTTACAGCCTGCTCAACCTGAGATCCATCAATTTTTTGGTGGGCTATTTTATACACCGGTTACTCCAGTATGGTCATATTTCATTTCACTTTGCATATTCAAATATGCCCACATGAAACGGAGACTCGGGAATGTTGGGATAGCTAAATAAATGTCTCTCCCATCATGGATGAGCTGTAATTTATGATATCCAACGATCCAAGCCGGCCATAACAGCTTTCAATCTTGCACTGAATTTTCCCAGATACATGCAGAAAGTGGTGTTTTCATTTTTATCGATGGCACTTTAAAGCAATCAGACCAGTACTGCTATTTCCTTTCTGGGATGGAGGAGTGAAATGGAGGGATGGAGTTTGAGGGTGGAAAGATATGAGAGGAGGAGGAGGAGGAGGAGGATGAAAAGAGGGAAAGTAGGACAGAGACATGACTGACTCTAACAGCCTTCTGGGTAGTTTGTAGCCGTAGCTGCTCTTGTGTTGGACCTGATGGTGAAGTTCTGCTCACCAGTTCAGTGAACATGGTGTGTTACAAACCAATTCAGCCAATTCAGCACAGGTGTCCTGGAGTCATGGATAGGGAATTAAGTTTTCTGTCGAGTGATGACTTCTCCACCAGCTAAACTTGCCAAGTCTTATTAAATCCTGTCAAGACATATGTTCTATTAATTTGGTTGCGGACTCTTCAATAAATACAGTTGGAGAGATGGAGTCGTCAACTTCCACAAACTATCTGGAAGCAAAAAGAAAAAAGAAAAAAAACAACATAGATGAATACAACATAGTCTGTGTTACACAATATAAAAATATATATATTTATTCTTCAGGAAGAGGTACAAAAATCCTCTGTGTATATTTTTTACCCCCTAGTTCAGTTTTTCAGTGTCTGGCCACCTCAGAAGACACAGTGCACATTATACACACAGTTGACCTTGTTGTCAGCTCCCCCAAAGGGAATAAGCAATGAGAGAACTTGGTGATTATTTATAAACAGGAAATGTATCTGCTCAACAACCAAAGCACTGAACCGTGTGATAAATTGTTCTGCCTAAAGTGACTTTTGGGTCAAGTTTTGCACATTTTATTTGCAGTCCTAACATGCGAAGGTCATCACTTTATTGATTGGCAGAAAAGTAACCGACAATAATTTTCATAATCACTTGCTTCTTAAGTTAGTGCATATATAAATAACTTATTTTTTTTTCCATGCACTAATAAGTGAGAGTTTCTGGCATTTCTGTTTTAATATTTTTTTATAGAATATACCTCATTTTATCATTTAAATACCAGGTCTGAAATAATGACTGTCATTAATGATTACTTTTTTTAACACCAACAAATATACTATATGCCCAGGTAAGCATAATAACATTTGATTGTTGGAGCATCGCAGCAGTAAATACAAAATAATAGAGAAATTATTAAAAACACATTAAAGACTTTAATAACAATATAAACTATACTTATTGTTTCTCTGTATAAATATAAAAAATATCAAGAAAACATATTTTATAGTTTAATATAAGTTCTATATGTGATATAAATTGGTATAATATAGTTCAGTGTATTAAGGTATGGGATATGAAATAGGGTGAAATGTAGTTAAATAGCATAATATTTAAAATATTTCTACATGTTTTTATTACCATCTGCATTTTGCAGTAGTCACACAGATCCACAGATCCAGCTCACAGGCTCTTGCTCATCAGGAGTTATTGGCTGCAGCTGGGACGTTCTCACTCAGCTGAAAACAATCAGACAAGTTCAGTGGTGATATGAGGGTGTGGTGTCTTCAAAGGCTCAAAACCATTTGTTGATTGTCTATGTTTCTATTTCTATTTATTATACAAACTGTATTGAGGGATTATTCCTTCAACTAACCCTCATTCTATATTATAGTGTTACCCCACCTTCCAGTGACTCACAAGTTTTATTTCTTTTGGTTTGAGTCATTAATTTTGTTGGTTTATTGTTTTGATAGATTTAGACTCAGAGGCCATCCCGTTTTTGCTGCAGTGTTTTTTTTTAATGCCTTGTTTTTGTTTTGTACATCATATGCAACAGATGTTCAGCTGAACAGAGAGACAGTATAGTGGGAGAGCAGTGTCAATGTCCCAAAAGTGCCACACAATGCAGAAATTATTGCTTTTTTGTTTCTTTTTGACATCCTTGAAAGTGTAATGTTATGATGATTTTCATGTGCATGTTGTCTCATTTCTTTATCTGGTGAAACACTGTCAAAAAAATAAATGTTTGTCCACTCCTGGCAACTGTCCTCAGAAACAGCAGCTTTAGTGCGTTCATGGATTTTAATCGAGAGGGAAAAGCATGTAAGAAGTCATAATATCATTCAAGTTTAATTACAAAAAATGCACTGATGAAATGAACACAATTAGCAATTTGGAAAAACCTTAGAATATATCTAAGTTCCTCAGAAGAGAGTTGAACTCAGTGTGATCTCGAACAGGATCCGGCTTGTCCAGACAACACACTGTAGATATGAGGCGACAGATCAGAGGTCAGGGCTCCAAGCAGCAATGAGGAACCACTCACTTCCCAACCTGTCACTCCAGATCTTTGCTCAGCCGGTGCAGCTCTGCAGCACGTCAGCTCCAAATTTTCTTTTGGCTGAAAAAAAAAATCCTTTGCATTTCTTCAGCAGTTAAAATAAATGAAGCACAGATGAGGACAAAGGTAAAAGTGGATCCAGGGAAGACCATAGCTGTTGTGTAGACCACAGTAATGCAAACTGACATGCCTTTATTTCCTCTTTCCCATTCATCTGTTTTTTTTTTTTATTCCTCATGCCTGCATTTGTTTATCTGCAGGTATCTTGAGGTGAAATGTAGTAATATCAGTTTCCATCTTCACTACTCCTCATATTTTATTATTTGGTTCAAAGCAGAGCATAGTAAACAAAAATATAAAAAGGATGGCAGAGTTCTTTTTTAAGATTAAGATCCTTCTAAAACACGGCACTTTTATTAGGTTATTTTTCAATGGAGAAAGACGGGAAAATGTAGAGAGAGGGGAGTCGGAACTTGCAAAGGTCATGTCACATCCTCCTGATTTTTTTCCCACAAATGTCCGTGCAAACATTAACATGTACTCAGGTTCAAGTTGTAAGTTATCAAGAAACTTAACTCCATTTACACCCGTTTAACATTTGCCTTGTTTCTAATCAAATGCAAACAAGCATGAGCCAGTTGTGTAGTGGATGTGTGCCACTATCAAAGAGATGTGACGAGTCGAGTCACTGGATTTATGTATTAAAAGTGTCCTCTATTCTTTGAGTGTCTGTTATGAAAGCACTACTTATCAGCAAAGGATCCAATCCTCCTTAACGTCTTTAATTAGCTTGAAGTGCACTTAAAATCTAAAAAGAACATCTTGTTGCTTTCAATATTTTAACACATTTTTAGTTATATCAAAAACGTTGCATCTTTAAAGAGTACTTGACTGAATTAGCTTTGCACTCCCGTAACATCTTAAGACCTAAAATAGAGGCAGCAGCACCAGAAGTATTGTCTTTTTTTTAAACTTGTGCACATTCTTTCATGTCGAGATCAGGCATCTACAATACCCGCAATGCAACCCCACCACCAAAGGTTTGTTTTGAGATCCCCTTGTGTAGCACTGTGGTGGCTAATGTAGCCTTGAGCGGCTAGCTTCAATCAGAGATGAGGAGCAGGCTACAAAGTTCTGGTAAGTCTTGTTTTTCAGACTTGTCTTCAGCCTCGACCAGTGATTCAAGTAGCATCACTTAAGGTAAATTATCAAGTGTCTCAGGAACCACAAAAGGCTGTATGAAACTTGTTTTACACAGGTAGTGGTACTCACAAAGATCTGAACACACTATGATGAATAGAATCTGTGATGGTCCCCTTTTTAAAAAAGGAGGATTTTTTACCTTCAAAACCAGATAATCATGCAGCTTCACACAGTTCCACTTATATGAAATGTCAATTCCTGATAGGAAGCCATGAATAAAACTCAATAAGAGGCATTAAGGTACAATCAGAGTTTTAAAAGAAGCTAATCAAACAGGGAAGGCAGCAGGAACAACAAAAGCTGTGTTGATAATGGAGTATTTAGAATGACAGGAGGAGCTGAAGGGTTTTGATCTTATTTTTTTGCCTCTTTTGAAAATCCACTGAGCAGGATTTTAATCCTCAGGTAGCCTTGCTGGTGCTGAAGAAAGAAGATTTGATTTTAAAAAATCTCGTCATCATCCTGTCCGCGGCTCCCATGGACAATCTTGGAGATGCATCACTGCCACACAGCTTGTGATGATAACACAATAAAGGCTTAGATTTCATCCAAATACTCTTTCGGTAAAGGTTTTATGTCAGCAAAACAGTAAAAACAATCACAAACAAGTAAGATTCTTATCATATTTTATACAAAAAATGTAGGAAATAATGTAGGGTATATTTTTTTGTTTGTCTGTTAGCATTATGAATAAACTACTGGCCCAGTTTTTCTTCAAACTTGGAGGAATGTTGTATCATGGGCCCAGGAAGGCTCCATTAAACTTTGGAGCAGTTACAAGTCACAGAGTGGATACACATTTCAAGCTGTTGCATCAGTGGATTTTTGGCCTTGGCAGAGGTCTGAACCCTCTGAGTGCCCTTCTGGTTTTTCAGCATGTGTCTGCCCTGATGTGGAGAATCAGCAAACAAGTGAAACAAGTTACTTTTCATTTCATTGTAAATTTTACAATGCTGATTATATGCTAAGTCCTCTTCTCCCGAGGACTCTGTTTGGGACATCGTGCATATTTGTGTGTGTGTGTGTGTGTGTGAGTCAGTATGAATGAGAGGTTGAGCAAGGTCCCACACCTGTGAAGCCAGCTGGCTTAATTCATGTTTCCTTGCAACCCTCAGCCCTAAAGTTTGCATCAAATCTTCAAAACTCAGAGACAAAGAGAGAAGAAGACGAAGAACATTTCATTCTTGGGACTCCTCTAATCCCTTTGACTGCTCTCTTCAACCCCCAACTCCACACACACAAACACACACCACATGGGCTGACTCTTCTGAGCGCACACTGCCCCCATCACATCCACATTATTACACAGCAGCTAATCCTGTTTCCCAAATCCCAGTACCTTGGACTCCACTGAGAAAATCCTATTGGTGCTGAGCATTTCTCCATACGCTTTAGCATACACGAATCCACTGTCCTCCAGACTGCCTTTGTTTCCGTCAAGCCTGCCTTCGCGATGTTTTCTCCTGTAAATCACCCCTAAATCCCTGCACCCCATCCATAATCAACAGTGTCTCAAGATTATTATAGCATGCATTGTTGTGCATAATATCTCAGGCAGACAAGAAAACCACACAGATGAAAGGGACGCACTCTGTCTCTTCCTGCCCGCCCGCGTGCCACTCTGTTGTTTTGCTGTAACTAACTTAGTGGTTTATTTATTGCTCTTTTTGTTTATTGATAGAGTTATTGTTAAGAATTCATGAGGCTGGATTCTTTGCTGTGAAACTCGAGTGTTTGTTTCTGAGAGAGAAGAGAGGACGAGCTGTCAGATCACCTCCATCCAATCTGTGCAGCTTACTTTATTATTAATTGTGTGACGTGTGTTCTTGTGAGAGTTTAATCATGACCGTGAATGTCCTGGGTGTGCGTGTGTGTGTATGCATTTGTGTGCAAGTGCGAGATTGTACGTCTGTCCAAATGTGTGAGAACTGACAGGCTTTTTCTCAGCAGCCAGATGATGCCTACTTCACCGTGTGTAGCAAGGCAGCTGCTCTAAGACTCATTTGCCAATGGAAGGATTAAGTTGTGTGTGTTTGTGTGTGTGTATGTGTCTGTGTGAATGTTTGCATGTGTGTCTGTGTGTGTGTGTGTGATTGATATTTTGTGCTTTATGCTCAGCTGAATACCTGTAAGTGCTTTAGCGGCATTGTGGGATTTCACTATGGTTGCATGTTTTGTCGTGTGCTTGTGTTTCACCATCTGCCTCTCAGTGTTTGTCTCCCTAAAGCTGTCAGTGTTTTTATGTGTGTGTGTGTGTGTGAGGATGTTAGAGAGAATCCTATGGACAGAGTGGCAGATTAAAGAGGTGTGTGTTTGCTGTGTGGTTGGAAAGCATGCGCTCTCTAATGAGATTGACAGCAGCACTAGGTGGAAACCATGTTGCCGCACGCTGAGAAAGCAAACACGGTCCAAACACAAAGTAGTCATTTGGGTTCAGCGGGGATGGAAACATGACGTCAAGAAGGTTATTAAAAACATCAGCATCAAAAAACAGGTATACGTAAGTGATTGAAGTGATTTAAATCTTTACCAAGTTATATCATTGTGCAAATCAAAAAAATATGGTTAAATTTGATTTCATAGTCTTCATGATATTGTTAGTCTTCAAAACTAGCTTCATATTTGCTTAATTACAGTGCACTATCCCAGTATTCAGTCACAATTTCATTAGAAACATGACAATATTGTTATAATGTTATGTAAAAATTTTTACAAACTATTCAAACTGCTGTTGCCAATGTCAAGGATGAACCTTGAGACTTCATAAATAATTTGCCGCATTGTCTTGATTGATAATAAGTTCAATTTGTTTTTTAGAGAATTATTATCTAAAACAGCTGAATTATTTTCTCCATAGAAACACAGAAGAAATTCAGCCTTGAGTTGTGTCTGCTGTCTTCACAAACTGCTTGTAGGACAGCTTGTGTGTTGCCTGAAAGGCAAAATCCTGGGCACAAAGCCTGACAGTCACTTGCTACTGTTTGTAAAGCTCAAATACTGTGAGCACATTTATCAATGAAGATTTTAACATTTTTGATCAACTCAGATCTTCTACCATCCATATGTTGGTAGCTGGACAGTCATAGGAAACAGATTTAAGATTTTTCAGAGGGTGAAAGTGAAACTGTCAAAGCAAGAAGGAAAAAAATAGGACTTGGGATTGCGAAACACACTCACAGACACAAGTACACACAGAGGCACGTTTACTCTTCCTCCTCCTTCATTAACCTCCATTCTGACCCCCTCAACCTGTTTTCACTCAGAGGGCTCAGATAAAACCAGGTGCAACAGTTTCCATCTCAGTCTAACCCTGCAGGTATGGTTTACGTTGAAAAAGGAGGAAATACACACACACGCACTCACGCACACATGCACAGAGTTTAGCATACTAACTTGATGGAGTTAAAACATTTTATCGACCTCTGCAAAATTAATTAATCGGGTGAATTGCAGCTGTGATAGAAGTACAAAAGCCTCGCTGATATCCGGTGATAATTCGAGGAAGATAAATGGCCGTTTGGACCAAAATTAAACCAAGCAGACTTCACCTCTCCATCATTCCATCAAAGCAACACCCGCTGGTGTCAGCTATAATCAAGGCATCACTTCCTTCGCATTTGGTTGTTTCAGATTTATCACACGTGAAACGACCAGTCAGTGGTTGGAGAAGCTGCGTTTGTGTGTTTTTTCGTAATCTAATGTGAGGAAGAAGGATTCTCTGAGCTTCACCCCATCCATCAGTGCTACCGTGCTGCGTTCCCCTTCACACACTTGTCACAATATTTAGATCATCATGAACCACGTGAGAGACGGTAAAAGCTGCTCTCCACTTGTTGTAAATGAGCTCGTCTCTGAGGAGTAAACATTCCTGAGTTCCCTCTAAATCTGTGTATGTGTCTTTCGAATTGTTACAGACAGAGCTATTTGTTCTCTCAGCCTTCGCAGATGTGTGGCGTGCAAGCGATACAGGGTTCATGACGATGAAAAACACTTTGCAACATGCATGATTACCATCCATTCAACCGATGTGAACTCCTGTAATCGTGTGATCCATCGGCTAATGTGCAGCATGCGCAGGAGCCGTGTGTGTAACCATTAAGCATGCTGGTGTGCTGCTGTGTGTTTGAAACATATTTAAGACTCTGCTGTCAGCTGTTTGTTATGTTGAGGAGCTTACGGGTGTCAACATGCAAGGTGGATCCCTACACACATGCCTGCACATATGTTATAAGAGTTACTAATGTAAACTTTGTAAGCAATTTAAACTTATGTTGATAGTATGAGCTGTAGAGCATCCAGGTGCAAATGCTGAGGAATTTCACTTTTATGCAAAAAAGACCCATAACAATGACTTTGTTTTACTGTAACATAAAAGTTATGTTGTTCTTTTGGATTTCTTTCAAGTCAGTTGTGCTTATACTTCTGATAATCAGTCTCATTTCTAATGGCATCACACGTTCAGCTGATTGTTTCCCAGCCTGGGATTCGCTCAAGAAGCCCCTGAAGGCACATTTAATTTGTTTTTCTGGCATTCATTTAGACGACTGAGTGATTTGTTTGAACAAGTTTGTAAGTTGTTGTTTCAGGGAAATACTCGGTTGTTTGGATAGGTTTGTACAGTCTGTTGTCATGATGAGATAAACTGAAACCTTTCCTTTTTTTTTTTTTGAGGCTGTGCTCATGGTTTGATTTGATCTCAGAGCCTCAAACTCAGCTTTTAGAGACCAGAAAAAACACCTGCACTTTGACTCTGTCTCAGGCCAAACAATCTTTTTTTTGCTTTATAAAAGATGTTTTAGTATTTCCATTGCTCTAACAGCTCCTATTTAACGAGACTCAGAGTGTTCAGTCACTCGTTGTTGCTGTCATTGTGTCCATGTCTATCCCTTCAAGTCCAGCCAATTCCTCCTGCTCTGCAATGACCGCTTTGCCCCCCCAGGACCTGAACCAGCCTCATCTTCATGAAATTACATCTAACTGGCAATAGCAAATACACAACAGGAAATGCAAATACACACGAAAATGTCGAGCCAACCCTTTTGTTCTCTGTTAATATAAACAGGAAATGTTGTGAATTAACTGACCTAGCAAGTTGCAAAAAATGTTGATACCAAAGAATCAATTAACTGTTCATTTATTTATTTACATGTTTCACTTGCTTTTTCCCAAAATGGACGGTCTTGCAATGCACTATCCACTCAGTGATTTCAGCATTATTAAACTGTTTGTTGGCCTGTTTAGACACTGGGAGCCTTTGCAAAGTTAGGAAAAGATACAGAATACAGAAAATAAAAAAATGCTAATTTTAATAACTCTAAACCTTAATTACAAACTGGTAGTAAAGTTTGCACCAATGAACACTATGCAGGACCAGATTTCCAATAAACACAGCAAGAGTAGCTGGTGGATGGGCTTTATCAAAATATAAAACAAAAGAGGAAATTAAAAAATGGAAAAACAAATAACTTTTCAGAAATGACCCATATATTCATTTTTATGAGCCTCAGAAGCACTTTGAAAACTTTAAAATAGTCCAAACACTCACCCCTTCAGGTTCTTTCCCTTTATGCCTGTCAGTCCTGCTGGGCTAAGATGTGCTCCAGCTGTGCTGATAATTCATATAAAGCAGTGAAGCATGATCTTGTTTTATTGTTATGACAAAACAGATCACAATCATTCACATGATTCTTTAACGTCCATAACGTTGTGACTTCAGACAATGCTAACATTATGCAGGAGGAACTAAACACTGTTCATCTCAGCAGGTTTTTGTTCTCCTGTTTTGACAGAACAGACCTTGTGTTTTTTGTGTACAAGAAATGTACTCTTGGGTCCTGCATGCTCGATTCAAGCCCACAGACTCTGTTTCATGCCTCCTTCTGCTCGTCTTCTCTGTCACTGTCCTCCATGCTGTCTCGTATTAAAGATGTCTCAAAATAGTCTGTCGCTCTTGCCACATGAAATAAGTTCAGTATATCCCCTGCATGTAAATCCATCCAGTCTCTCCTTTATTTGTAGGCTATGATTCATGTGTGGAACAGCTTGGTTGTTGTTTTTTTGTAAATGAAAAAAAAAAATGTCAACACACAGGAGTCAAATAGGAGTCAGAGCACAATGTTTTATTCATTGTTGTGGTGGAGGGCCTTGTTTTCACTTATATGGTCGTTGTTTTTTTCAGGGAACATTTCAGAGAGCAGTCCATGCCAATCACTTCTGAGTCCTTCACCATCTGCTGGTTTTGGTGTTTGGAGGATGGTTGGATGTTCCCCAGGGAGCAAGGGGCCCTCTGTGGGCTTCAGGCCTGCCTGCGAGGCACTCTGACCAGACAGAGCTACCAGACAGCCTCCTCGGGGTACTGAGCGACCCCTAACACACACACAGCCCACTCAGGGAACAGAGAAGGCCTTGAAAAAGGGATTTTAGTGTTTGTTTGCTCATTTTACCAAATCTTACCAATACTAGCACAAACTTCATCTACACAAAAACCTTCAAGGTATTTCATCCTTGTCCTCAGCAATCTTTTTTATTCTAATTTGACCTCCTCAAGTGACACATAGATTAGAGTTGCATTATTTTATTGAATATTTCAACTGGTGTCTGTGCAAGATTTATAAAATAAGATTTTTTTCAATACATCAGGAAGCATAAAAGACTTTCACTTTCATAGGACACTGATTTTATGAACAGTGTTTTTTTTTTTTACTTCGGCAATAAAACAAATGTTCAATTTCAGTAACCTCAATAATAAATCCAGTAAAGATGATTTTAATGCAACATAAAGTCACACTGTGCGACAATTACCTTTGCAAGAAAGACTGTATGGATGTCATGTTTGATAAATTGAGACGCACTTTATGTAAATTATATGAGGTGAGATATATTGCCTGTACTGTATATTAGAATATGAGATTACCAGAGGGTGACCAGCAGGGTCTGAGCTAATGTAAATGTGTGTCTCAGTGTGTCTCAGTGTGTCTAAGTGTGTGTGCTTCTATGTGCATGTTTTCCATTAAGAGGTTCTGATGGTCTCCTAGTAATCCAGCCTTTACCGCACCAGACATCTCTATTTGGTGTGTGTGTGTGTATGTGTGCCTTTCTTCATGCCTGCCTTCTCCCTACTATCTCCACCAGCCAGGAAGACACTTAACATCTGGAGAGGGACCCAGGTATGGTGTGATAAAAGCCTCTGAGGGGAGAGAGCAAGAGAGAGGGAACATGATGTGTGTGTGTGCACAAATTGTTAAGACTTTTGTGTGTGTGTGTTTGTGTGCGTGGGGGATGGTGAATTCACACTGAGATACAGACGTAGATACAGAGACCCACAGGAAGAGGGCAAATGGAGAGGAGGTGAAAAAGAACTGCATCCTCCTCTGAGTGGTTTGCTAGAACCCAACTGGAAACCCAGAGCGCCGTCAGCACATTAAATGGATGAGGGCCAGCAGGCATGTAAATGTGGGTGGACGAGATTAAAGGCAGAGGATGGAGGGGTGAAATGAAAGACGAAGAAGACGGAGACGAGGAGAAGGTGAGCAGGAGACAGCCAAGAACAGCTGGGGGAACATGGGAGGGATGAAGAGAGAGGAGGTGACCCCTGGGGAGCCTCATCTCCCACATCAATTATGGAAGAAGTGAGTGTGTGTGTGTGTGAGCAAGAAAGAGAGAGCAAGACAACACCTAAAAGCTGGGAAATAGCTCGACCAATCCACTGGTCATCTGCATCCAGCTGTCTTCGTGCAGACACAAACACACTGATCCAACACTTCAAATAATTGCAAAGAGACACTGAAGATAAAATTTACTGTTTTATTTAGTGGAGGAAGAAGTATTCAGATCCTTTAATTTATTAAAATCATCAGTCCTAAAAAAAAAAGAAAGAAGAAAAATAAAGTCCTGCATTCAAAATGAATAACCAGCAGCATCAACTCAAAGCAGGGAAACTCAACTTGCTTTGCCCAGCGGCCACTTTTGCATATTGACAACAGGCCAGAGGCCAGTCAATAAACAAACATGAATAATATTTATGAGGTAAAATGAATTAACACTAAAAAGCCAAAAACTATTTTTTCTTTGAAATGTTCTTTTTTAAAAAATTAAACTGACTTACTTACTTACCAACTAAATAAACTTGGTACGATGATTATGATATCAAACCAATGAGACTGATCATTTAGATATTTTAAAAGCATTTAATAGCTGAAACTACATTTTCATTATAAATGCTTTGGCTAAAATAAAAAGATATTTTAAAACATAAGACACAGCTGGATATTCTTTAATGAAATAAAGACACAAATGCTGGATGTGAATCACTGTTAAGGTCAGAAGGATCCGGAGATTCAGCTCACAGGCATCATTCTCGTTCGTCAGGAGCGTTTGGCTGCACCTGTGACTGCACCCTCAGCTGACAGCAATCAGAGCAGCTCAGAGGTGATATGAGGGCGTTGGTGTTTGCTGCACAGTTGGTTGTGTGTCTTCAAAGAGTCAGCACCATTAGTTGTCCGTCTGTGTTTCTGTGTGATTGTTTGTTTGGGCTGAGTGTATGTTTTTGAGGTTGTTTTTCTCTATTTTAAACTCTTTCAGTCTGTGTCTATGTCATACCATGATTCCCCCTCTTTCCAGTGACTCCCAGGTCTCATCTTTCTCAGTCTGGGTCTAGCTCTATTGTTGGTCTGCCATTTTGGTAGAATTAGTGGGTACCTGTGCAGAGTTACACACCCACAACCACCTTTTCAGAACCTGAAAGAGCCTATTTTAGCTTAAATGTTTTTGTGCGCTTGTGTGTCCTGTGCAGTGTTTTCTGTTGTCAGTTTTCCTACCAGTGACCCCCCCCAGTCCTACAGCTTTTGTGTTTATGGAAAGGAAATGTCATCACCATTCACCACAAACCTAAAATGCCCTAAGTAGGGTCGGAAAGAATAACATATAAACTCTACTAGAATAAAAATACACATTTATGGGATCAGAACTTTACTAAGTTTTGTGAAACTTTAGTTCTGCTGCAATTAATAGTTGCTGTCCCCCACAACCCCCAACCCCCCACCTCACCTTGAACAGCTCCCCTCTGAACCTACCAAACTTGCAAAGCCTAAAAAGCTATCATGCAGAGATCAGTAATCTCTCTGTGACTTAGAGCTTAATTTAGCTCATTGAAAAGCTGAAAAATGTGTCCTTCTTTACAACCCTAAATAACTGTTAAAACACACAGTTACTTCTAGTTGGAATCAATTTATTGTGATTGTGCAAGAGAAAATAGTCAGCAGACCAGAATTAGGTTCAGCTTTAAGTTAAGCTTCAGAATTACTTTAATTACCAGATATAAGTACTTAAACTAAAGAAGATAAACAATAGGTTATTGTTATGTAGAGTTATGGGAGGTCAAGTATTGTATTAAGTACAATCATTGGGTACTTTATTTAATTCAATTACCCCCTAATCTTTATTGATTATTGTACTCCACATTTCAGAGACAAATAACGTGCTTTTTACTGCACCACATTAGCAGATTTGACTACCATTATGATGTACTTTTCAGATTAAGATACACAAATTATAAACCTGTTGAGTTTATAAAATATGTATTTTTATAGCTGAAACTATCCAGATAAACTTGCTCCGCCTCAACTAGCAAATATTAAAATGTTGCTATGGTATTAGAAAATTACAGTACGTAACTGTAAAACATAAATAAGAGCCATTCCATTGTGTATAATACATCCTATGCTGAGTATATTTTTACCTTTAGCACATTGTGCTGTTAGCACATTAACTTTTATGGTACCATTTGAATCTGCAGCTTTTACTTGTAATAAATAAATTTTACTGTGTGTTTTTTTATTGCTGCTCTTAAAAACCATCACTGATTACTGATGCATTCACATAAAAGCAGCATTTAAGTTGTTGTAGGTGGACATAAATTTGAACTACTACAACAATAAGCAAAGTAGTTAATTTACAAATTAAAATGTCACTAAAGCAGTCAGAGAAAAATAATGGAGGAAAAAGAGTAAAAAATATTCCTCTGAGCTGTATCTGCTGAAAACAGATTTGAAGTAACTTACTCAAGTAAAATATACGTGAAAAAGTTCAGAAAATCTTCGAACCTGTCATCCAAACCTGTCATGATTGTAAGAAATATAGGCAAGTCAACAAAAAAATATATTTTAAAAAATTACATACATAAAATAGAGCACATTGCATGACATAAAGTCATATTATGGTTTTTATTTGCAGGCCAGCTTTTTGCATAAATATCAGGCATTGATGTCATCACTTATGTGCCTCCACTTACACAGGCCTGACCTGTCATCAGGAACGAGGCTGTTAGCACGACTAATGGCAGTCCCCATTCACAAATAATGTTTAAAGCCTGCAATCACCTCCTGAAATAAAAAGCTTTTTAAATGTGTGTGTGGGATGGGGGAAGTGTGTGGTGAAATTGGATGGAGCGTGTGCGTGTGTCTGTGTTTCAAGCCGCTCTGCTTGTGTTTATGTGCGTTTTTGTTCGTCGCACCTTTGCTGATGACCTGTCGGCTTGCTCGCAGCCTCCATGGTGCGCACTCCCTGCAGAGGTCAATACGAAATGTCAAGTGTGACGGATGCTCCCTTCACGAGATGCACGACCCTTGACCCCTTGTGTAACAGGGCCAGGTCAGGATGAATCCCAAATAACATTAAAAGTCCATCCAGAGCGGCCGTAAAGGGCTCTCATTATAGAACAATTGCTTTCTTGGTCCAATAATCGCAAATGGGGATCAGTACACAGATTTAGGCAATTCATCAAGTCTTCACCTCTCATGCATATTAAGGAAGAATCAGTTGGAGGCTATCACTCCATTCATATTCATGTGGTAAAATTGAGAAATACAGGAGGTGGTCATTTGAATTTCAATAACATGTCAGCCGTTTTGAATTTGAGAATTAAAATTCCAGATGAACCCTTTTCCTTTAACCTCATTTGACAGTTCATCCAGATCCCAGGGAATACATTTCCAGGCATCCACTGAAACCATCAGTGGCCTGTCAAAAACACAGCCTGATCCGACACCTTTTGGCTGCTAACTTTGGATTCATTCATCAGATTGAGGATGATTAGTTTGTGTGTGGGTGAGAGAGATAGATAAGGAAGAACGAGGGCGAGAGAGAGAGAAAGAGGGGGGAGGATGGTCCAATCTGGTGTACAGTATGAATTTCCATCTGGAGTGACAGGAAATCAATGTGAAAGTGCAGCCGTTTGTGCTCCAAACTGGGATGCAGCTGAAGCATAATCACCTCTGCACTGACCTTCAGGGCCTCAGAGAGTGTGTACACACATACATACACACACCTGCAGTACCACATATGCACAGACTGAGAAACACCTGGCACATGTGCTGCACACACACATGTTGGGCTGCCACAAATATGCAGGTACACACATATACACACACAGACATAAAACGACATATATTGTCGGTTAAAGTCTCCTCTGGGGGCATTGCATTGACTTATAAATGAATTCCCTGTGGACTGAGACCTACATACATTAAAAAATCTGTTCCCTCATAATATCCTGCTTCAGAATAGATAACACGTTTATTTATTAATATATATTATTAACAAAGGATGACAGTGTCCCTGGCATTAGCGAAGGCTCACTAGGGATGAACACACAAAGGACTGTCAATCAAATCTGCTCTAAGAAACATTTGTAGCATTTTTAAGCGCATTGTTTGGTTTTCTACCCACAAATTCACAGTTTAGGTTCACTTTCCCCGCTCTGATAACACAATTTTCTACTGTATATTTTTTCAAAAACCTCTAAAAAATCATCAGATGCTACCTATCCATCACGGAAAGACAGACAGACAAGGTCAGTGCCCAGCTGGTGAACATGAAGGAGCATTTAGCAGCTCAAGAGACAGATATTTCCCTCAGGGGTTGATGGAGACCAAAATCTGAGCTAAAAGAGGCTGAATATTAAAACCTCATTCATCAGGTGACCAGATATCATTGCAGAGTAACTGTTGGATGTTAGACAGGCAACTGTTTGATGAAACATTTGCCATTTTAACAAGATTATTATGTGTCAGTATTGTTTGGAGATTGTTTCTGCTACACCAAAGTGGCCGAAAAAAGGCAATTCAAACCTAAATTGAAAGGTTAAAAAATAGCACACTATTCTGATTTTTTTTTTTTTTTATTGAGCTTGAATTTAAAAATGAAAATAACAATTATTATGCCTCATCATGCACCAGAAGGCCACTTGTAATATTTGGTTGAATTTGTGACAGTTTGGCAGCTTAAAAGGCAAAAAGTACCTAACTTTGGCAGGACAAGGTCAATGGTGAATTTATTACCTGTCACTTACTTCACTGAGTCAGCTGGGCCAATTAAATCAGGTAATGTGCAATCAGACATCATCACAGATTGTTTTAAAATCTTTTTATTTTTTCTCATAGAAGCAATTTCATTACACACATCCACTGACAAGACTGTTCGGCTCACACTGAATGCAGCTGCAGAGAAAAAGTTGGGGATCCTGGTTTTGTCCCTAATTAGACAAGCCATCCCAGTCAGCTGGTTTAAATTCCAAATGTGTCCCCAAACGTTTGAAAATTCAAATACAGTCCCACCACACTGTCATTGCCTCTGGAGGGCTGACTGATCTCTGTGGCCCCTCAGAGAAGAGATGGCCAGACCTGCAGCTGAGACCCCAATGATTATAGACCACAGAGACAGCACAGGACAAGCCAGCATGAGTATGAGTGTGTGTATGTGCATGTGTCTGTGGGTGGGTTGGTTAGTGTGCATGTGTGTGCTTGTGTGTGTGTATATGCATGCATAGAGGTTACACATATCCGGCAGCTGTGCCCCATAGCTTCGAGGTTTAAGTGACAGGTTGGTGGCTGAGCCTATGGGCAGGAGGAGGAGAGAGATTGAGGGATTTGATAGCAGGGTGCAGGGGGGTGGAGAAGATGTGAGATGATGCAACATTAGTGGGGGAAGGTGAGGAAGACACAATGGATATAGATGCTGTATGAGGCTCAAGAGCAAGAAAAAGCAACATAGAAGGACAAATACAGGTTGTAAACATGTCCATTATCTCAGTCCATGAATGCTGAAACTGAACCCATTTCTATGTATATTGTATATTGTATTTTAAAGTATTATCTTAGAGTAAGTTTATATGTTGTGCAGAAAGCTGTGACACTATTCAGTTTCTTTTGCTTTGACTATTTTAATGTCAGAAATGCACATGTTTCTCAAAGAAAATTATTCTTTTGAATGTTATAATAAAGACAGAAGACAAAGAAAAGAGAAAAAAAATACTAATTTAAGTCCATGTTAATAAACTGTGTTTTGATAGGAATGCATGAAGGGACCCACCTCTATTATCTGATATGAGGAAAAAATAAAAATAAAATCAGTATAATGGTGCAATTAAAGAAATATGCAAAGAAGACACATTTTCAGTGTAGATCAAATGTTTTACAGTGTACAGTATATAGTTGAATTCATTACATACTTAATCATTGGATTTTATTTTTTTCTGCATGGAAATAGATTTAGAGCAGCCAGTATTTATTAGAATTTTAAAAAAAAACTTTCAACATCAGCTTGATTTATTGGTGTACTTTATGTATTCTTCAAAGTATATTTACAGGTTAGTCTAAATCTGAATATCACTGTTTATGCTCGCTGTTATGTGTACAGTCTGTCGTGTTTCTGTGTGTGTGTGTGTGTGTGTGTGTTGGCTCAGTTGCACCCAGGCAGACCAGATGGCCTGTGTGTTACCTTCTCCTCGTCACACATCATGTGATTATGGCTGCAGGTAATCTGTGCAATTATTATCAACACAGAGTTTTTGTGGTCTGAATTAAATATAGAGACGCTGCATCATGGCAACAACAGCAGGGTGTGTGTGTGTGTGTGTGTCCCACCAAGGGCCACACAGCGTCAGCATGAGCAGGGATAAAGGTGAACCAGTGTATGTGATGGCAAATATCCCTAGTTTTATTTTTAGAACAAGTCTCATTATGTGTTAATGGAATACATTAGAACTGCTCTCACAATCCAGGTGTTCATGGTGGGAAATAAATAAAGTGTGAGCTATTTTAGTGCTAGAATCAAGCTTGCCATCTGTAAAAAACATAACAGCTTAGAGATATAAAACCCAATTAAAACAGGTGTTCAAATCATAGTTTGCAAAAGTTAATGTGGAAATTTATGAAGTAAATTACTTGCGTGTTGTGTTGTTTCATAGTTTTTTCATCTATTTAAGCAGTTAAGTTGAACATTTCACATTTACTTCTTTTAAACTTGTGTTGAAAAATACAGTGCTGTCTTGGTTTTGAAACGAACCCAAGCAACTGGAGTTTATCATATGTTTGTGTTTGTGAGGTCACCACTTCCCCACTATTTGACCAGCCTGTTTCAAAAAAACAAAAGTCCCTCCAGATGGCCGGTGCTGCTCTGGTTCTGTGTTTGGCCTCACTCCCTGCAGAGGGCTGTGATGGCTCTGACAGAGGCATCATCAATTAGCCAACCTCTCTACAAAGCCTCAGCTGGAAAAGGTAAATTAACTGGACGGACATTATCACAAGGAATCAATTTGTTCAGACTGGGGGCATCTTCAAACTGGGCTCACACGGTGGGAATGGGTCGACTGACAGATTGAAAACTGGCCAGTTTCTCTTTACAATGATTTTGATCTTTAGTGGCTGCTTCACAGTTCAGAACAACTCCAGAAAAAAGGGACTGCAGAGTGGTTGTACTCTCAATTGAAATAAAAGTGAGTAGCTGTTTGCTATGAAGAAATACACATTCATCACACATGGAAAAAAAAGGAAAAGACATTACACAGCAGCCTTTTAACCCATGACCTTGAATGTTACTGGCGCATACATCAACTTGCTGACATGACAGCCCACTGGTGTTTTCCTTCAACTCAAATTTTGCATAATTTGGTTCGTCTGTAACTCCATAAGGGAATTACCCATGAGCCGTGGGTTTGTTTTGCCATGTCAGGATCCAGTGATGTGCAGTTGTAACACAGACTTGCTGTATGTCTTGAAGATGTGTGTGTGTGTGTGTGTGTGTGTGTGTGTGTGCACTTGTGTTTCTATCTAACAGGGGAACATGGCGTCGTTACACATTCACCAACAGTGGACCCCGCGTCCGACAGGGGACATTTTTTCGGTCCCCTGTTGGACATGCT
>JAPZDY010000022.1:13996898-14014165 GCA_029783645.1 Ctenochaetus hawaiiensis
GAAAAGAAACTATCTCCCATGTCTGCAGTCCCACATTGTCTTGCCAGTTGACGAGTTTATTGATTTCCTTTATAGGATTAAATAGTTTACACCGAATCTGCATTGCACTTTTAACTGCTAATGCCTCTGTGGACATTTATATATTGTGGTTTAAATGATGCAAAACGAGGAGCAGCACCCAAACTCCATCTTATTGTTTGTTTCATTTACCCGACAGGATCAATAGCATAACTGAGTGCAGGCTTCTCATAGTTGAACTAAGTCTTATTTTCACTTGAGTTCGAAATACTTTCATCCATGTATCAGCAGTGAAATCTTATTCTAAAGAAAAGTTTCTCAGATCTCTTGGGGTTAACAGTGGTTTTACAAGCAAAGAATAACAGTGTACTTCAGGTCACAAAAGTACAAGTTTTTCTTAAAATGGATCCTCAATTCAAAGACACTTTTATATCCTGTGTGAAACTCAGACTTGGTTTTCCCCAAACAGTGTTTCACAAAATTCAACAATTAAAGACATTCCTCGCATAGAGATAACCACCTCGGGCAGAGAAACAAGTGAAAAAGTCAAGGACGTATCACAGTCTTCATGACAAGAATTTTATTTTCTTTTTTTTTTTAATTACATTTTGCATTAAATTAAAGAGTTTTTTTTCTTTACAACATACATTAAGCTGTGAATCCGATGTTAAGGAAGTGAAGAGAGTAGGGCAAAAAACTTTGTGACGTCACAATATTTTACAAGCTTACAAAGTTCAAAAGGTTGACAAGTTGAGAAGAGAGTTGATTTGCATCTAATAGCAGTGTATTATAACAAGGGTGAAAGACAAAAAAAGGCACACACCAAAGAACCTCACTGTCCACAGCAGCCTTCACAGTCAAACCAAATCCAGTCCTTAAAATATTCAAATTTAACACAGGATGTGGACCTTTAATCTTGTGACCTAGATAGACTTTTTCATGTTCACATCCTGTGTGGAAAATTCTCCGAGGTTACCATAACTTAACATTTCTGGGCGAGAAATGTTAAGTTGTAGATCCGAATTAATACAGCCCTGTAAAGTTGCTGGTTCATGCACTTCTTATTACACCTTAGGATGTAAATTTGGTCTTGTAGTGCCCAAAATCCAGTTTACAATGCAGTAGTAATTTGGAAGTTTGAAGTAAAAACACCCTGCCATCCTAACTTTGCACCTTTTGCACCCTGGGGTTAACCGTCTCAGCTGACCCTAAACCATGTTTCTGAAGGGGGCATTTCTCCTCCTGACTGAATCTGTTGCCCGTAATCCTATCATCTGAAACCAAAACCCCATGAACACGATAGTCAGGCCACAGATCCCAAAAGTCCCTCTCATGTTAGCTGTGGATTGAGACATAGTTGGCTTTCCTCCATTGACAAACAGAAAATTGCTTGATATCAAGAAAACTTTTTACCTATCTACAGATACAACACTAAGGGAGTGCTCAGTTGATTTAAGTGTTGGGGGGGGGTGATCAATAAAAATCCTCAATTGAAAAAGGAAGTGAAAGCAAATAAAAAAAGGTCAGATTAGTTGAACTCTCAGCCATTCATAAGGCATTGATAATGAGAGTTAGTGAAGCAAAATAAAAATGTATCTCTAGACTTCCTCAAGCCTTGATTTCTCTTACAAAAAGGGGGTTAAATAAGAGCATTTATTTTTTAAAATCGTAGTTGTAAAATGTCAACTTTCTTCACAGGAACCAGCCTGTTTATGCAACTGCTTAGTGTTACAATGCACACAAGAAGCCTAGAACTGAGTTAGTACACTGGGTGCTAAATGTGTTTCCATTACTGTACATTTGCTAGTGTTGACATTGCATTATTATTGCAGTGTACCGGAGAGATACACGTACATTGGCCTTCTCAAGTAACAAATGTTAATTGCTCAGTTGATCAGTTAATCAACCATCACTCCAAAACCACCAGACAGCAAAAAAAAAAAAATCAAATCAAACAAAATAAAAAAAACAAGTAAAAACAAATACAAGGACTTTTAAATTGTATAAAATATAAAATCAAAAACACTCACAACGTCTTCATCGACACTGCCAGCACAACATAAAGGGTTGCTTTAAGCGCAGTAATGGCACATTCAGAAATGAACCACAAAGATGAGTGTGTGTAAGAGTATGTGTATGTATGTGTGTGTGTGTGTGAATGTGAGAGAGAGAGAGAGTGTGAAAGGACAAAAGGAGTCCTCCTTCTTCTCTCCCTCCTGGTCTGTAAGTGTATAATGTCTAGGGACCAGAATTACAACAATAACACCTACATTCTTTTAATTGCATTTTTTTTATCAAACCAGGGAAATATCATGACGTAAGAAGAATAAAAAAATACTACAAGGAGACAAAGTTAACAGCTAATAAAGAAAACATTGTCACTACTTTAGGGTGTAAGGCACAAATTTACATGTGGAAAAGGAAGCAGGCAATATAGATGTTTTTTAAAGTTTTCTTTTTCGACCTGCTCGTCCACGTGACGCCGCGAGACAAGACGACACGTTCTGAGATGGAGGCATTGCTGCTTTCGCTTGCAACGTCTTCTTTTTACGTATGTGTGTATGCAGATTGCCGTACTGTTGCTGCAGCTGCTTCTCTTATATTTGCAACATGCAACAGTGAGCATTTTTCGATGGCACCGGTACGCCAGCAACCAAACAGGACAAATGTTACCGACTCACACGAAACCACAGTGCTGATTTTTGGAGGGGTGAAGGGGGTGAGGGGAGGGTTTCTCACTGGAGGAGTGAAAGGGTGAGATTCAGGAAGTCTTTTTTTTTTTTTTAAATGATTGGTCTAAAACAATGGAAATTCTGGTCCATGAAGGTAAAAGTCCCTGTCTGGCACAGTTTAAATAAATATCTCCTCTTCACAGAGGTCACATATATCTCAAGCTGCGGGTCCCACTGAGCACACAGTAAGACCTAGTGGACCTTTAGTCACCAAGAAAGTTCTACGGGCTCCAGTTTAATGACTTTAAATACATTTTTTTTTTCGTTTTTTTTCTCACACTTGATTAATTAATATTAAAAGATCTCTTCTTTGTCCTCCCTCTCTCCGAGCCTAGAAAGTCAGTCTTTTTTTTTTTCAAAAGCACTTCATAAAAATAAATACAACAAGCTATTAGTATTAACAGTCATGTGTTATTCAGTAACCAGTACAGTAGAAGATTCCTCTGGCAGGACTTGATTGCTGTAACACTGAGAGGCTTTTCACAGTTTCTCACAGAACCCAGGCAGCTGTCTGTCCATTCAGTCCCAGCTCAGTCTCTCTGAGTGCTTCCTTGCTCACATTTCCCTTTCCTCAAGGTACTGTACAACAATTATTCTCCAAACCTCCCTGTGCTGTCTTCTTATGTGCTTTTGCCAGCATGATAAAGTATCAGGTCAAGTCCCAGTGGTCCAAGATGCCGCCAAACAAAAGAGCCACCGCCTTGGATGCTACAGGGCGCCGTTTGGTTGAAATACTCAGGACAGCATCATCTTCTGTTTCAGTAGCACATGTTCCCATGTGTTTACAGAGGAACTGGGAGCCAGCCAGAGTATGAGCTCCATGACGGCAACAAATGACGACAACCATTTGTATAGTATTTACATATTTATATAAAAAGAAAGCGTTTTCTTTAAAAAAAAAAAAAACGTGTTGCATTTTCCACTGTACTGTACACCAAAAACAAACAAACAAAAAAAACACTAAAAGGAG
This sequence comes from Ctenochaetus hawaiiensis, assembly GCA_029783645.1. Taxonomy (NCBI): domain Eukaryota; kingdom Metazoa; phylum Chordata; class Actinopteri; order Acanthuriformes; family Acanthuridae; genus Ctenochaetus; species Ctenochaetus hawaiiensis. The sequence goes on from JAPZDY010000022.1 coordinate 14,000,619, forward strand.
ATGCAAGTTGTACAGTATTCCCTGTTTTTCCTCTCAGAAAAAACCTTTCTCTACTGTCCGTTCACATTGGACTGACTGGTTAGCTAGCTGACTATGTGCACGAGTCACTGGACTTGACTTTTGTTGAGAGTGAGACTACGGACGGTTTGGGGGGGACATCAGGCTTGAGATATTTGACGCCCGTTCGAGGCAGTGAACCGTAGGAGCTCATTCCAGGCTGTCGTGACAGAGAGATGCCCTGTGCTGTCATTTGTATTGAGTCCACCCTCTGAGGTGCAGGGGGCGGAGTCTCCACGCGGTTGAAGCTGTGATGTCTCGCCAAATGGGAGGAGTTAGATGAGTTGGTGTTGTGCTTCTTGAGGGCAGAGGATCCGGAAGCAGCAGATGCCGAACCTTTCCGGAGCCCGTAGACAGACGAGTGGACCTCCAGGCGTTTGCCCATCTGTGGGACGGCCGGAGGGATGGAGAGAGAGGCCTCTCGCTGGGGCACACGTGGCGGCAGCACACTGTCTGGATCCACCATGTTGAGGTTGTGACAGGGGCTCTTGACTGTCTTGTACTCCAGGGTGGCCCCCTGGTCGTCCATGACACTGTGGCCCATGCTGAGGTCACTATGGTGGGGCTGCTCCACGTACTCGTGCTGATAGGACTGCTGGTGTTGCTGCAGGTGAGGTTGGAGCTGGTGCTGATGCTGCGGCAGAGGCAGCACTACCACGCTGGGGATGTGCCCAGGTGAGGCTCTCAGGGGCAGGTCTGTAGAGATAACAGGGGAACCCATTGGTGGCATGTCCTTGGTGCAAGCATTGATGAGGTTCTGGTTCCTCTCCCACTCACGGCTGCCCCGGCTGGGCTTCCGACGTGGCTGCATGGGGGTGGATTCAGGTGTTGGCAGAGCAGCAAGATCCAGGTGGTGCTGGTCTGCTTTTATCAGCATCTTCCCATTCGGTGTCAGTCTCCCGTTGTGCATCAGTGGGGTGAGGATCGCCTCTGGGCGACCATCTTTGGCCTGTGTCTCGAACAAGCCCGTCAGCTTGGTCACACTGTTCATGGATCCCCGCCGGGAGTGAAGGTGGTGGCTGTCCTTTTCCTTGCGGCCTGTCAGGTCCGTGTCTCGTCGCCGGTGGTCACAGACACAGTAGACAATGATGCCAGAGAAGATGGCGCCCATGGCGAAGGCTAGGATGACAGCGATGGCCAACAAGGTCACGGGAACTAGCTGGTCACGCCCCTTCTGGTAGCTCTCACGGATCACACCTGCAGAGAGATGTGAAGAGGACATTCAGACCAGCAGACAGAGAGAAGGAGAGATGATACTGCTGCTTGGAACTTGTTTTTAAGAAAGAAAGAGCTGTTGGAACAGAGCAAAAAAATATAGAAAACAATATTAAATTACAATAATTAAAAGATATTTTCTGGTTAAAAAGATTAGCATTTAAAGTAATTTAATGACAAACATAGAAATGAGTAAGCAAAGGGTTTATCCCATCACGAGGAACACCTATTCAAAACAGGCACAAATGGTAGCTTGAAGTGGCAACATTCAATATTTCCCGAAAATCCAATCTCAGACTGAAAATGTGTTTTCGGAGGGGTGATTATGAATCACATTTTAAATCCCAGATAAAACCCCTCTGCTAAAATGAAAAAAAGATATGAGCAGAGATAAAGCAGCCTGAAATACTCAACCCCTTTTCTTCTCATAGATGCAAATAGGAGACTTTTCTGAAATCTTCATAAATGGATCCAATCTCATGAATCACAGAGAATACATTAAAAAGCCTCTGATTAGGCACTAAATCCAATGAGCTGTGTCATCAGTGTCTTATGAAAGCGGCACTTTCAAAGACTCGCAAAGACGCGCTGCGATACCGTCAAATAAAAGATAATTCAATAAAAGCAGCTATAAAGTATTCTAGTGGAGGCAGAGTGGGAGCAAAAGGTTGTGTGTATTAAAATGGGGTCAAAACTTTGCACAGACTTACACACAAGTGTGGACACATGCACCACACCTCAAACACACGCCCAAACACACACACACACACACACACACACACATATACACATGCTCATATATGATAACCTCCAGCCTGTTGATGAATGTGGACGTCTAATGCAGCACTCTGTTCCTCTGGTTAAACACACCAGTCCGCAGCAGAGAGATTTATAATGTGTTCACACATGACCTGTGGCCAACACAGATCGGTTACCACAGACAGAGGATTAGGCAGGTGGGCTCTATCACGTAAAAAGCTCCTGCAGTGCACCGCCAATCTCGATAACGTGACTCAGTTACACGTGTGCACTGTGTTCATCCCCTCGTATCATGGATTATTATTATTTACTGTTCAGCACATACACCTTAAGGGTTTCTAAAATTCTTTGTGTTTGCTGTTTGTGTCTTGAGGAGGAATTAAAAATATGCCAAAACTGTAAAATGCAAAATATGGTATTTTTCAGTCACACATGAGGACAATAACCAGATATGTATGAATCTGCATGAATGGAATTCAACTTCAAATAATCCATTATGTCGGCGTGTGTCTCCTGTGTGTTTACAGTGAAAATATGTTCTAAAATAAGCTCTATGTGGGTGATATGATTTGTATAACCGCTTTCAGAAATCATAGACATTTTAATTTACTAGGGATTTACATAAAAGTGGCAAGAATGTCTGAAAATGGCTGTGACTGTCTTTTTTTGTCCCATGTCTTAAGGATTTGCATGTATAAAATCTTGTTTTTTTGTTACCCTCATATGTCACTATTGATTTTCTTAACAACAGAGTCGCCTCAAAAATCAAAATGTCTTTTGAAAAGCGGCTCACTGTATTGTATCAAACACAAAACAACACATAGAATGATAATAAGAGCAGATATTTAAATACCAAACAGTTACATGAACGTGGTTGTTCAATTTGTTCCTCAAAACACAAACTTCCCACAGGAAACCGACTAAAGAAATGACTTCAAAAAATACTTTGGTATGTAGGGCAAACATCAAAGTTTAGCAAAATGTAATAATCAAAACAATTTTCAACAAGCAGATTGTTAAAATTTCTTTTTGCAGTTTGGTGTTTTTCTTGAGTCATTTCACTTTTCTTGCCGATCATTAAAAGTCTTTCAGCTTTCTCTCTAGTGTTTTTAAATAAAACGCCACAAAATGAAGCTTTAGTTAGCAATAATTCTGTAAAATCCTGAAGGGGCCTGCTAATCATGTTTAGGCTTTTCAGCTTGGTTGTGTCACCGAGGACGCACTTGGAGAGTATCTTCTTTCTGTGTCTCCTTAGCGAGACATAACGCAGACACAGAAACAACATGGTAATCTGTTCTCATGGATCCGAAATCCAGACTCTCTTAAACTAACATCCATAATCCTCATTGCTGCAGTCATACTTCATTAGTCCAAAAACAGGACTGAAAATCAGTCTTCCAAGTTGAAATAAAGTACTTCGAAATAAAGCAGAGTCTCCGCTGTGACTTTAAGGCTCAACCTGGCTAAGAAAGAAGCAGTTACTTTGGCTCAGGTCATTTCTCATTTATTGTAAAAACAAAACTTCGCTTTTCTCTTTAATAGAGTGCTGACACGATGCAGCTCTACCATACATCACTTAGTGTTTAACAAAAGGTTAAAAAACGGTTTTTCTGGCTAAAATCATTTCTTATCAAAGACGTGCCCTGCTGTGCAGATAGTGTGAGAAGCGAAGGGTGTTATCTGCAGTGGAGCATTAAGGTTTGACATGTGTTATGTTGTGGACTCCTGTGACCAAATGGCTCGCCTGTCTGATGAAACATCTGCTTCCCATCTCGTACAGTAACATCTGCGAACGAGAGAGATACTCTACCTCGCCGCTATCTTTCGCTTTGTTGACTTTTTTTTCTGCCCTCCCTTAGATCTTTTTTCCCTCACTTTCTGCTACCTCTCTTCACATGAATCACTTTAACGTCTTTCTGCTTGTTTCAGACCATTTTCTTTCACACTGTTTAGACCTACTCAGTGGAACCTGGGAAGACTGTAATTATAACCCGATGGCCTTTGTGGGGTATCGCCCTTTGGCAGGGACGACGACGACGGTGTCCAGTGAGATTAATGAGCTGCAGGGTTAAAAAAGAAAGGCAGAGAAATGCGGCTTCACCTGAGGAGAAGAACTCTGAAAATCTCCCAAAAAAAACACATTTACATAAGAAAATGAGAGTGCAAGGATAAACAAATACTTTGGCAAATCTTTTGCTTTTTCCATAATCCTAGTTAAAGGTAAATATGTTCATCCATCTCTGTTGACAGTGCTTACATGCGTTGGAAGAGCAAGTCAAAACTGTTATGAATTTTCATGACAGTGAATTTATTGCAGCTAAAATTAACTTTCTCTGACCAGAAATTTGGATTTCACATGGAATAACAAAAATGAGGGAATCCGAGCCAAACAAGTGTCTAATGTGTAGATCTTTGTCTACTATTCTGAGTGTGGGAGCAGAGGTAAAGCGCTATTTAACCTGCAGTGCATCGTTCTTCCTGTCTGAGTCCTCACTCATGTCTCTCTCTCACACACACACACACACACACACTTCCCACTTAGTGTGTGTACTTAGCCCAAGGCCTTGGGTAAAACAAGAAAGAAAGATAAAGAAAGGAAACTTTGAAGACTTCCATCTTTCATGTGAAGAGCTGTTTCTCATCCTAACATCAAAGAGAATAAAAGTAGCCACAGAGGACGCAGGAGGTGTCTCTGTCGAATCACAGGACTTGAGGGTTTTGAATCAAGGTGGCTATGCCACTCATCTTTTCCAGGCCTGTTTGTGATCTCTGCAAAACTTTTCAAAACTTTCACAATGTGACCTTGGAACGTATCAAAGTGCCGCTAAAACCCGCAGATTTTCTGCTTTGGTCTCATCTTGTCGGGGTTCTGAGTGTACAGTGACTTATAATCTTCTGGTTTCAACTCTCGCCTTGCCCCCAGAATGCCTCACAAGGCATCCTGCAGTTCGACACATCTCTCAGCCGTTGAATTGATTTGAATTTCACACTGCCTCGGGCCTCAACATTCAGATATTAAACACATATCTCAGATACTCAGATATTTCTCGCTGTCAAAACAGCCTGGGTCGGCAACACTGACTTGTAAATCAGAAACATTGTAATCTGCTGTGACTGCAACTTGTGAATGCTCTCTCTCTGTCTGTCTGACACACACAGACGCTCTTACACTCTTTTAATCTCTTCAGAAGCACCAACTGACTTAAGTCCACAGAGCTTGTCTTTGTGTCTGTGTTGGGAAAACTTCAAAGGTAGTTTAACATCACAGAGAGGTTACGGAGAGGGCTCTAACCTCTGACTACACAAAGACAGCGTCCTCCATACGATAAAGATCTTAATCAGAGTCAACTGCACTTTCTGACACGTCACTCGTTGAAAGATGGAACAGTGGATCTCATTGAGTGACGGAGCAGAAGAGCAGATGAAGATGAGGAGCAGAAAACATCCAGCGTCTCACATTTACTCTGCATTCAGTGCAGCGAGAGCCTTAGAAACTTCTCATTTGCTTTCAGGGACTGGCTTGTTGTCATCTTTTAAAAAGGACATTGCTGTTTAGATGATGACAGCAATTCATTAAATTCTATTTAATCTCCTGTTAGGGTATAATCCCATTAAGGCTTGTGTATGTTTATGTTCGAGAGGCACTTGCATTAATGGTGTTATTGGATATTAAAGTATTCATCAGACAATCATGGGGCTGTGCACAGCATACTGATGAGCCAGTTAAGATATAATTAAAGCCTTAATTATATCGTTCAGCACCTCAGGTATTAACACTGATGTACTAACCTATCCACCTCCCTGCATACAAACCGTAGTGTTTAATACTCACAGGAAATCAACCTAAATTACAAGTCCCTGGAACATTTTTCACCAGGTGTTTGATGCCTTAAATTGACGCTTGTATTGTTTGTATCAGTGGGTGTCAGACTTGTTAGAAAAGAGCTGACCAGCATTAATAATACAGCTACAACGAATAGCTCAGTTAGTTCAGAATTTTACTGCTATCCATGAAATGCAGGACTACTGCCAGTGTTGGAATGAAAAATCACTGTATTCTACATTAAAAAATACAGCAAAGTGTTTATTTTCCTGTAAAATTTAAATCCTATTAGAATCAGGTTTTACTTTTACTTGAATATATTTCTTAATTGATATTTTTCGCTTTTACTTAAACTTTTTTTATTATGGGTGAGTGGGCGTTACAGTGATTAACCAAGGAGGATTACTGTCTAAAAAAATAGAAAAAAATCCTCATTCTTAAAAAAGATCCAGTACTTGTAATTAGTTACCACTCACTACAGTTCTTACTGAGGTGCTTTCAACACATTTTCAGTGGTCATGACATAATGAATTTAACCCAAGGCAAAAGTGTAATTAGCTAGCTGATGTTAGCTATGTTATGTTGTATGCTGTGTGTGTAACATAAATCTTTGTTATGATAATGTCATAAATTTAGCTTGTAGCTGTAGGTCTTATAGGCTTTTAATAAAAAACAAAACTATCGTTAATAATAAATGAGTTAATATTAAAACTGAAAGTAACTTGTACTTTGAGTAAGTTATTAACTAGGTACTTTTTTTATTTTACCTAAGTAGGTTTCACAAATAGTAATTTGTTTTCTACTTTAATCATCTTTTCTATGAGGGTGATTGTAATTTTGTTTCAGTCTTGATTTCCAGTCTCTACCCACCAGAGACTGAATGCTGCGAGTGCTGCGACGTGTTGTAATCCAGTTAGAAATGCAGGCATAGATGATCATTCAGAAATGTTTCAGTACACAATAGACCCTGCGTGGTGCCACCAGGGAACAAAGGCTCACCCTGTTTCTCCTTCGATGACTGGCTCGCTCATGGACATTGTGAAACATGGCTATTTAAATTCAGCTGAATTTAAGTGGAGTAATGACAGCTGAATGTGGGTTAGACAAGCTTCAAAAGCACAAAAGGATGAGCCGCTGTGATATGAGATTCAGTCTCACATGGCCAAGAAGACAAAGCAAAGCTTTTAGTAAGAACCAGCGATGGCATGAGGTCTTACTGAAAAGCATAACCAAAACATAAAGATGGAAAAGTAAGCAGCAAATGTGTGTATATAACAAAAGCGGCCTGAGAGAACAATAAGCTAATCAGTGGAGGAAATTATGGCTTATGGCTTGACGTCAGTCAGGGAAGTGCGTAATGCCGGGAAAACATCCAGTCCACTGTTTCTATTATGATTCACAATGAGCTGCGAATAATTCATCCGCCTCACAAAGGCCTATCACAGTCTTTGAACAGAAGGAGAAATTAAACTCAAATTCTGCTCTTAACGCAATATTGAAGGTGTTAGAATGACAGGAATATGAGTTGTAAGATTACAAAATGACTTTGGCTTTTTTTTTCTCCTCTCCACAGGGCGGTTGTCCTGCCTTAAAGGGCTACTTCACCAACTTTAACCTACACTAAATCCTATCGTCCTTTTTATAGGATTAACCTAAATCCTATCATTCTGCTGCAAGGACATATGAAACTACTAACAATAAATCTCTCATCGCACTCACTGGCTCCTTAAAAAACTCCACCATCCAAATACATCATCTGACAGCGGAGTAATGTTGAACTACAGCGTCTATTACTGCCTCAAATCTTGTCGGCTCACCTCCAAGAGGGTCTCATTTGAAAGGAGAGATGTCTCAATAATCAGACTTCCAAGAAATCCCTTTTCTATTTTTTTTTCTCCATTTGAAATAGAAGAAGCACAGCTGAAAAGTCGTGTGTGTGATACTGACCGCATGAGAGAAATGGCCACTGAACGCTCCCGTGTTTCAGTTGGCACTAGCTGTTTGTTTGGGTTTAGTGTGCAGAGCTAATGTGGGGATAAATCAGTGGTTAAACAGACCCTCCCAAAGTAGACATGTTGACTTTTTTTTTTTTGGTTTTCATGTTGTTTTAACAGCGCAGGCATAATTGTGTTTGCAAAGTGTGCCAGGAACAGCTAAGATCAAAGCTCTTTATGATGATGTAGCTGGACGGAGTCAGGGCAACAGAGGTCGGATTCATTTAAAAAAAAAAAAACTGCATTATTACAAAGTTTGAAACCAGAATTTAACTGTGAACAAAAACGAAAGCAAGTTTCGGACTTATTTGACATTTTTTACAGGTAACTTTCATGATTGACACGTCATCCACAATAATGATGCTGAAATGTTCCTTTAACTGCCTCCCAGAAAGTGAAATGAAGCTCAGGCTCAGGCTTTCAGAACTTTTTTGGCAAATAAAAAAAGGGAAAAGTTGTGCTGCTGCATCCCTGAGTGAGCCGGGTCATACTCTCCCTCCATCACACCACCTTGGCACACAGGTGTCAGAGAGCTGCCTGCAGCTGAAAATAACCCTTGCAGAGCAGCTGTCAGACAGTTGGTATTACTATGAAATCCTGACATGGAGGAAAATCATTTCTCTCAATAAAGTACAGGCGTTCTTGTCAAATGAATAAAAAAAGGAAGCATCAAATGAAAAACATGCTGCTTTGGAAACCTGATGTTGGGAAAAATATTGTTGTTCCTCAGTTTTGGATTCACAAAATCCAGTTTCTGTTTCCCAGGATGAAATTATTGCATCATCTTTAGTCAATACACTTATTCTGTGAATTATAAGTATAAGAAAACCAAATAAAGAAAAGAAATACTCCCCAGACATCAGACATTTATGTAAGAATGTGCTTTTCCATTGTGTAAGAAGCATAATAGCTGACTGGATTACAGCAACATTTCTTTGCTTAAGACTAAAATCTGATGCTTATATAAATCACATGTGACTTATTGGGAAAAAGTCATGATGGATTTCAAGTTTTGGGTGAAAATATTGGAAAATTAACTCATGAAATCACCTGTTGACCTTTTTAATAAAAGACAGAGACTGCGATCTTTCCCCCATATTCACCAAGAAAACCTTAATGTAAAAGCTTGATCATGCTTTTGTTACTATGAACAGAATTTAAAAAAAACAAATAACATACTTTGTAAAGGAACATTTGCTGTCTAGTATCAACAGCTGGCCGTCATGGAAATATGCTAATTTCATGAATAAACACCCTTTTAGGAGACAGAGTTGCACTAATTGCACTTTTAGATTATTAATATGCAGTCCAACACTGTTTGAGATGAGGTTAGTTGAGTTAGTTGGTTAGACATAAATACAGATCACAGACTGTTCAGGGTTAAAATTGTGGCTTTGCACAAAAACAAATGGATGAGAGAGATAGAGAGAAACACTGTCATCCACTCAGTTCAGCTACAGCATCTCACTACATCTTATATCTTTTCTTTGTTCCTGTTTCTTCCATTTTGTTTGTTCAATTCTATCATTCAGCCAGTTTGTCCATATTCAATCTCCTTAGTCTCACTTTATTACCCTCACTGCTGCATTATTGTCATTTTCTCTTTAATAAATCTTCTACATGTTTTTCTTTTCTCTTCTTTCCACTCGTTTTCCAAGCCTCGTGCTCTGTTGTCTCTCTCCATCCCTCTTTCCTTCCACCTCCTCCCTTTTTTTTTTTTTTTACCGTGGATAGATGCTGTAATGAACCCATAAATTGGAGCAACACAACACTGACTACAGGTCGAGTTGGGGGAGGATGGAAGTAAGGGGCAGGGGGGAGAGTTAAGACTGACAGAGAGATAGAAAGAGAGAGGGGGGTCAAAAGAGAGGGGAGATAGCGAAGGGGGAGCAAGGATTCATTCCTGCAGACAGGGGAAGAGATATGACTCCAGTTGGGAAAGAGACAGACAACAAGGGGAAAGACTGAGGAGAAGGTGCAGAGATGGAGGAGAGACAGAGGGAGACGGGGGGGGGATAGGAGGACGAAGCTCCATAAATTGGTTTGGGAATTCATTTGCACTAGGTAAGGTATAGCCTTGGAACATGCCATCCCAGTCAGATGAGAGGTCCTGTGGAAGGGAGACTGATCACAATGGCAGCAGATGGTGGAAAGTAGCGGGGCTGGTGGTGTTTTGAGGGCAGGGTGAGCGATGGGAGGTGAGGGGATGGGGGGTGTTGGGGATGGGGGAGGAGAGGAGGTGTATGGTAGAAAATTTAAACAGAGATAGATGAGGCCCAGACAGACACACAGACAGACAAACATCAGGCTCAAATGTACTGTGAAACACAAGCGGCCACCTGGTAACTGCGATGGCCCCACTGGAATGACGGATAATGATGCTGTTGGGTGCTAAATATCATCAGCGTGTGAATACTCATCACTTTGCAGCATTTCTAATTACTCTGGTGGTGTTGGGCTAATACATATTGGCGGCACTGTAATATTCATTAGCAGATAAGATTCCGCAATGTCTCGACTGCAAATGAAAAAGTTGGGGAGTAATTGTAATTTCTTTCAAATCACAAACAAGCTCACAAACGACTTTGGATATGAGCTAATGCATTTTTCACTCAAGCATGCCTTTTTTTTTTTTTTTTTACTTAATTTGAGAGATTGATGACACGGTTAAATGTTTATCCGTCAATTCCTCTTAAAAATGGGCTGCATGGATTTATCTCTGAGCCATTAAAATGCAGATAAAATGACTTATTCACCAAGTTTCTGACTCCATAATCATTTCTCATATATTGATTCCATTTCCACTTTCACACACGCAGTTTTGCAAAGTTTTTCACAGTACAGTTGACACCTGAAGCCAGTAATACTGAAGGCGACAGGAAGGAAGTGGAGGCAGGATGGGTGGAGCGGGAAATGAATACTGTTGACTGTGGTGCTCAATTTGCCATGCTGAAAAGCATTAAGCTGCATGGAGGCAAAACTGTGCTTAATACCATCAAAGCAATCAAGGCAGGAAAAAAGGCAAATATATAAATAGCACAAAAAAAAGGGAAAAAAAAGACCAAGCCATGCAAAATATCAAGAACCGCTCACAAGAAACCAACACAAGAAAATCAAACAAATCTCATCAGAGCCAACTGGTATAGAAAAGGAAAAAGAAAAGACTGTTGAGCTGTAATTTAAACAGAACTGATAAATACTGAAACAAGCTGCAAAAGTGTCTTTTAAAAAATGATAACAATAATAACAATAATGATCGTACAGAAAAAACAGCAGGAAGCATTGTTTGAAATGTGAAGCCCTGTTGCCATTACCTGAGCGTGGACCCCCTCTTCATCCCCTCAACCATTAAAAAAAATTGAAAGAAAAACAGATTCCTGGAGTTTTTATGAATGTAAGACGGCTTTTAGCTTCTGTTATGTGTGATTTTCACAGTGCGGCGTTCCTCACTGTTCCTCGTGAGGCTCGTGTAATATTATCCTGCTCAGGTAAAGGCAACAAGGGAAGCGACAGCATGTTGTGATGCTGGCTGTAGGCATGCTGTCTGAAGTCTCTGCCACCATTGTGCTTGGATCTACCTACTGGTGCCTCACTGCTTCCAGCTGACACGCTGCAGTCGCTGCCTCTGTTTATTCCACAGACAGACAGACAGGAGGTACTGCAGTGTATTGTGACAAGACCGAACCACCTTATTTTTAAAGTCTGTAATTATGAGAGACGGTTTGGCCCAGTTTGTGCTTTTTCTTGTGTTGACATTACATTCGAGTCATCTGAAATCGCAATCAAGTAGACCTGCTAATCTCGCTGTCATCACTTTTTGCTGTTCAGATGGTATTTCCAAAATCCCTCAAACAATCTGGATGAAAAAATCTTTAATCTGTTGCACCATAAGGAGATTTTTAGGCTGCAACTTAACCAATTCATTTTTAAAAAAAGCTTGTTTTTTGTGGTACAAATTGAGTGAGAAGTTTAATGTCATTTCAGAGTGAGAATGAGATCAGGCTGGTTTCTAAGTAGAGGGGTTAGCCTTGGTGGTTTGGTGCACAGCAATAAAGCAAGTAAGGAGCAAAATATTAAGAATAAGTGTCAGAGAAAATTGACAATAAAAATTGAATTAATGTTAAAAAAAAAACATAAAATATGTTATTTTAAAAAAATTGTTGTTCTGTTTTGTGCAGAAATGTGCATAATATTATGCCAGAGATTGTGCAAAAGTTTTCAGTATAGGCAGCGGTATAAAAATATTTGGTATTTTTGAAATAGAAACTCTTGACTGCTGTCTTTAAAAAAGTGACTGCAAAATCTTTTTTTTTTTCTTGTGCACTGAAAAGAATATTTTTTAATTCAGAAGGTTCGAAGAGTTGAAACAAATTCTGGAAATACCTTCAGAAAAGCAGTTAAGTGGCACAAAATGACCTTTTCTCAGAAAATTGAAGCCTTGGCGCCCCAAATGTAATTTTTTTTGAAAGAAAGGCACAAACTGAAAAGACAAACTGGAGCACATTTATATTTACAGGAAATTCAATGACAAATCTTCATCTCAGCTCATTAGCTGCTCTGTTTTCCCTTGTGCCTCTTTCTTCAATAGGATGCGCCTTTAGAAAGACCCTGCAATGCTAACATCCATGATGAATCACTGTTATTAATAATCAATATCTCCTCAAGGCCGTGCCTCTAACAGCATGGGCTATGAAATGTAGCAGGGACGTGTTGCATGTTGTTTTATTGGGATGTGATATCGTTCTACCTGTTTCATTAAGGGACAAAACAAGGATCAGCAGCACTGCAGTGACCTTTTTCTTCCCCCCTCACTGTGTCATCCCCCTCATCTCCTTCCCTTCCCTCCTTCCCTTTCTGTCTCATTTATCCAGCGAGCCGTCCTTGAGGCAGTACAGCATTAGGCAGGTTGTTAACACAGGAGAAAAGGGCATTCAATGTCATGTCAGTGTGTCGCAAAGCATGACAGAGCCGGAGACCGGGCCATCTTCTCGAGGAAATAAATACATCGCCATCTTCCTTTTCACAGTGTAATGGTCTGGATATTACATCTCCTGTGGGACATTACGGTCCATGGATAATAAATCCCTCCTACAGAGTGTGAGCATGAGCGTTTGTGCGAGCATACATGTGTCCCAACGAGCGCAGGATGTGTGTGTGTCAGCATATGCATGTACCGTGTAGGTGTGTTTGCCCACGTTTCCTGCGGGGGGTTTATGTGCACAGTTTGAGGCGATTTGTCCCCTTGAGAGAAAGTGATCCACTCTCTCCACACATCTTCAGCTGGAAGCAGCGAGGCAGCCGTAAATCTCAATTACACAAACTCCTCCCCCTCCCTTTCCCCCCCTCCCCCTCCCTTGCCACAGGTGACAACGGACCAAATTGACTGTTCACTGTCGGTTCCAAGGCTTACCATTGGCTTCGGGCTGAGTCTGAGAGGGCACGGCTACGTAGGGGTCCTCCCCTTTGTCTGAGCTCATGGGGGGGTCCTTCCGCTCCACCATGCGGCCCCGCCCCAGGGGGCCCTCGGCGGCCTCGGGTAGGGCCGGGGTGGGGAGTGAGAGGGTGTGGTGATGGTGGCGGTGATGGTGGCCTGCCGGACACAACACAGGTTAACCGACGTTTGGGGCTGACAGTGAGACAGGCTTTAGTGCATGTGAGCACAGGCCGGGGGGGGGGGGGGGGGCGGGGGGGGCACACAC
>JAPZDY010000022.1:14016149-14041263 GCA_029783645.1 Ctenochaetus hawaiiensis
CATTTTCAATATGTGTTTATGCTCGTGTTTGAGGAGAAGGGAGGCATTCCAGGGGACTAATGTTGATGCTGCTGGTAGACTATGCACGACAGACACCCGCACACAACACCACCCAGAGCCGCCACTGCCACCGCCGCTGCCGTCGCTGCCGCCGCCACTGCCTCCTCCTCCTCTGTGTGGCGTGGCAATCATTAAAATGATTTATTTAACTATTGGCCCAAGGCTGAGAGATTAGTGTGACAGGCCTATTTTATAATTCATTCCCCCACCGCCAGGGGAAGTGCAATTCAGGCAGATGACACACATAGAGAGAGCTCGGAGCCTCTGAGTTAGTCCATGGATCAGGAAAAAAAAAAAAGCCCTAAACTGCCGACGGATGCACATCCCTCTCTTTCTGCAGATTAAAAGCGAGGCGAGGATGTCTAGTCTGGAGTAGAGGAGAGGAGAGTGGAGGAGAGGGGGCATTTATTTATCTTCAAATCCATATCAACCACTGACAGATAGTCGGAGGGGCTGGGGCAACGGCTGAGACTTTGTTTGGAAGGTTGTAAACTGGGTACTGTCTGTGTGTGTTTGTGTGTGTGTGTGTGTGCCTGGAGACACACGGCCAAGCCCTATGCGAGCATATTCAGCACTATAGGGGTGCACACCAACACAGATGCTTTTTCTGACCCTTGATGTCCATAAGGAGGGAGAAATCACAGTGGGGGTACAGCCACAGGGGGGTGTGTGAGAGGGAGAGCGATGGGCTTTCTGGAAGGACTTCAAAATATCTATTCTTGTCATCCTGTATGGATCTGACTGTTTTGATCTGGCAGCTGCGAGGTATGGGTGTGGGTGAGCAAGAGAGAAAAGAGAAAGAGAGAGAGAGAGAGAGAGAGAGAGAGAGATTCTCTGAAAACCAAACTAATGCAACCCCTCCAAAATAAGGAGGATGTGAGTGGAGGTGTGTTTGCTAAAAAAGAGTGACTTTGCTGCGAGCTAATCACATCTGTTATTGTTCTTTGGAGAGACTTGATCGACCAAAATATTATCAGCCAGTAGTGAAGTGTGATTGTGGTTTATGATTAGAAGAGAAGAAGCCAGCTACTAAAAAGTGTGTGCATGTTTATGTTAGCGGTTTAAAATCACATTTGAGTGTGCACACAATTGGTGGCAGCCCGCAGAAACATTTCTGATCTTTAATTATTCTAAGCAGGCCATTTTAATTGCTCTCTCTCGACACATGTTCTGTTTAGTGTGCACGCTCAGGCTCTTCTCCACCATCGAGGCCACCAACAACCAGATCCATCCAATTAGCGAAGCAAAGGTCAGGACTAATCGATGATATTGCACAGGGGATAAAAAGGAAGAGGGGGGGTTCAAGAAAGGAGAGGAGGTCTAATAGAACTAATAGAATCAGAATCTAATTAAAGATTTTTATTGCTTATTTCTGATTTCTAACTCCTTTATTCTAAACACCAAAGGGGCTGAATGAGGGGAAAAACTACGAGAGGTGAGATTGACTGACCGTGATGTAATGTTTCATTACCTTCGTAACTGGAAGGATTGTCTATCAAAAAAAAAAAAGAAATGAAATGAATTCAGTTAAAACCGTGAGTCATTAATAACCCGTCTTTACGCATGTGGGAGGAGTTTTCATTTGCTTGAGAGGGGAATGATTGATTGACTAGAGGAAGAGGTGTGGCTGAAATTTAAGAGTCAGAGGAGATGAAATGCAGCTCCTGTCTTTTATTTGATTGCCCATACAGCATGTGAGGGATACTTACCATTCAGCGCCACAAAGGTGTCTGGAAGAAGAAGAAAAGAAAATTAGGGGAAACATGTTAGTGCTCGCAGCAAAGAGAGCTTCAGCTATAATGTGATCAAAAGCCATGACTTTTAAAGTAATTCAGAATCGACTTGCTGCTCGATATTCTCCTAACTTTTAATCAGAGGTGATCTATGGCTTCTACGGCTAATGAAGGTTCAACGCTATGGCTTCCCTTGACTAAACATACTGATGAAATTGAAGGGAAAATGCACTGCCTTCATTTGCTCTGAGTAAATAGTCGAAATTGAGATGAAATGGACTCAGATGAGTGAAAAATGTCGAATTATTTTCAAGTTTCTCTTGAAAACAGAGCAGCAAAGTAAAACATCACATGTGACGAATCCAAACAGTTATTCTCGCCATGAAAAGATCAAATATAGCTTCTCTACATTTGCCATTTTGTGTGGTTTGAAAGTAAAAGAGACCTTTCAAGGCTTCTGAGGCCGACTAGGTTGAGAGCCCTGTCTTGTTTTGTGTTTCTGAATGAGTCCTGTGACTGCTCACAAGTAAAATCACTTCCCTGTGTGTCACTGACTGTTTGTCTTGTGTTTTCGTGGTGATTTGCAAGAAGGAGCCCAGTCTTTGCCTAAGTGGACACAACACTCTATTGACCGGGGGACCAGAGAATCAGCAGGGGAAGGACAGAAGAGGATGAGAGCCGAAAGGGACAGATGGATGGAAGAGGCTGAAAGAGAGGATTGTGAGGGCGGAACAGACGGGGGAGGAAAAAGGTGACAGCAGCGAAGAAGGAAACGAAGGGCCGAGAGAAAAAGGGAGACTGAGTTAACAGAGAAGAGAGGAATGGCGGTGGGGGGTATAAAATAGGGAAGGAAAGATAAGAGTGAAGAGGGCCTGCTTACTTTGGCAGTCTCCCAGGCCATCTGTGTTACCATGCTCCACGTCCTGCTCAAAGGCTGATCTGCAGGGAACAGAGACATCATGGTCAGCAGAGGAAAACAGGCCAGGCCATGCAGGCTCGCCACACCAAACAAAGTAACAAAGCTATAGGAAAAGCTACTACAAAACACCCCCAAACACAGCATACCCTACGCTTGCACACAGTGTAGGCTGCAGAAAGCCCTAAACTGGAATAAAATCAAAGAACACCTAGCTGGTGCCCTGGAGGCCTAAAATCAGTTGGTTATGAAGAATGCTGGCAGGCTAGTAAATCCATAGCTGGCACAGGACTTATTGCCAGTAGTGCTGACACAAATAGATTCATGTTTTATTTGACTGTGATAGAAACTGTTATCCTATTTTGTATGGAGAGGCAAAGTTGCAGTTTGTCATAAAGGTTGCATAGTATTTAGTTTTGTGTGAAAGCCTTTGGTGAACTACATCTTGCGCAATAAACATATGCGACCTGCAGAAACATGGCCGTCACACCTGCACAATCTAATGGGAAAAAGTTACAAAAGATGTAAAAAAAAAAAAAAAAAAAAAGCACAAGTTTGGACACAGTGAGAGGTGCAACTACGTGACAGGAGAAATACCAGCAGAGTACATGGAGCATGGATGCAGCGCGATTCGTCTGCATGACCGCAGCAGAACAAGAGATCACACTGACCACAGATATTACGCACAGGAATCATCTCCATCTCCACTTTTTCACGGCTGGTCTAATTTTTTCTCTATGCATGACTACCAAGCCCTCTGAGAGGGAAAAACAATATTTGTGTGAAAAACTTACACTAGAATCTGTATTAAAAGGTTTAAAGCATATACATCATCGTATCAAAGGTAATGTGAACCAGCAGAGCAACTCGGGAGTTTATACATTGTACAAATACATTCATCAGTTCGATCAATTACACGCCCATAATACTGAAGTAAAAATGATCTAGTTGATGAATTCAGCTCCAGTCAATAAACAAATGCGTTATTCTTTAGCACAACTCAATATGCACACAGTCAACCACACGCTTCCAACATAGAGTCTGAGTAGCAGTTTAAAAAACCCAACTAAGCCCAACGCATCCTGCCCGTGCCCCATGTATTTTAGCTGTCAGTCAGTTCTGCAGCCTTAGCATGCAGAAATGGCTCTAAAAGGTTTTTTAGTGAGTTGTAAATAATTACAGTCATTTATGCAGCCTCTGTTTTAACATGTTTGAGGCAAACTTTGTTTTTTTTTATTTGCAGTGTTAGCTTTTAAATTGAGAACCATCCTCACATATCTCACCGTTGACTACTGTACATACTGTAGGTTTTTTTTCAAGATAAAATCCTGTCCGGGGTCTGGAAGGGAAGGTGCTTTGTGTTTCAGTAGCTTTAAAGAAAGCTGGGAGACACATTTATTGGCTTGCAAAGAGTTGGACAACTTTATATTTTAGACACAAAAGTAGTGTTGACCTTTTTATTTAACTCTGTCAGAAAAGCATATATGCAACTACAATGCTGGCATGTTCCTTCAAAAAAAAAAAAATGGAACAAATATACAAATAGAAATATAAAAGACAGGAAACAGTTTTTTATGAGAACTTCACTTTGTTCAAATCCTCTCTTACTCTCAGTATCTGACATGACCCAGGTTCAGTAGAGATATGAGGCTGTACTCTCAATCACATGGGCCAAGAACAGGGCAGTGAGGGGTAACCATGCTTGAGGGCCATCATATGACACAGAGGGAGAAAGAAAGGGGAGAGGGAGAGTTTCGGAGATGTTATTTTCTGATGCAATCTGCGCTGAGACCTGTTTTCTTCCTGAAAGACCACCAAGCAGGCAGTAAGAAGATCTGTGAAACACAGCGGACCAACTGTCAACCAGCATCACAGTCACGCATGACAGCTTCTCACAGTCCTCCTTAAACCCCCACCCACCCACCCTCCTTGCCGCTCCGCCTCCCCCTCCTCCTGCCTGTCCAACCATCTCTCATCTTCCTCACCCTTCACTGGTCACAATTATAGCATGAAGAAGAATGAATTTCCAAAACAGCATTACCCATCCCTTATCCCCTGATCAGAGTCGAAAGCGTGAACCTGACAGCAAGGACAAGTATGGAAGATTTTTTGGAGGAAAACATAACTGGATTTCTGCCATTCTGCTCTAAAATCAGATCCAAAATCACTTCTTGATGTATGCTTATATGATTAAGATGATTGAAAAATTTCATGCCATCACTTGGCATCATTTCCCTCCTCCAGTTTGACGGAACCTTAATTAGGTCGAAGATGATAAATTTAACCCTCTTGACAAACAATTTCCCCTGAAAGGCAAACACAACAACAGCCAGAAAAACAACCACAACGGCATCCTCTTTCCATATCTGGGGGTACATTTAATCTTCTTATCTGATTTGCTTATCATACACAGTCATAATCAGAAAGCAGACGCAGAGTTGCACAATTAAACCTGCCCAGGCACAAATGCCGACCCAGCGCTTGTGCTATCTGCCAGATTTTCCTCCCCAGACCTCGACACCTCGTCCCCACCCTGTGTCTTCGAAAAAGACCAAAACAGTGGCGACCTCGTAGTCCTGGTTTCCACGGTCGATAATAACATTACATACTGTGGTGAGACTGTGTTGAGATGAAGATTACAAGGTTTTAAATCCCGTTGGTCTCGAGATGAATTAACAATGAGTAGTCACGCTACAGTTAAGTGTCGAGGCCTTGCTTCGCACATGTGAAAAGTGAATGAACTGTAGTGTGAACCCATAGTTAAAGGGTTTGGGTCCCACAGCGGCTGCATTATAGCAACAGAAGTGCAGGACGTACGAATGTGACACTACAGACGGTTCAGCTCAGGGTTAAGATCCCATTGCAACTGCATAATGCATATTTAAATCAGACTCAAACTTCACTGTACATAACTGGAGGCAGCGAAGGGCCACATCTTATATTATCTTGCACAAGATGTTATTATTACGTGTGATGTGTGGTTGCTCAGAGGGAACTTGGCTGCTGAAATGCAGGTCAGGCATAATGGCATTAATTATTCATATCAGAAGTGAATGGGTCACAGGGGACTTAATATACTGTACATATAGTGTAAAATAAGTAAGCCTAATGTTCCTCAAAGCCACCCATTCATTTTGATTTATGACTTTGATTTAAAAATAACATCTGCACTAAAGTCAGACTTTATTAATCAGGGTTCAAACAGGAAATAAGTCGGTATGTGTGCAGATTTAATGAGTGTAAGACCCCACCTCTGATCCAGAGATGAGTCTGGGCTATTAGCTCTCACAATGACTTAAACAATTATCAAATAATTGCTAATATGCTGATTTGCTGCCACTGAAACGCACTCTTGTACCTAGTTAACATAATAACAACCATAAAGAATCATATGGGATTATATGCATGAACAGGGGGGTGACTGGAGACCATATTGCAGGAGACCAGAGTGCAAGCTGTGCATAGTCAGTAGGTATGAGAGGCATAACTCCACATGGGAAAGCTGGCACACAAGCGCCCAGGCCAGATGGAAGAAGAAAGGAGGGGAAGCATGTAAGAGGAAAGAATATGTCAGAGGAAAGATAGGAAAAGAAATAGAAGATAAAAATAGATAGAGAGATGAGCATAAGGAGGTAAGGAGATAGATAGGTTGATGCCTGCTGTAGGTAGACAAATAGGCAGCCAGGAAACAAAGGTGGTGCTGCAGAGGCGGTTTTTAATTTAATGAGGAAAAGAAAAAGTAAGCATGATTATTAAGAAAGAGACATCTCCTCTCTGAGGGGAGCTGTTTGTATGAGCAAACCTTTTCATTTAACACCAGAATGCCTCTGACCCCTCCCTCCTTTCATCCCTCCTTCTGTCCAGCATGGCAAATGCTTTGAATAGCTCGCCACGGATTGACAGATCCGACCGGACCTAATCCTCACCCCCACGACCCACTTCACTTAGTACAGTAAAGGAGCGAGGTCATCTGCCCTCCTAATGCCTCTGTGTCGGCTCCTGCTCCAAAGTGGAAACTCAATCAGAACAGTCCACTGCAGCTTTACGGAATAATAATAGGATGGGCTGCGTGTGTGTGTTTTCATGTGTGTACATGTGGGTACGTGTGTCTTTGGTGTGTTGGCACGCCAGACCAATCATTTTGCAGCAGGGGGATCAAATTCATTCAACGTCAAATAGCCACTGGAGCGCTGGTCCTTTTGTTATGACTTCATCTGTAAAATGTTTTTCCCACCACGAAACTCCATATGCTGTTTGTTCAGAAAGCATAATCTGGTTCTGTGTCATAACTACAGCCACAAATTATAGTTACCGCGACCGTCAAGCTTTCCCCAGCCCTGCATACCCAACCCCAAGCCTGGGGCAAACAACACTTTCCTTCCATTCATCCTTCCAATGGCCCTTTCAGCTGGAGGAAATTGCACTTACACACCATAAAATTAGAAAGATCACAGGCACGACAAATCGAGAGACGAATGTCATCAGGCATGAAAAAAAGAAGGTAGGATACTGTTTCATAAATGTTGCTTTAGACCGCACATGTGTCACAGGCTTTTTAAAACCACCAGCATCATGCTATTAATTAGCTGTTTATATATTTAACCCACACAACCTGTTCCATGGTAAACAGATTTAAAGTGCAGAGCGTGTTTTTGGGTGTCTGAGTGTGCAAGCTTTAGTTTAGCAGCACTTGCAGCAGAATTTTAAGATTATTGACTGAGGGATTGATGCAAAAACTTACTTTGGAGTCTCTTTAAACTTCCTGCTATTTTTTCTTTAAACCTGATATTTATACAGGCTTTTGCCTGCATATAAAGTATTTTTAAATGTAGCAGCTCATCTTTATGATAAACCATTGACTGACATCACCTGATGTTTTCTTTGAAAAACATGAATAGGACTTTTACTTCACGACCACAGGTTGATGGTGCAGCAGATGTAGGAAAAGCACAGGTGTTACCAATAACATAGAGTGCGGCAAGGATGCTGTATTTTCCTAAAAGTTAGCATCACCATGGTTCCCTCAACAAAAAGCCAATAGGATTTTTCCATTGACTTTTGGATTGCTGTAGAAAATAAGCTCAGTGACAAACAAAATTTTAAGACATTTACACGTTTTGTTTAAAAAGATCTCCACAAATTAATGTCACTTTTTGTTTTAAATAGGCAGAACACTTGATGAGCCAAAAAGTTTGAAAGGTTAAGTTAGAAATGTTTGTAAGAGCATGAGTACAAACACAGTTAGACTTTAAATTGGTCCAGTGAGAAGATCTGTAACAGTGTTTGACATGTTAACTTTTAACATCTCTGACCACCTCTGTAGTCTCACTTATCATTAGCCACTTGACAGTAACTGCCTTTTTAAAGATGCATTAAAGCCTCAAATATAATGAGTGGGATACTTTCTGACATATTTTATACTGTAGAACAAAACACAAATGTCTCTTAAGCTTGTGTTAACCACAGACCTTATTTCACCAAAAGTCCTGTCCAAGAAACCCACTGACTTTGAGATGTTGACTCATTACCATGTTTTAGGACTCATTCCTGCAGCACTCTATTAACCATTGTTCTGCTCTACTCAAGTGTCCTGGTAAGTCATGACAGTCTGACAGTGAGCCAGCATGAATAATACCAGAACACTGAAACTGTGACATGTCAAAAATGGGAGTGAATAAATTTCATTGTGCTTGTGTGTTAACATGTTACTCACTTGGTGTTTCCAACCACCTGTCTGCAGGCTCCTTCTGACACCCAACCGCAGTACGGGTCTCTGGAGGCTATACAAGACCTGAATGTGACAAACACACACAACATTAACACCTCATCATATTGTACATTAGGGTTTTTTTTGCCCTTGTCAGAGGTAATTAGTTCATATTCAAACATCCGATTTACTTCTTGCATCTTCCATGTCTTTCGCAGCGAGAGAGCGGCACCTTCACCACACAGGAGGTGAAAGCGACCCACAAAGCGTGACTCTTGCTGTCTATTTGCATGCCGATGATGCGCTTGTCCTCAACACCATCGATGCTGCATCTGGAAGAGAGGAAGGAGAAGGAGAGGGTTAAAATGTAGATTATTCTGTATTTCCTTTTACTGCCTGGCTACTTAGGGACAAGTTGGTGGGGGGAAAAGTAGGAGGTCACAGAATGAGATTAAACAGTTCATTTCAAGAGATAAAAAGGAGGAAGATTAAGATGTGGCAGAGAGACAAACTGTGAGGTCAGGGAGAACAGAGATAATGCTGGACTCAAGAACATGGGGTCAGATTGAGAGATAAAGAGAGATAAAGAAAGGGGTGATACAGATACAACAGATAAACAGACAGATGGGCACCGTGAGCAGTCAGCAATAACACCACACTTAACTGTAAAAGCCAGTAACATTAACTCCCTCCTCCCTCCCACTCCTTAGTTCCTCCATTCCTCCATCCCTGCTAGTCTTCTTTGTCTACTCGGCCCCATAGGAGCACGCTCTAATCCCTCTGGGCGTGTCAAGCTTTCTATCCCTTCCCTCCGACCATTCCTCTCTCCATCCTACCATCCAGCTCCTGGGATTTAATCTCCCCTTCGCTGTGCTCTGGTCCCGCATTAACGCCCTCAATTAGGGCTTAGAATCCATCTACACTGGGTAATGCACGACAATCAGGCCTGCGCTGATCCAGCCAGTCAGGCCCGGCAAGCAGGCGGGCAAAGTCACTTACTGAACGCGACTAAAGCCAGATGGCCATCAGCCGACGAATGCTCCATCCCAGCCAAAGAGACAGAGAAGAGGACAGAACAGAAAAAAGGGATACATACAGAGAGGAGTGAAGAAGGAAAACAGCAAGGGTAAAGAGGAGGGTCTGCCCTCCATCCCCTCCGTGTGGCTCGTCACATGGCGACAGCATGTTGGATAACAAACAGTGGCAACCTTGAAAGCCCTCATGTCAAGTCCTTGCTCTCTTTCACTTCTTCATGGCTGTCTTACACAATCTTGTGTTCTCTGCTTTACTTCTCCTGAACTCTCCTCTCTGGTCCTCTCCTATGTTCCTTCACCGTCCTCTGTACTCCCATTCGTTCCCCATCATCCATTACCCCTCCACTAAATATTTGCTTTGGCAGGGTCGTGCTTTGGCCGATTTTTCCTTATTCACCTCTACTCTAAGTACACAACAATACTCAACTCACTCACCCCACCATAACCAGCTCACACACACACACACACACACACACACACACAAACAGACATCCATGCATGCACCAACAGCCGTGTAATGTATTAGCTGGAGATCCCAGGCTGGCTCTGAAGACAAACACAGACCCTTGTGTGTGAGTGAGTGTATGTGTTTCCTTTAATCAGCCAACGTTTTGGAGGAGCTGGGCTCCGCTGTGGTTGCGAACCACAGCGCTACGCTATCCAGAGCCTCAGGGTCTATGTCTTTAATTTAGTGACTGCGGTTGGGCAGAGTGTAACCTGATAAAACTCTTTTAAATGATAGAGTAGCCATATGGCTGGCTGGATTCACTATATAGCTCGGGTCGGGGGAAACTGACTGGTGCTGATGGAGCTGGTGGGTTGGTGGGTTGGCTGAGCCTGGAGATGGTTGGAAACATGCAAAATCACACACACTTTCTTTATAACCCCCGACATTTGCAGTGAGTGACCTTTCTTTGTTTGTAGCAACTGTATCCTTGTGTTTCTCTAAGTCTGCGTGTCACACATGCTCCTGTAAACCGACGGGGACGTACTTGTCGGGGTTGTAGACGTTGAGCTCCTCCAGAAACAGACTATCGTTGAGGAAGCCGTTGTTCATCTTGGCCAGGAACTTAAGGATGATGCCTTTCTCAGATCCAAGGAAGACCACTGTGTGGTTCTTATGGGGACCGGCCTCACTATCCACCACAATGCGCGTCAGCCGATACCTGGAATGAGGAGATACCAAGTAAAATCAATCTACTAATCAATCAGTCAATTAATTAGCCAGTTTGCCCACCGACAGAGGAACACGTTTGGCCATTGGAAGAGCAACAGATGGGGATGAAGAACACCAGCAGGGATTCAATGTAAATGTTTTCAACTCAGTGCTCTTTCAACTGGAACACGTTCAAAAACCTGTGAAATTAAATGTGCATCAGTTAAAAATTTACTAGCAACTAGAAAAAAAATAAATAAATAAAAACAAAAAAGAGGGAATATAATTTCCCCCCAAATTATATTTCAATTAATTAATCAGTTGCCTTTGATTATTTACGTCAGATGTCTAAAAGAGAATAAGGAACAGCAGGGAGGCTTAAGCAGTCTTGATTATCTAATTAATTGATTGTTATTTCATTAGAAACCCAATCAAACAGCCTTAGGCCACGTCAGGTTATTCCAAAAAATAAAGCATTACACAAAAGTTTACCAGGCAACAGACAACAGTTTCCAGCAAAACTTTCCTTTCTAATCGACAGCTGCTGATAACAGTTTGGCTCAGCACCAGAAGGATGTGCGCAAAAATCAATTTTCATTTCATCATTTGTAAAAAAAAAGAGAAAAAAAAAGTCAGCAGCTTAGACACCTGCCAGTCAGTGTGCTTTGGATCGGTGCCCTGTTGTGCTAGTGGGCGTTAGATGGAAATTTTAGACGGATCAAAAAAACAAGAACAGGTTTTTAAAAAATGAAGTCTCTTATTTTTACCATCTGATTGCATCACAGATGCTGATATCTGTCTCTTAATTAATTTCATGGCCAAGAAGCTCTTTGAGCAATCAAACAGGTACATATCTGCACATTAGTGTCTTCTGTAAATGCTTTTCTGTTATGTATAAGGAGATGAGACTTAAATATTTAATATAGGAGCTTGTCTGGAAATCTTGAAAGTCCACTTTTGCACTCATCAATGTTTTACTGAGAGGATTTTTATGCAAAAATGGGTAAAAGGGCCAGATTTTTTTTCAGATGTGACTAATGTAAATTTAACCTTACTAGTGAGAACCATTTACCCCCAGAGCCTATTAAAAAAACAAGGCCAAGTCCTCTTATTCCATGTCCCCTTCTGTTTTCTTTAAATATCCATTAAAATGCTCTGTGTCGGTGGCTTTATCCAATCAACAATAACAGCAATCTGAAGGTCTAATATGGTTTTGAGCTATTCGAGCATAACAGAAGCTCCAAGGACTGTGTCAATGGGATTTGATCTGGGTGAAATAATACAATCTCAAGGACTGAGATATTCACTGTCTTCCCTATTCTGGATAATGGAAATCTCAAGAGGGGGATTCTTCCGAGTGTCTTCCTCCTCCATTTGATTCATCGTGCCCAGCCAGCTGAGGTCCCTGCCACCGCATAGTAAGTCTCAGGACAGAAAAGCTTTTGCAAATTTGCAGCAAAAGCTCCTACTGGATGTTGGGGTGTCCTCTCCAGGGTGGATCCAAGGACCAAACCCTATTACCGATTTAGTTTCCGGTTGACTTCAGCTCAGGAATAGTATTCCACATCGAGACTGTGACAGATATCATTAAAGGCCTCACTCCTCTTCCACCTCACAGGCCTTCGTGATGCTTTCGGAGCTTGCATAATGCTTTTAACTATCCTGAGTTGCATGCAAGGCTCTGCTCACTGCAGTGTCATTTCAAATCAAACACAAAAGTCTGATTGCTGATTATGTAAAGACAGAAACCCTGTGTTATTCATAATACGTTTCTGTGATATAGTGCACTAATGAACAGAGAGAGTTGTAAAGATATCCTTGATGAAAGCTGTTCATTTTCTGACTAAGCCAGCACCGTATGTAGGTCAGAGCTCGGCAAAGTAACAGCAAGATGTGATACGATGCAAATAATTTGTAAAACCTATGAGGAAGTCTTGATGTAGCTCATCCTTAAGTGATCTTACCGCCGCTGAGGCTTGACAAGGGTCTGGCAAACACTCTTAATCTTAAATCCTGAGCAGCTGCGATTCAGAACCAGGTCCAAATTAAAAACTAGATTATATATATTTTTTTTAACTTCTTACCAAATGCCCTGTCAGCTTTTTTTGCCTTGCCGATGGGATGGTGGTGTGCTGTCGTGCTCCCCCAGAGGTTTATTGAAATGTGTGTGTGTATGTGGTGTAGCTAAAAGCCAGACAGACCTTTATGATCAAACGGCATCAGCCACAGTGCACTGGCTTCTGGGAAAAGAGCTCAAATCCAGCAAATCAGGAGAAAAGCCAACCACATAACAAAAAAAGAGAACTTTTCACTCCAGAGTTCTTCTCTTTGAAATATCCTCAGAGGATTTAAAGAGGTAGTTTGCGACAAAGATTGAACAAAGCTGGAATCTTCTTCTTAATAAGAGCTTCTAGGTGTAAATACAAAATCAGTTTGTATGAAAACTTCCTTGGTCATACAGACAAACATCACAGAGAATTCAAACTGTTTCCTCTGTCTTCATCACGGGGTCATTCTAGGAGAGAAATAGTATAGTTGGGATCAGTATTTCCTCTAGCAGAGTGGAAAATAGGTCAGCGGCTGGTTTGTGGTGGAGCACTACTGCGTTTTAATGAGCTTCGCTCTCAGAGTAGCACTTTACCTAATTATTGTCCTGGGCTGAAGAGGCTCGTAGACCTGAGTGAGTAACACTTACCGGACCATGGTCTTGAGGAACCAGGGCCTGTTAGCAATGGAGGGCACGGCCTCGTCCATCAGAGGATGCATCTTGATGAAGTTGAGTGTGTCGTCAGGGAACTCATTGGAAACCTTGTACCTCTCCATGGATGGAGAGCCCGCACAGCTTCCAGGCCTGCAAATGGAGAGATGGGACAGAGAGGGAGGTGAGGAGGAGGAGCGATGAGAGAGAAAAAGAAGTGTAGTTTGAGGGAAAAGTACAAAAAACTTTTACATTGACCATGGAGGGAATGAGCAATTTTTCAGGCCAGAACTCCAAAAGAAAACAGAAAGTTCTTCTTCCCTAAAATCAATGAGAGTGCAACCTTAAATTACTAAACTCTCATTCCACAAGGCTTTAGTCGGACCAGAGGACACAAGATGTCTTCTTTTCTCTGGTCTTGGGGTGAAGCACTGAGACATCCTATCTATCAGATCCTTTTACAGTGACTTGGTGAGCTGCTTGTAAAAGAGAAGCTGCTTTTGATAGCATATCCCCTTTGCAGGCATCTCACCTCTGAGAGCTTGTAAAACCTCTTTACTGCGTGGTTTTTGATACCCTGCCACAGCACATAATCCACACCAGGTCCTTGAAATATTAGCCAGCTGGCCACTGAGTGTCTGACGCTGACAACATGTGAGGATCGAACCCTAAAAAATATATATGTGGGTACCATCCACATAAAAAAAAAAAAAGATGGACGACGTGACAGCTCCTTAAAGTGAAGCCATAATATCTTGATTGCCCCCTGGTGGCAGGCTGCAATAGGGATCATGAATCCCGCCCCTTCATGTTCGCAGAGGGCACTTGAGCCAACATTAAAAAAATCAAAGTACATGTGCAATAAATTTTCCCCAAAGATGCATCCGTCTTTCTGGGTAGTTCTTGTAACACTGATCTTTGTTCAAGTTTTCATTTTTCGGGTAAATTGTGTTCTAATTAGCTATTTGATGCTAAAAAAGGAGGGTTTTAACAACAATATTTACAGCTAACCCAAACCTGTGACTGAGTCTGGTGGTGGTATAGGCTTGATACCAAAGCTCCACCCAACGATACTTTACAAACTGGCTTCAAATGACTCACCAGCACAAAATGGCAGCACCCAGATAGGGAATATTTTGGCTGCTCTTTGTACAGTAGGAGAAAACTGATATTTATCATCCTCTTTTATTTCTAATGAGTGATCTGTACTAAATATGGATTTATTGTAAGATGTAAACCTTACTTTATTCTAGTTTTTTTAAATTAGAAGTACTGAATTTGAAGAAAAATCTTGTTTAAATAAATCCAAAACAACATGAAAACATATTTAAAAACTGCCTTTTTAAATATTAAAGGCCCACTCTTATGACCTGAAATTAAGTTTAGGGAAAAATCCCTCTTGACAGCTGAGTTCAACTACTGCTTTTGTTAAATTAACCGCTAAATTGCAAAATGAAAGACCAGCAGAACCTTTCATCACTGTTAAAACGAGACAGCGGCATCCACTCCTATAACATTTTCTGTGTTGAGGATACATTTATGTCAGCTGACATATGGAGGGCAGAACGGAAACAGACATCTCTTAATGCGAAAACCTGTAAATGATTCAGTACGGGAGTCTAACACATGGAGGAACAGTCTGCTGCAGGGCCAGACCTAGGTGGCATTGTTACAACTCTCCGTCTGTTTGCCTGCAGATAAACGGTCTGAACGCACCAGAGGATGAAAAATGAAATCCATCACATCAATCACTGTGAAAAACAAGGGCGGTTATATCTGATCTATTCAGTGTCTGACCTTGTTGAACATAAATAAGTAATTACATGCTAATTGAAGGAACTCACACATATGTATAGACTCATTGAAGAAATGCATCGAGATGAATGCACAGAGTTCAGTAATGGCTCTTTGTTTGGTAAGAACAGCCTCCTCCGCCATATGGGAACACACACACACACACACACACACACATTTAGGGTACCAACAATTATCGTGGCCCAGATCTTTGTAGTGAATCTGTTTTTTTTTTGTTGTTTTTTTGTTTTTTTCTGGAGGATGGGAGAGCAGCTCTTAGCACACTAATTAGCAAGCAATAGATGGGAGATTGATCAGGCCGGTGCATTTGTGGAATTAGCCAGCCATCTGTAAAATGATCTCATGCTTCATTTGTTGATACTGAGCCCTTCTTTGATGCAGCTGTGTGTGGGGGGAGAGAGGTGAGGTAATGCGTTAGGGGTGCAACTGTGAAAAGAGGTGGTATGTGCATGAATGTAATTTCACATACAGTAGGTTTGAACCAATGTGACATATGATGTGTAATCCTTTTTTAAAAAAAACAAGTCAGGATATATGTAGAAAAATGATGCAATGTTGGTTAAAAAATGTGCTCATACAAACACATCGTAATTCAACAAGTATGTATTATTTAAAGAGCCATGCATTCTGTGTGTGTGTGTGTGTGTAAGAAAGAGTAAAAGAGAGTGAGAGAAAAAAGAGAGACAGAGACAGGATTAAGCACAAATGGAGGAAGAGAGAGAGACTTATGACTAAATGTACTGTACGTGTGTGTGCCTGTGTTACTGTAAATCCCATGCGTGCGTGTGTGTTTGTGTGTGAGCGTGTGTGTGTGTGTGTGTTGTGGTTAATTAACTGCTTTTGTACCTTGGCTTGGGAACCTTCTCTTCAGGAAAAGGCGTCCAGGTGGAGTCTGGGGATTTCTGCTCTTTGAAACGCCCTGTGAACGTGTTGGCCACCTCCGCCATGTCATAAGCACACACTGCAGAACCTGGTATACTGCCATGACACACACAAACACACACAGACACACACACACAAGAGACATAAACAATCCTCTCAACTTAAAATATCAAAGAAACACCTTGGCAAGTCTGGACAATTACCAGGAGACAGAAAAAAAATGTACTTCCTGTCCCCCAAGAGAGGGTTTACTCCCACGTGGACAGCTCATTTCAGCTGTTGCATGTTCACACTGAGTGATACAAGCAATGTGCCACATTGTCATCATAAGAAATAAAATAAGAGTCAAATTCTTTATCTGTACTTCCTGCTGTCGCGATAATGAAAACTTTGCAATTCACTCAACTTCTGTCAATAAAATTGATTGTCTGTTTAAATTCTCATGGAGGTCATTTTTATTTCTCTATTGAATACTTAGCAAGCGCAAATAGATCATTGCATATAGCAGCTGAAAACCCTTTTGCTAGTCTCAAATGGTTCAGCCTTCACCCACACAAACTGTATTTGTGAGCACAACAGTTAAAATCATTTGGCCCCAACTTTAACCTTTTTGCCCGTAGCACCAACATCGACAATCCTCAAGTTTGAGCTACATGTGTTAAAGGCAACTCCACATGCTGTCCTGACCTGATACTGCGATAAATGTCCAGAGTTCATATATGAAAACAGCTTTTGAGTGACAGTCTCTGTGCCTGCCAGGCCTTATGAGGACACACATTCCCAAAATCTTCCATCATTATTGGGTTTCCCCAAAAGCCTTGAGGCATCACAGTTCATCACAAGTCCACTGTTGGGCAAGAAAATGGACAACAGATTATCTTTTTACTGCTTTTCATTTTAGGGGAAAAACTCTCAGCTTGTGATAGCGGCGAAGCAACTGGCTTCTTTCCCTCTGTAGGGAATCAATTCATTGCAAATCGCTGAGTCACTACTCTATTTTTCATGCATCTGCCCTCATAAATTAGTATTGAATCTAAGAACTGTTTATTCTTTATAAGACTTTCTTTTAAGGAGAAATCTTTTTCAGCCGGCTAAATATTCCGGCAGTTGCATCACGGGGAAAACTCATGCAGACGTCGGGGAGACAGCATGCACAAGGGCAGTATTATAGCAAGCAAGGTCAGAGAGCTGTTGATTCTTGGCTAAGCTACTAAATTACAGTAATTACCCTCTGTATTGACTATGTACAGAAAGTTAGACAGTCATATGTCTGTTTATATCAGGCTGCTAACAAGGCAGATAGATAGTGAGCGAGCCAGCTAATTATCAAGTGAGTGGGCCAGGCAGCAACCCAAGCAGACATCCAGACAAACAATTAAATGACACAAAGTGTTGAGCGCTGCCTAAAGTCTGAACGAGCTCCTTCTAATTTCACCCCCTGACTATGAAATGGAAAATTAATGCCAGGATCAAAACTGGCGCTTATAGAAATTTTCAGAGGCACTGCTTCATTGGGTTTTAATGTCCATTAACCATGCTCAATTGCATTGTCACAAGCAATTGTCTTATCTGCTAAAAAGCAGCCATAAAATGGAAAATTACAATATGTGCAAGCTATCAGCCGGGCTCTATGGTTTTGTGGTAATTTTCAATTTAGATAACAACTCCCCCAGCCTATGAATATGAAAGCAGTTCTGAATATGAATTGTTAAAAGGGGAAATAAGATTAAACACCTGCATGTCAAAAGGGCAAGGCAAGTGTTTTGACAGAAGATGTAAATGTCGACCCAGAAGTCTCAGGAATTACATGTCGCCAGGAGGCGCATCAGGGACAGGCGCTCCTAACATTAACAAAGGTCAGACTGTCATAATGTTGATGAATTGAGGGCATTTTAAATGTATTTCAAACTGAGAGAGATGATTGGGTTAATAAATGGAAAGTCTGAAAGAGTTGTTGACACATGTGAACTCATTTGAAACAAAGAAACAAAGATAGCTGAATTAAATAACCTGAATTTCCATTTCTGTCTGTTTATAACCTCAAAACTCCTCATGCCTTGTTTAGTTTCCTCCTATTCAGGATACCTGTTATAAGGTGTGGAGAAGGTTGCCATCACCACGTCCCTCCCGTTGATATGGATGACATCTGTCACAGCCTGCAGGATGTTGAAGTAGAAGTGGGAGTCACCAGGGATGGAGCAGTTCAGGCGAGACTTGAGAAACGAGGTCCACTGCTTCTCCAGGACACGAGGCGAGCCACCGCGGTCGTTCTTACAAACCCTGGCCACCCGAGGAAACACCACCTGACCAAGACACATGCAGCTGAACGGTTACATTTGGATAGCTCTGGGTTTGGCATCAATAGTCACTTGTGTCACATCAGACCTGTAGCCTCAGTCTCTTTCACTGACTAATGATCAAAAAAGTTCTCCACCTATTGAGCATTGCATCCATAACCTTGTCAGAACATTGGGCAGCTTTAAAAAATATTTATTAAATGCGATGCTGCAGAATGAGATATATTTTATTTTAATTCAATCGTCTTCCTTGTCAAAATCTGCCTCCCTCATAAGTCTTCCCCTCATTCCCCTTGACTCTCTGTGTTTCAGTGGGAAATCCCAGTGAGTTATGCTAGTAGTAGTAGTGACGGGGAGCAGGTTATCAACGTCTGGTAAATTTCAAAACCTCAGAGTGTCTTCATCGACACACTTAACCAGTGCCTAGAATAACATTACTTAAAGCAACGTGTCATACTCAGCACTGCTCCCTCTAGAGCCACAAAAGGTTTGCTTAATTTCAGACAGAATTATTAACTTTGTTTTCCACCCTCAGTCTGACTCTGCCTCCACTTTAATTGAATACCATAAGAGAGGGGATTTGATTTTCCCTAACCAGTTCAGTCTATCTGCAGTCTCGCAGAGTACACAACGCTTTGACTTCACTATTTGACACACAACCAAGATCTCAAACTAAACATAAACATTACTCTCTGAGTAGTTTTGGGGCCTTAACCTGGCTGTTTCAACAGTGCATCATGTTGTCAGCCTGTCCCATAGCTACCGTGTTTCCACAGATAAACCAGCCTGTCATCAAAGCTTGACAACCACTTGACAGGAACATGAAACAGCATAAGTCCCGCCCAGGGTGCTGATTGGCTAATTGTTTCTGCCTCTGGGTGCTTATTGGATTGTTTGTTTGTTTTTTGGAGAAGAGGAATTGCTGTTTATGTCAAGATGTCAGACTGAATAATCGGCCACCTGAACTAAGTGGAGTGAGTGGATTTAAAGGTCTGGACCCAAGCAAAGAAAAGACTTTACACAACTGTTGTCACATATAGAGTAGTGCTCTAAATGGTGTTTTAGATTGTTCGAGTTCCCCTTTGTGGCCAGAAGTTTTTGTTTAATAAAACCAAGTAACAACTATCATTTTATAATCAAAGCATTCATTTTTTTCTCACTTTCTCATCTTTTAGATAAGAATTCCTGTCTTGCATTTGAGGAGACTCTAATACTTTTTTGTTATGGGTTGTCATAAACCGATAATGGACCATAATTTCCTTCATAAAGACATTTTCACATACTCTTAGCTCTGAGTCTTTTTATTTTGCACTCTGCATTTTTATGAGGGGAAGAAAATGAGAGCACAATCTCACCCCCTATCAAGAAACTTTTTTTGCCTATGCTGTTTAAAAGTAAGTCTTTTGAAGCCAGCACGGACAAGGAGTCCTTAGGGTGCTCGACAAAAAATGTGGGTTTGAACATTCCCATGGAAACCAGGCAAAGTCCTACTTATGATAAAGAATGTGTGATATGATATAAAAGCTTAATGACAGCTGCTAAAAGGACCTGCTGGTGAGATTGTTTGAAATCTGAATCTCAGAGGATAAGAAACTTTTAAATGTAATTCCCAGCAGAACACATTGCAGTGTGTTTCAGCAGAAAAAAATATATGGGAGACACCACAGTGTCTTCATCCAACATTTCATCAATTTATAGCAAAGTAAAGACACAAAAGAGTAAATTAGCATGTTTGATATGCTGTTAAAGAGTCACCACCTAGCAACAGACAATTTAAAGTATACAGCTTCAAATAGGAGCTGGTGCAGAAATTATTACTTTGCTGCGAGATCACACAGTCAGTATTGTAATTAGTTGTTGTCAAACTATACTTAACAGCAATAAATCCAACCCTGACCTGAAATTGCAGCCCAGAGTAAACAGTGTGAATGGGAGCGAACATGCATTTAAACTAGATCTCTCTACACACACACACCCACGGACAACACCACAAAAACACACCCTCGCTCATGCAGATGTTACAGCCCGAGAAAAGAAAAAGGAATGCACAAAAGCAAGAAACTACTGTAAAACACACATCACACACACACACATCTACAAGGGCCTGTTCACTGTGAGATTATAGTGCGCTGAGATTAGAGGGAATGTATCACACAGAACAGGTGAGACTGTCACGTTGATGTGGAATTATGTCAGCTTTACATATATCAGTTCAGTTTCTCACATCATTCCCTGCTAAAGATAGCTGAACGCTGGCTTATCTTTGTGTTACCTGGGAGCTCGCACACACACACTTCGACACACAAATAAACCAGTACAAATACACAGATCACTCAAACCAAACAATAAACCTCTCTCGAGGCTCCTTAATTCATTCTTGTAATGAAATATTTATCCTGTTGCCTTTTCCAGATAACAATGTAACAATCCAACATGAAAAACTATAAAAACAAACACAAACCTACTACGGCAGTTTTTTATTTCAATTTGCCATGAAGCACAAACAACTGCCTACATTGTCGGGGAAGGCCAATCTGCTTTATAATAATAAAGAGATAGCATTCTCTAAATGTTAAATTGCTCTCTGCACCATCAGATTCAGCGCCACGTTCATAATTATGCCGACATTGCTTTCAAAACACCCAGCAGATTGCGAGTCCTGATCTGTATTCATGCTCTGGATAACACATGCCTGTCACTTCTGGCAGCGAATCCATTATGTCTGTGTTTCTCGTTACCTCGGCTCTGTTCTCATCCTGTGCCCTCTCTTTTCTCACTCTCTCTCATCTGTTTCCATTCATTTATGCTGAAAAATAGATAATGAGTGATTCATTTCCATAATGTATTTTCTTCTACCTGCTATCCAATTAAACTTTCTGAGGGCAGAAAAGTCCAAAAAATGAATTGAGGAGATTAATAGAGATCTTTTTTCCATTCTACTGTCCCCTCTGCTGTACAACCTGAGGAAAGCCTGTTTCTTCCTGAACCTTTCCTCCTCCACTCCATCTCATTTTTCACAGACACTTTGGTGGAGTTTCTCTTAGGAAACATTGAGATGATAGGTCAAACGGGACCAATGCCGGATGGGGATGTGCAATTCAGATGGTATATTTAGACTTCAAAATGGGATCTCCAGACATCCAAGAAGTTTTTCTTTTTGGATCTATTTTTGGTCCTGCATCCTGCCGAGTGTTTATCTGTAACTGAAGTATGCTGGCCACTTTACAGCCCCTGAAAGCCTCCTTCCAGTTATGTTATACACCCATATCCTGTTAGTTTCCTCAGGCACTTCCTGATTCTCCCGGTAAATAGGAAGTCACCTCTGATTAGAGTTCAAACAATGGCAGAAAAAAAGAGCCTACCTTTCCCATTGTGTTGTACTCCATAGCAATTTCCCGAAAGAAGAAGTAGATGAAGTCCCCATAATCGACTGCCTGGACAAAGTAGGGCTCTGCGGGAGCAGAAAAATAAAATGAAAGATGAGTCAAAGTGACGTTATGCCTGTGACAAAACAGTTCTGACACCATATTTCACAGTAAACAGCCAGAATATCTGTCACATTATGCAGAAAAGCACTGACTGTGAGCCTTGAGTGCTTCAATCTATCATCCATCATATCAGCGAAACAATTTGCATGCAAGAAAAGGAGGATCTCTCTATTGAGTTTTGACAGGCTGGACTCGTGCTCGTTTCTCCCCGGGGCAGAGCAATTTCCTGGCTACATCAACTCTGCCAGGACAGGTTGGCAAAATGTCCTGCGTCAAATAGAGCGTGTGGCATTAGCATAAGTGCTTCTACTCTACATACCTGGGTTCATACACAGAGGAAAAAGGAAAACACAGAGGTATATGCCGAACTGGGTTTTTAAAAGTAAAGGCAATGCAGAACTATCTTAAACTTTCATTCTTTCTAATGACAAGCAGAAAGCAACTCCATGGGTTTCAAATTCATTCGTACAGAAGTTTATAAGAAATGATTTATTACCTGAGTAAACACTTTCTTAATAAGTTTTTAGTTTCAATCACTCGTGTCAAGTGTTTCTCAACACTACATGATGTTCATTTTGTCAACCCTGGTCCCATTTTGAGTAGAAAAAAAATGCAAAAAGCAGGATTTGCTTTAGGGCATAGTCACCTCGTAATTGATCTGTCAATCAGGATAGAGGCGCGGCAATGCACATCCATGGTACTATGTAGATTTACATCACCATGGATTGGTTTTTAAGGAGTTTTCTGTGTCTTTGTCATACAAGAGTGTTTAATGACACTGAATGACAGTGTCTTTTTTCTTTTTCTTACCATGTTGCAAGCCTGTTTTTCACCAGACTAACAGGCATCTTAGTTATTATCACAATTTAGGTGAGTCACAGGTGCACAATACTAACTAAACTAACTAACCCTAGCATTAGCTAACAAGATTTGCCCTCCCTCACTCCTCCCCACTCTCTCATTTAAATATCATCAGTCTGAGCTGCAAAAACACAAGATGGTGACGCCAAAATTCCAAACTCAAGGCTTTAAAAAGTCAACAAACCAGTGGGTGACATCAGGTTGGCTATGTTCACTTCTTTTAAACAGTTTACGCACATAAATCAAAAATTCCAAACACACATAGTCAAGCATGCATGATGAAATATGTGTGTGTTTTCCAACTCATCAGTCAGTTTTGATGCTGTCCATCCACAGATAATTTGTTTATGTGTGTGCGTGTGTGTGTGTGTGTGTGTGTGTGTTAGTGTGTATCCCACTCACCTTTCAGCCATTTAGAGTCGTGTTTGACAGTGCGCAGAGTCGGGCTGTCTCCTAGGCTACGATAGATGACCGCATCGATCGCAAGGAAGTCTGTTACGGTGGCTGAGTACAGCTTGCCATCTGTTGAAGGCAACGCACGGCGACGGAAAGAGCAATAAGAAGAAAAAGATGGGAGAAAAAATAAAGAGGGAAGGACAGAGAGAGCCATAAAGGGAAAGAAAGAAAACGTTGGAGCAAGTGAAGTTCAGTCAAAAGAAAAACACATAAAGCCACTCAGAGATTTCTGCTCTCTGTGGCTAGATACACAAACATGTTTCAGATGGCTCAGACTTGGAAAAAGACTGAATCACAGAAAACCGAGGAGACTCTCTGATGGACAACAAACAGACTGTACACACACTTAAACATGTTGCACATTTGTAATTGCTCACTCTTGCAAACACACTTCAAAAGCACAAACAAACACTGGAGCCCTGCATTCACACACAGACTTAAACGCCCACAGAAACATCACACACGTACAGACACACACATGCTTCATGAACACACTCCACCACCGGCATGACCTCAGCCTGCCTTGGCTATAACCACAGTGGAAACTCAAACTGCATAATTGAAAGGATAGCAGTCAGAGAAACCCTCTTGATTACTCAGTGCTTCCAAGCAGCTCTGCTACACATTAACTGGTCAAGCGAGGCGTTTACTCTCCTCCTCGGCTTTAAGCAGGAGGGGACAGCTCATCGATACCGCCATAAATCGGTTCACAGCAAATATGAATGGGGACTGAATGTCTTTTCCAGCCTCAGCATCAGAAGAATCTCACCCCCGCCAACGGAAAGCTGACTCACTCTGGTCCCAGCTGTTTGTGACTTGTTTTCAGTCTGATGCATTTTGAAAAAGTTAACACAAGAGACAAAGAGGACTACAGCAAAGTACAATAACAGCGAGGGAGTTATGATTTTGTTTTTCTCCGTAACCACAATACTATTGATGTGTTTCCAAATGGCTCTAAAAAAGCAGCAAATTCCTAAAAAAGAGCAAATGGGGCCTCGAGTACGACGGTTTGCTCTCATCCGTGTAACACAGATTGGCTTTTCTCTCGACATGTTGTTAGGGTATTGCCATTGAAATAAACCACAGGGTATTAGGAACAATATTTAATACAACCACAACTAATCCCCAGGACTCGAATTTCCCATCTAACTTAAACATGTTCCAATGTTTAATAAGTGCAGATTGGAGAAAATGAATGTTTTTGCCTCATGGCAGTCAATGAGCACCAGCACTTTCACACACACTTAATCTGTTTTCACCAAATGGAAACTTGTTAGACTTTTTCTTTTGCTAAGCCACAAAAAGGGAATTAATAAGGACTGAAATATACAATGATGAGAAACCTAATGAAGTGTTTAAAATACTGGCAAACAAACTTTTAATTTGACATAAACAGATGCGTTTAATCTTACCAGCAAAGAGGGCGACGTTGGCATGTTTGGCGTCATACGGGCAGCGTGCCATCCCACTGATCTCCTCTCCCAGAGCTTCCAGGGTGTCCATCTAAGGTCACAAATGAGGTAAAAGGTCAATGGGGGTCAAGACAATGTGGTGTTGTCAAAGCAAACAATGAGTCTGAAATACAACTAAGACAGGAAGTGTCGGTTCCCAGTTGAAGGAAGAGGTCTAGAGGAGGAAATCAGAAATGTCAAAAAAATGATGATCTAAGGGCACAACGACAAAACTACCATGTTAAAGTGGAGAAATATGGCGCGAGTCATGATAAAATGGTCTCAGTAGCTGTGCTACCCAGCCCAGGAGCATGTCCATCTATCTCTGACCTAAACTAATATCCCATGGATGCCACTCTGGTGTCCTACAGAGAGCTGTCAAAGCAGCCCATCTGGGAGTCTCTGGGAAACTGTCATGGAGGGAGAAAGAAAAAAAAAAACTGACATTTTCCACAGCAACATGTTTCACAGTATGGGTGGATGTGGTTTGGGGGGGGGGGGGGGGGGGGGGGGGGGGGGGGGGGGGGGGGGGGGGGGGGGGGGGGGGGGGGGGGGGGGGG
>JAPZDY010000022.1:14056663-14077975 GCA_029783645.1 Ctenochaetus hawaiiensis
TTTGTGCCCATAAATGAATTATTTGTGCAGAAAAACTTAAAGAATATGCCATTAAGCATTATCATTAACATTATAACATATGGCTAAGGGATGTAAGGGATTAAACCATGCTTTAATACTGCTTATAAACAGATTTTTTAAAATGAAAGTGATCATCATTCACATGACATTTTTAGCCCCATATCAGAAATTATCTCCATTCAGACTAACAGGCCTGAAAACGAATATCACATGACTATTTATATACACAAAATACATACAGGAATTTAACTGTACAACAGCTGCTAGCATAGACAACAAGGTCAGCAACGCCTGTAATTTATTATCCATGTTGAATTACTGCCGGATGTCAAGGCTCGTAGGCATACACAGGTTGATGTCTTTGATTTCTTCAAAAGGATCATGTGGTATGGGCGCAACAAATCAGGAAATGGCACATCGTGACTGAAAGGATCAAATCAAGTATTTCTTCATATGATGTTTAAACTCAAACCTTAAACAAGTTGCATCAATTTTGGATTGTCTGTTGCTTTAACTCTCATTCTGCACTGCATTAGCATGAGGCTAACAGCCAATGCTCACATGGAGCATCAGAACAAGTCAAAAGGACAAAGATAAATATATTCAATGTAATAATCTAACAATGTGTGCCTAGGTGCACCTTCCTAACCAACAACCTGTAACTTAATTCCCTGCTGTTACAATAACTTGGCATTAATTTGAGAGCATGAATGACTACTTCCAGGCTCTGAAGCTTACTTTTTTGCTGAATGAATTGCTTAACACCTAACAATGAAGGAAGTATTTTACATATTTTCAAAGTTCCATTTTGAATAGGAACGTGTTCCAACTTTTAATCCAGGTGATTGTGATCACTGGAGCTGCGAGCTTTGTTTCACAGTGTGGACGTGGCTGGATGTCGCTGGTGCTGCGAGGAGAGGGAGAGGAGGCAACCGTGTAATCCCAGTCATTAGTGGGTTTTAACAGGATTTGGTGCAGCTACAATAATGGAGACTCTAGTGGCCTCCACTGCGAGACCCAAAGAGACCCGACAGGGAAGAACAGCAGCCACAGAGGCACAACTGTTCCAGGGGACTCAGCTGAGAGAAGGTAATCTGGATTTTTTTAGTCTATGTGTGTGTTTGTGTGAGCGTTAACGACAAACCACAAATTTGGGTCCTTCCACTCTCACACAAACCTGTCTCTCTCCCACACACACACACACACACACATACACATTCTCTCTCTAGTTCCCATGCTTCCCAGCCTCATAGAGGGGTGTAAACACAGTGTGGTTGGTGTTACCATGGCGAAGGCCGACCGTGGATCGGGAATGGCGACTATGCCCCGCATGTGGAGAGACCTGGGGCATGCTTGCAAGGCAAGCTATACAGTAACACACACACAACACACATACACACACATACACAAAATCTATGGGATGTCCTCAACTTTGCCCTCAACTCTAATCCTAGAGAGAAAATACAGTTTCATAATACCTCTGTTTGAGCCATCACTTCTATTTGTAGCAGTAATACCGCATGACATTTCAATAACTGGATCCCTGAGAACTTGAAACTTGGAGATGTTACTTTAAAAAAA
Organism: Ctenochaetus hawaiiensis; assembly: GCA_029783645.1. NCBI lineage: Eukaryota > Metazoa > Chordata > Actinopteri > Acanthuriformes > Acanthuridae > Ctenochaetus > Ctenochaetus hawaiiensis. The sequence continues at coordinate 14,058,266 of JAPZDY010000022.1, forward strand.
ACAGTCAGATTCTAATGTTTTAAACAACAAACTCACATTCGCCAAACATATCTGGGAAAAGAAAAGGCAAAAAGGAAAGTTTTCCATTGCAAACATTCATCAGAGTTTAAAATGTTTACAGATCATCTTCCTGGTTCACCTTTAAACTGAAGATTTTTCTTTGGAAATGAGCTATTCTCTCCAAAATATTGGTCAATTTTAATTACGCCTCAAAATCTAGTCATTTAAACAATCTTTTCAGACAAGTGTTTTGTTCATAACCTATCTGATTGCCTGACTACTCACCTTATTCCATGTCAAACTTTATGTAAATGTAACCTTGTCACCAGATTTGGGCAATTACATTGGTCATTTCAATGATGGGCAAAACTAGAAAAATAAAATCCACTACATAAATGAAAAAAAAAAGATATCCATCTTTCTTCTTACTTTCTCCTTCCACCCTCCTGGCATGTAGGAGAACCTTTGAGAAACAGATCCTCCTAAAGCCTCCATACTGTAGGATGAATACATGAGAGCTGATGATAAAATCTTTACCTCCTTCATATAAGCTTAAATACCTCTGAAGCGATGCAAATCTCCTGTTTACAATATGGGCGCAATATAGAGTCACCCATGTCCATTTTTGGGCACATCTCTTGCCTCTCTGCCAGTTTGGCGATGAGTCTGGCCATAAGCGTGATCATATACCTAGTCCATTAGTGTGAGTGCCCAAATGTATGTGTATATATTATGTCTTTTTCTTTGTATATATTTTTTACCGTTTTTAATTTTCTGTTATACGCCCATCTTATTTGTATTGGCTGGATGGTTTTATTTTTGCAAAAAAAACTCCAAAAAACTCTTAAGGTTTAAAACTCAGAACAGTTCTCACAAAGGTAGAAGCCCAGGATCACACACACACAGTTTTACTAACATCCACAGGACTGACAGCAATGAGCTCGATCTCCCCAAGGCGAAAAAAATGAAGAGAATGAAAATTAGATTTTGAGTTCGTGAGTCTGACTGCTCCATGGAAAGTGGCTTCAATCAAACCCATTGACACAGTGGAAAGAAGTGACATGACATGGCTCACTATGGCCACAGCTGTGCACACCCATATTCATGTACGCACACACACACATACACACACATAAACAGACACACATGCATGCCCACAGAGATATTTCCAGAGATCAGAGTGATAAATCTTCCATTGCACTGTGATGAATTCCCTCTGAATGCTGTACATAGTGTACTCTGACCATGAAATATGGAGCACTGGGATAGGAATCCTCCTGCGTCCATCTCTGACTCCATCAAGAACAGTTTATTGCTTTTACTGAACGTGACTCTGATGCTAAACACACGCGACAGCAGACACACATAAACCACGGAGCATGTGCACCAAGAAGTTTTTATGTTATCAACTATAATTTAATAATACAACATGTCTTAGTTTATCATGTATAATTTACAACTGATTGCTACAATAAAAATGTATGAAACAGCAGCTGGGCGTAAGCCAACCTTACAAGGTTAAATCCAATGTTCATCGATGACTTCAAAAACACTCCATTTGCTGTGATCCATAACTATGTTCTCTGTGTGCAACTGAATCTGCTCTACAGTGGGACTTGAGCAAAGAAGCAAAGAATCTGCAATGCACTTTTCTTTTTAAAAGCAAATATTAGAGGAAAAAGTGGGAGAAATGAGTTCTGCACTCGGTCCAGTGGCTGTCCTGTTAAAACTGAACAAACAAGAGGCTTTTTGATAGCCCGCATATGAAAAGACAGCAGTCTGGTATCTTATTAGGCTGTGCTGTCCCTCTAGATAATGCATTTTGTGGAAATTGAGTCATTGAATAAGATTCAGAATAAAAAGGAACTAAACTATGTGCTCAATTAATAATCAACATTCATAAGTCTGTAAGGGCTAATATTTCACAACACACACATATTGGAAAATGGCCATATGACCTCATCAGCAGATGCCATTTTCTTCAATATCTGTCTTCGTATAATGGCTCAAACAGGACTGAAAACAAGCGCTTGATTCCGCAAAATCAATACATTTCTTTCAAGACTCAAACCCGTGGATGAATTATCAATCACTGCATCTGTTGCCGAGTCCTCACATTGCCAAAGACTTGCCTCTTTCCCTCTATGGATTAAGTCACTTTTGTCTATTTACAATTTCATCAGTTGCTATGTTTGTATGCGTCTAATAGCCTAAAAATCTTGTGATTTTATTGCCAACGCCAAAACAGGAGCCAAAGGGATTTAATACACTGAGCAGCCATTCAGAAAACAGCCTGAAACAGTGTTGAGCCTTGGACTGCCTTCACAGTGGCCATCTGCAAGCTGCTGCACACCAAGAACTGAGGCTCACTGGTCTAGAGGCATGATGGCAAAGCTGTGTGATGCTGGCCACAGAATAAACAAGTCATTTAACTGGACAACCATCATAAAAGCCACTATTGATGTTGCCTGTTTTTTTTTTTCCGCACCAGTGTTAGTTGTTTCATCATTTGAATCTTGCTGGGTTGACTGTTGGCTCGTTTTCACATTGATTTCTAAAGTGGTGACTGTATTCACCGTTTGCCTTAAACTGTTTGTCATTCAACTTTTGCATGTCTTTATCGATATCCTGCTTGAGACGATGGATTTTTTTTGTGTGCTGGCTGTCATTTAATCGACTCCAACATTCCTCTCTGCGTCAGGATCAATCGCGGTCATACGGCTCGGTCTAATCCACGGCTGCCATTCCAGTTATTCAGGGGTCACATATCTCGGCCATGTGTCAAAATTCCTGTCTGCTTTAAGCAAGTATGCAAGTGTGAGGCCGACGCACCAGGTGACCTCGCACATGCACACATAAACACATGTAGAAACGATCACAGGCTGTAGCACCAACACCCACAGGCACACCAACACATGTCGCCACCCTAAAAGTATATCCATATACACACATGCGGCCACATATCACACTCAAGAAATTACTTTTAAATCCATACCACAACTGGTGTCACGCACCACGCACACACACACACACATACACACACTCTCATGTACACACCCCTCCAATAAACCCTCTGTGTCTCATTTCCCTGCCATACCCCTCAGGCCCCTGCCACCCCATGTGGAGCAGGTGGGCGACAGGCATACCAAAGTCTCTGGCGGCCCAGAGACACACACACAAACACACACATGCACACTGCCCCTCTCTTTCGCTCTGTTCCGTCTCCACACACCTCCTCCTAATGACCACAGATATGTTAAAAAGCTCTGCCGCTTAAAGCAGCAGCCTCTCTCAGCCACTTAATTTGACATGCTTGGGAGGAAAACAAAGAAAGACCCCTATTGTGGCTTTTAACAGTCTCCAATCAAGCCTGCCACTCAATTATCCATGGACGGCACCGAACAAACGGATAAGGATCCATTTTATTAAGACCCTTTTTAATGCTGCCTTAATGTTTTACTGCACATTCAAGACTGCAGTGAATGTAAACCTGCCTGTTGATGCTTTGCACATGAATGTTTTTAGAGAGGTGAAGCAACAACGAACATGTCTTAAATACTGATGACAAGAAAGAAGGCAAAATCAATATTGGTTTACTCCACAGCTCCAGATGGTGTAATTGAGCCATATTATCTCTCAAAGTTGAGTCAAATAAAAATGAAGGTGAGAAACACAATGACTGGTAGAAAGAACAAAGGCAGGTGAGAGAAAACAACAACAAAAAAAGCCAAGCAGAGAAACACAGAGTTTAAAAAATCGATTTGTGAGGGCAAGAAGGCTGCCAATAAATAAGGAGTCAAAACTTCTGTATTAGTTCTGTGATGCTGTTTATAGACAACACAAAAAGTGCATTAAGACTTTCTAGATGGTGCATTTAGACCTTAAATGTGGATACATCAGGACATTTTTTACTGAAAGACAAAAATGGAAAGTCTTTTCTTTGAGCTTAGTGTTTAATTCATCTGTATTTTTCTTCTGTCTGTGTGTGTGGGTGTGTTTGTGTGAGTTTGTATGTCAGCCTGAGTGTTAAACAAAAACAGGGCACAAGTCTTCAGGGACATCGCAGCCTACGAGGTAAAAGGGGTTTTGGCAGACTGCGTGCCCAAAATAGACAACAACAAAGAGGTAATGAAGGAGAAAGTCCAGAGTGCAAATTACTTTAAAAGTATCAGCATTTTGCACAGAATTAGTCCTAAAACACAGCAGGGCTCCGAAGTTCAGATAGATCGCCAGACTGCTGTGGACCTCACAGCCCTCAGCGGCTATCAAGTTAAAAGGGGATCGCACATTCGCAGTCCTCAACTGGCAGCAATTGCAGAGGATCATTTGTAGCTGAAAGTCAAATTCAATCAGAAACTAATATGAGTGGGGATGATGATGAGGGATTCAATAATCCTACTGGAACCACACTTGCTCAGTTTAATTAATCCTAATCTACAGTGGCCTGCTTTATTCCACAAGGAAAAACAGTAACACTTGCACCAAGTTTCTGTCTGATAAAGCGAGAGAGGGTTTTTTTTTTTTATGTGTTTTCTCTTGGGATTGGCTAAAACACATGTTCAGTAATGGGACTAAATGGCTATTATCACCCACCTGGCAGCGATGTATAACGTCCTGTTCATGATCATGATGAGCTGGATGTCCAGTTTATGCCGTTGGGTGTTGTTCCTGCCAGGTTTGTGGCCTACAAACGCCGGATACTGCTTCGTGTCTGCAAGGAGAGGACAAAAAAATCCCTGCATGTGTTAACCCTAAGATTTATAACTGTGGCAGCTGCGGTAAGAAATGCATGAATTTCACAGTTTTCATCAACTGTCTCATGGGCTTCAGGTCAAACGTTAACTCACAACCCCCACCACAGATGTAGGTTGAGCTCCTCTTGTGACCATAATTTGCAGGCTAAAAATGTGCTGCACTCTACCATGCAATCGCTCTATTGTGAGTGGCTTTGGATGAAAGCACTTGGTTTGAACAAACAGTATGATAGAGGAGCAGGTCTGTGTGATGCTGGCTGGCTTCTCTTTCAGCTCTCCTGGCCAGGAGTGCGTTGGGTACAGCGTTAGGCCCAGAGAGAATGAAACAGGGCAGGACAGAGGGAGAAACACAGAGAAAACAGAGGAAACAATGACCGTATCTTTATAGCCTGCAACAGCGTTTAGACTATCACACACAGCATTAGGAGCCCGACAGAAAAATAGCGGATTATCCTTTGATGTGGGGTGGGCTCCGTTTCAAATGCAGCTTTAAGTCCCTCATTTTTGTGTGTGTACAGAGACTATCCTTGGGCGCCAAATTACACTCCATGCCTTCAAAATACATTCAGTGTAGGGAGAGATGGGGGTTGGAGGAAAGCAAGGGTTGAGAGCAAAGGGATGGAACAAGTGAGAGAGATACAGAGAGGGGGATTTGCTAAGCAGAAGACAAAGAAGAGGGTAAAAAAAGTGTAGGGAGTGAAAGAGGGAGGACTTGTTAGGAGAGAAGGGAAGGTGCAAATGAAGGGGGGTAAGAAAAGGGATGAAAGAAAATGAAGATATATACGTACAGTTGCCGTGTGAGATGCTAATGGGCTCGCTGTCTTCGGGGAAGCCCGCCCCGGCTATTTGCAGTAGCGTGAAGTAGAGTAACAAGGCCTCTGACCTCATGGTCGCACCAACACTGCTGCTGCTGCTGCTACTGCTGCTGCTGGTCCTCTGCTGCAGATTTGCCTCAGCCTGTGCAAAGAGAGACAGAAGTGGCAGGAGAAGAGGAGGGGGAAGGAGGGGATGAGGAGGGATGAAGGGAAAGACAGGAAAGAAACAAACTTTGTCAAATAAATCTGTTTTCACCTGACTGCCTCCTCGATTACTCCCCCTGCTCGGTTTCTGCATTCTTTGTGTGAAACAAAGAAACCCAGAAGGCGGAGGAATTTATAAAAAATGAAAGCAGTTAGCCAAACAAATTCAAGTCCACCTGAATTAGCTGTTTGTGCATTTTGCACAGCCCATTGCAATCTGTCAGAGATATATTTATATATGCATTTTCGATGACTCAAGTGAGCCTCGTTACAAGCGAAACAGAATTAATTGGATTAGGGTGGTAATATGCGTCATAGATCGATGTCAGGCAGAGAAGAAGAGGAGCCTCTCTCTTTCTGTGCGTGTGTGTGTATGTGTGTGACAAGGTCTTAGTGAAGTGGGAGAGCTCTTGTTGAGATTAGGCTGCTGTAAAGTATCAGCAGTACCTGGAGATGGGGCAAGGTGGCATGGCAAGTACCTAATTTCCCACTTGTCAGTCTCCTACAAGGGTAGCAATCCTACATCCAGTCTCCTACGGGCCGATGACAACCGCAGGATAAATCTGTGCTTCAGTGTTGCTATTAAACACTCCAATTCACCACAGCTATAGTTCAAAAGCCACCTGCAGGCTTGCACTTCAGCTTCCTTTCTCTATATCTTATTTCTCACTACAATCTCCACCTTAAATGCCAACTGTTGACTGCTTAATATGACTCAATAAGTGTGACTGGCAATTTCCTGGAAAAAAAATTTCTGAATTAATTACCTTAAGTCTTAAAAAAAAAAATAATGTCATCAGTAAGCTAATTTTCTAATGTAAAGTATATGTTACCCATGATGTGGATTTTATAGCAGATGTCCTAAATTGTGTTGATGAAATGTCTTCATCTCACAAACCATGGCAACTGGGCTTTTTTTTCACAGCAGTTTGTGGCAACAAATTACACCCATAAATCATCCAAGACAATTATTGCGTCTGTAATCTAATCAAGAATAAAGCATTTAATTTGCATAAAGCACAGTCCTTTTTTTCTCAGCTGAAGCTCCAGGGGTGAGATGTTGCTGGGTAGATAAAGTAAGGGATGCTTCGGGGATGAAGAATTGAATAAAATAGTCGATTTCATTTGCTCCAGTCTGATAAAAGTTGTTTATCCCACGCTGTATTTTCATTTGCTATTGTATGTCAGAGGGGGGAGGGAGGGAGGAGATGGGATGAATGAGGGAGGAAGAGAGAGGGAGAGAGAGAAAGGGGGAATTACTCTCTCTTCTCTTTGTCATGTCTCTCCCTCTCTCCCTCTCTCCCTCTCTCTTTCTCTCCCTCTCCATGCTCCTGTGAATCTTATTCAGGAGAGGAATGAAAACACTATTCACTGGGAGAATCACTTTAACACTGAGGAGAATACCAATACTAAAGCCTGGATACGACCTTGATCTCACAAGCTGCTCCGTCCCCCTCCCTCCTCTCTCTCTCCTTGGCCTCCTCCTCTCTTATCCACACTTTTATTTTTTGCACTGCACTCTATATTTTATGAAGAAAGAAAACTACTAAAATGGATTTTCCTTCACCTTCACCTTTATTGTAGTGAAGGCTGACTGAGCCTCACCCGAGCTGTGCATTCTTACTTTGTTCAAATTATAAATAAAAAAATTCTTTTTTTTCTTTCCTCTATACATAAGAAGAAACCTCTTTGGAGGACTGAAATGTGGTTGTTTTTCTCCTGAACCTTAACCCGGAAGTCTTATAGTAATTCACTGATTGATGAGCAGGAAGTGGCATGAGGCAGCGAGGTTCGGCCCTGAAGGAGCGAACACGGTGAATGACGGATGGAGGTTGTAGTGAGCAAGAAAACAAGACATGATCCGCTCTGCAGTCTTATAAATGAGACACTTTCTTTAATATCATTTATTTTTATTGGACTTGATTATGTTTCAAGTTAATGTGAAACTAGCTGCTTCTTCCTGAGGAGTGTAGAGATTGTAGTGTTATTGTTCACTGGAAATTATACCCCTGAAATTTATCACACAGAGAACTGGTGGATGCTGAAGGCGGGCCACATACTCCATCTTTATCAATGGGGTGTAATGGCATGCTAAAAACTGTTAGTCAGACCATCTCACACTGCCTCCTGTGATAAACACAATAAATTGAGCACAAAATGACTAAAGTGAAACCCTTCAGCCCTCCAGTGGCCCTTTTCCTTACCAGCTGCCACACACGAGCAACAGGAGGGAGCAAGACAGAGTCTGTCTTTACCGAATTACGCTCTTTTTGTGGAAGAGCAAATTGCTTCCTTGTGACTGTTTGCCTGTGTGCGTTAAAGCCTGATGTAAAAAGCTGCTTTCCTACAGAACCGTACACGTCTGCTGAAGCACACATGCAAACTGAGAACAGCAGGATCCAGGAATCAAGGCTCAAACATCAAAAATAAATTACCGACTACCAAAAACCACACTTGCGAAGGTGGAAGTGTGTGGATTTCCTCTCTTGTAAAAGCTCTCCTTGAAATCAACCAAAGAGAAGACATAAAGAGTAACAGTGGCGCCCTGTGCCTCCTCCTCAGGCTTTTAATAGATAATAACATTTTGAGAACCTTAGCTGCTATTACCTCACACCTCCCGCGCACTCTCAGTGATAAAGTAGCTGGTTGTGTGTGTGTGCATGTGTGTGCATAAGTGTGTGCGCGCGTGTAAAGCAGAAAAAAGGAGAGTTAATCAAGCTGGATGCTGGCAGGAGGCCACCAGTAGGCAATAAAAACACAGGGACCCCCCAGAATCTCTCTACATATCAATAACTATGCACACATGTGCTCACCAATACACACACACACACACACACACAGTCACCTTGTATCCTTGCAAGAGGCAAAGAAAACACACATAAATTTTAACTGTATTGGAAATAAACAGAACTCAAAGCAGGCAGACAATCACAAACACAATTAGCCTCCTTCCCTCCTCAGACTCAGCAGCCCCATGGGGGCAACTGACCCAAACTGCATTAGCTTTAACAATAAACATATTATCAAGCCTAATGATGTTATTGCTGTTCTTGCATCAACATCAACAAGTTTTCAGAGCAATTTACACGTTTATTAGAGTGACAGATTGAGCGCAGTGGGCTCCAGGTGAGGGAAGGAAGGAAATGTTACCCGTCATTTAGTTGCACTTTAGTTTGTCTGTCTGGTTGTGTGCATAAATAAACAGAAAACAGATTTTTCCACACACATACACACACACACATATAGTTAATCTTGGGAAGGTCCCAGTCATTCATCTCCTGAAGGCCCCCACTGTGCCAGCCATCAGTCTGTGCAATGAAGCAAGAGACTGCCATTTAATTACATCACAACAGAGCTGTTGATGATAGGCTGACGCTTCTGAATGTGTTCAGAAACTGCTTTCCCAAGAAAAATGACAGCATCAGTCATTCCGACAAATATAAAAAAAAACAACACATGTTAGAGCTCAAGTCACAAAGTCGTCTGTTAACTTTTCCTGTGAAGAGAAGAGGAGGAAGTTGTGTGACGTCGTCACAGAGCCGCAAAGTCCGTAGAGGAAGGTGACCGCGGTGGTTGGATGAGTCAGTAAAGAGTCAGACTTGAACATGTGTTGTTTTTGTGCCGAAACTCAACCAAACCTTAACCAGTGTGGTGTAAGATCAGAAAACAGTTTTATTATTATGATTTATAACAGGCTGGGAAGACACTGCAAATGACGTTGTTAGGTCTACTTCAAACCAGAAAACACCACATAACCCAAAGGCCTTTTTGTCTCATATTTGTTGGTGTGTTTGCAGCTTGTACTTGAACCCTCGTCACATATTCTAAGCTGTTGCTATGTATAAATGTAGCTTTACATAGCACAGCTGCATTGAATAGTTGACTTGTGGGTTAAGGACATCCATGAGGTCGTGAGTTCTGTCTTTAGACAATACTGCGTCACGTGATCAAATTGCGCAACAGTAAACATCATGTTTTTGTTGTCATTTCAGAAAATGACAGAGGCTTATCTTGCTGCAACCGGGTATTTGATCATTGTGAAGTCTGGAGGAAGTGCTCCATTTAAGGTTTTAAAGAAGAGGCCTCTTATAAATGCTGTCTGACAGCTTCAATACAACTGCAGCCCGCCTGTGTTTATATTTGGCAGTCTGGCTAATGTCCGCAGATTGGTGCTGAAGGCTTTACAGATGACAGGAATGCCATAGCGAGGGGATAGCTTACTGGCAATGTGCTGTTACATATCCGTAATTGTGGCCAGTCACCACATTTGGAGAGGGTTTTGTGATAGATGACGCAAGCAGGATACCATCAAGAGTGTTTGTGTTTTGGATTAGCAAAATTAAAAGGGAAATATTGGTCCCTGTTACTCATCTTAATCTCCAGACGTCACAGTAAACGGGCCCATTTCTGTAGTAGAAAGCATTTCCAAAGAAAACTGTTCGCTTCATTATCTGTTGACTAACCAGACATTGTGTCTGGGAAGAGAAGTCATCTGCATTGTGTTTGTGTAGAGGAAGAAAAACCAAGACAAATAAAATCAAAAATAACCGCACACTTCCAATATTACAAAAGATGAGCCGGCCCTTCAGACATGAATAAAAGTATGTGAATAAAAAGATGTGAGAAAGAAGAGGGCTGTAAGGTGCTTGGAGCTGAATAAAAGCCAGAGTGATTTAACAGGTGAATGAATAACAGCGGGGGGATATTCTGCGACTTCAAAAGTTTCTGCTGGGTGACAGAATGTCACAGCGTTACAAAGCAGAAACAGACTTAACACATGGGTGTGAACAACACCCTTAACACCAGACCTCACTAAAACTGTACACTTTTACAACAGAGCCACATAAATACCATATTGCTACACCTAATAGAGTTTTAGACCACCATCCATTGCAACACCTGTTCGCAGGCAGGCTGGAGGAAATGGTTTTGGGTGAGGTGTGAAAGTAGAAGAGCCCCAAGCAGACAACATTGGAAACACAGCCAGGTGAAAATAATGCCTTGATCCACCATATGGGGATTAAAAAATGGAACACCTCCAACCATCTAGGGCTCCCAAATGGGAAGGGTACTCTGGCAGGTGTTTACACTTGTCAGCCTTGGCTTGATAAATCAGAGAGAAAAGACAGGAGGAGCTGTCTGCCTGAACCCAGGAGGCCATGATAAGAGGAGGGAATGGAGAGGGAGCGAGAGGGAGGAACCCGCCTGTCTTGAGAGCCAAACTAGCATCCAATATAAGCACACAAAAACAGACAGACACACACACACACACATATGCACACTCACACAAATAGTCCAAGAGCGATCAAAAAGCATGCTGGTGTTTTCCTTCTCCTCTCCTATTTTCTTGCCTTAGATGTTGCTTTCAAATGAATATCAGTATGGAGGTAATCCATCATGGTTTGATTATTAAAAGACAATGACATGGACATGAATGAGGCACCCTGTCGCTGTTGGCCCTTTACTGAAACAGAAGGCCAAATCCAAGAGCGTCTCCCTTTAAAGAGGTGACGGATTGATCCTGGAAGCGGGCCAAAGACGACTCAAAAAGACGAGAGGGAAAAGGAGAGGGAATGATAGCCGTATGAACAGCGAGGGAACAGAGTCAAAGCGCCGGCTTAGAACAACAGCAACCTAACAAAGACATTCAGTGACTGGAGATAAGCTGCTATCTTTATAACTCTGTCTCTGTGATCTAAAAGCCATTAGGCCTGGATATGCCTCTGTGCTTTTTAATCATTAAAAACAATCATTAAAAATAATCCCTTATTTGGATGTATTGAGGACAGTCTTCATTGCAAATTACCATAGATTTAGAAATGAGAAGAATAAAAAATAATATAGAGTAACAAAGAGAGGAGAGGGAAGGAAAGGAAGAGATAGCAAAGCAGAGAGGGGAAGAGGAGGGGACAGTAATGGGTGTTCGCTGTCTGAGAATGATCCAAAGTAAACTGACATCACACCAACCCTGCCACCAGCAGAAATCAAGCAAGGGGAAAGATGAGAAGAGATAACTACCTACAAGTGACTACATTGTTTTTAAAAGTAGGTCAAGAACTTGTTAGACTGCTGGGGCCGACATGAGCTGCCAAACTCACTCTGGGAAACCTCTAACAAGCTCAAAGTTTAGCACTAGACAAAACGTGATTTCAGTTCACCGGGAAACGTGACCAGTAAGAGGGTTTTAAATATATATTCAACACAGGAAACACAAACAAAAAAAAAATTATACCAACAAGTCAGGCAACCAGGATCTTACAGAGTTTGGAGTGTAAGGTGTACTCTGACCTAGTTAGCCATTGTTAGCATTACCAGTTCATAACGGTACATGGCAACATGTCTGTGTACTGTGTGTGCTACCGCTTTAATGAGACACAAATAGGACAGAAGAGCTAATAAAAACTATATTACTACAGCTTTTGATACTGCTGATGCGAGGTGCAGATCTACTGGATTTTAAAGTTAGGGGTTGTCAAAGTTTTCTGGACTATCTTAGTTGGAAATCAAACTTAAGGGGGCAATCCAATTAAAATTTTCCAACGGGAAACTTGAAAATTGCAATTTTCCAGTTCAATAGAATGTATTTTCTTGGTCCCAGGAGGATGAACTTCTGACTTTAACCTGAACTACCAAAATGAGGTTTAAATGTTTGTTTTTAGTGAAATGTTTGGATGACTGATGAATGGAGTTAAATGATACTGAGTGCAGACAAGTTCACCTCATGAAAATTTGTAGCCTAATCAATTTGACCTAATTCTATCAACAAGTTAAATGCATGCAAAAACATGTAAATTCCCATCAGCCTCAGCTGTAACTTTTTGTTGAGTGCTGATGAGAAAATATTGTTACGCAAACAAACTGTGGTAACCTTCACACCTGCTAATTATCAACACTATCGCACTCTCATTATGAACATGTTAACATTTAGCTCAAAATTCCGCTGTGCCAAAGTACAGCCGCACAAAACTAGCTTAACTCTTAGTTGTGTTTACTCTTTGTGTATCAGATCCACATTGCCATTTATTCTCTATGCTCCCTCAGTGCATCTCACAGATATAATGAAAACATTTGTTTTGGTATCATTCTTATTCCTTCCTCTCTCAACTCGGTTCATTCTCCTAATTCTCTTTTCACTTCTATTCATCTCCTCGAGAATGGCAGCAAAGAAGAAAAAGGTGAGCTTGGCGCTGGTTGCTCTGTTGCTTTGTCTGGCAAAAAAAAAAAAAGCATTTATGAATCAAAACAAGCCCCCACTTGGTGACACACATTCAAGCACACACACACATACACAAACACAAAGCCAAACTCACATTGCACACACACACACACACACAACTGGTGCTTAAGAGATTGACCCCAAAAAGAGAACGAGGTTACACATTTAAATATCAAAACCTTTTCCAGGCCTGTCAATCATCGCTGGGGATGATACAAGCAGGGCTACTTAATCAATCTGGAAGCAGCTGATAGAGAGCTGTGTGGGCAAAGCTGAGAAAATTACTGCTGATAAGGACATGCTTGGTAGCACACGGCCTTCTGTCTCCTTCTGTCTCTTTTAATCCAATATCTCTGTGCTCTGGTGCTACTCCGCCTGCCTTTGTGATTGTTTGACATCAACCTATTTATGCCTTTTCTCTTTATATGCTTCATGACATATTGTAAGACTGGACTCTGGTCAGTTCCAAAAGTAGCTGGTCATTTTGCGTAAAGATCAGCCATCTGATGCTTAGTTTGACCCTGGTCAAAAGAGCAAAGGGAGCTGAAGGATACAAACCGAGACTCAGTGTTTCTCCTAAGGTGCAGCAGAGAAGAAAAACCAGCAAAAAAAATGTCAGAATGTCACTGAGCTAAATGCCACATTAACTCCACGGAGAGATGCTGGAATGACTGAAGCACAGAGCCCCGTGGAGCAGCGATGGGGGTGTTGAAACTGTCACACGGCATAATGCACTTTTTACTTGGAAACTCACAGTATGAAGGCCAACTGCAGGGTGCCTTCAGGCGATGCTGCACCATGCCACGCTATGCCTAGTCATGATACAGACCTGGGACTTTCAGCCTGCAAGGTCGGTTAGTTAAGTAATGCTTTAAAGTGGGTTGCCTGTGGTTGAAAACATATTACAATATGTTTTGAAAAGTGTGTCCGATACAGGAGGAACTAAATGCAGGAGGGCAGATTAGGCTTCTAGAAATGGGTTAAGCACATCCTCCTCAGGCTCTTGTCCTCAGTAAACATCAGCTAAGCCATCAGCTGGAAGAAGCCTAACACAGAAATCCATTTCTGTGGATCTCTGGTTAAGTATTTCCAAATCCAAAATGCATGAGCCCTAAAATGATTTTTTATGTAATTTCTAGAGGGGGTAAAAAAAAAAAAAAAAAAAAAACTGGTTCACTGAGAGGAGGCGGGGGAAGCTTGAAAGACTTGCAGCAATTTATGCATAAGTTCTTTGAGTCATAGCTGAAATTAGTTTGGGTATTTAGAAGAGTATAGGAGAAGAAGCTAAGGGACACTGTGTTCCTGGGGTAGTTTTCCCACAAATAAAAGAGGATGAAGAATCAATAAAACAATAGCTGTCTGGCCCAAGAGCTGGATAGTTACAAACCCTTTTCCTCGACAGGCCCAGACTGTAAATGAGAAAAGTCTCGAAGTCAATATTCAGCGGCGGCTCGCTAAGTGGTTTTTACTATGGATATAACAGGCTGAAGGAGATTTGGACGAAAGAAATGGAAATTTTTATATCCTTGCTGGACGTTGACTAAGTAGACATGAAGTTATAATCAATGCAGCATGTATTTAAGAGGTCATAAAAATCATATGCATCATTATCTGCAACTGACATGACCTCTGTTCTTAGACAGACACAGAGGGACCTTGGTGATTAAAATAGCCCTACTGTTAAACCTTGTACTGCGGTTCTCTTCTGTGGCAGAAATGTCAAGACATCTGGCAAAAAAGTCAAAATGCCTCTAAGAATTTACTTTCCAATGGCAAGACCATAAATTGTAAACATAGGCTAGCCTGCTTTCTATACAGCATTTGGGACATATGCAGCTGTTTTTGTGTTGTGTTCTTTTCCTCTCATCGCAACTAAACTGGAAAAGCAGACACAGGATATAAGCGGGTGGCCTGCAGGGACTGAACAAGAGGTGTGATGGTTTTCTGTTGTTGTATCCATCTGGTGCAGTTTTCACATCTCACAGCCTCCTGCTTCTTCATAAAAGGTGTGCTTCAGAGTTTTAAAAGGTGTGATACAATCTCTATCTGTGCCTCATTGTGCACATAATGCCACCCTCTCTCTGCTGCTGTCCAGCCAGCTTTGCAGCATGTTGATGTGTGCCGCTTTTCAACAATCCATCAGCTGTGCTTTTTCGGTGTCTTCACGATTAGCCGTGCAATGCAGCGAGGCATACTGGAGACATCGGTATGTATACATATCGTCAGTTATATGTCCTTATGTGACCGAAGAAAGAAGTAAAAGCTATACAGATGCCATGCTACCTTGTAAATAATGGGGCTCTGTGACACAAGGTACTATGTGCATCTGTTTCACTAATAAAGCCTGCAAATGTAGCATGATTTGATTTGCCATTTTAGCATCATAGAAAATCATTTCAGCTCTGTTAATGGCATTTCTCTTGTTGAGCTCCCAGCTCATTTGATGCAGGTTCCATTATGCTAAGTGACTGAGTCTGTGTCCTCACTGATAACTGGCTAGCTGGCCTTCCGTTCCACAGCAATGAGCCTATCAGATCTGACTGAGCATGATGCTGATCTCTATTAAGGTAATGTGCTGGCCATGGGTTGGTGGAGGCTAAAGTACACCACTGGCACACACTTTCTAAGTCTCCTTCCCAGCATCTGTCTCTGTTTCTTATTCACTTAATACAAGCCACCTTCAGTCTCTGTACATTACAATTTCTCATTCTCTTTCTCTTTATTTCCCTCCGTCTCCCAGCTCCCCTGCCCTCCCTGCAACTAAACGACATACATCTTCAGAATGGAATAAAACCTCATGCCGCAGACTCTGTTTTTCTCTATTTTCCTCTGTGACAGGAAACATATATTTATAATGGAGAATGGAATAAACTAAACACAATTACATTCTGTGTTAGCCCGTGATATTGTGATACTGATAACAGAGTATCTTGTTTTCTCTTAGTGCATCATATCCAATAGCATTATGAATCATCTCTGATAAAGCAAGACATTCAATCCTGCTGCTGCATGAGGCCACAGTTACTGACTGACAACACATTGTACCACTGGAGCTGCTGTATTGCCAATGGACAAAATGAATCTGTCTGAATGTTGTTATCTCTACAGACCATATTGTAGAAGTGATGCAGCTCACATCCAGCTCTAAAACTAATGAACGAGATGACAATGCTCAGGCAGGCAGATAATTGAAGCGCTTTGCCAGTGTGCAAAACAAAAAATGTATGAAAAGAAAATGTATAACATGCAGTGCAACTCTTTGCAAATAAAGTCTGTCAGTCTGCAGCAGAATGGTGATTGTCATTAGCATTGCCGTTATGTCACAATATGAGGCAACGCAGCACAAGAAGTACAATGATCAACTGTGACATGAGGCTATTGCTTGCTTGTGTTTTGGTCTAAATTGCCAATAAATTAAACTGCAGGAGGAGAAACGTGGAGAAATGAAAAGGATTAGGAAACAGGAGATAGCAGAGGGAAGAGGTTTAAAAAAAGTCTTTCAAAGATGCGTAAGAGAAGTGATATAAGCGCGTAATCCTTCAGAAACCCAATGTCTCCATCTCTAAACCTGATTAGAGCCAAGCCAATCAGTGCGATTCAACCACTTAGTGTGTCACTATAGCCACAATGCTGTGGACTAGCGTGTCTGTTGTTGGCTAGTAGTAAAAAACAAATAACAACAGAAGAACAAAGACTAACTACAGGTAAGCACTCAGTCCAAAACAACGATTGGTAACGCAACATCTTGCAACCAATTAAATCCTGTCTTGTGCCCTTTGCTCATAAGGCGCACATCAAGCCAAATGTCCTACCTATCTCTAAAAAGTGGTAAAAGCAGTTAAATTTGAAAGGACACATTTCATCCACAAAAGTAGACTCAAGGTGCTGCTGAGAATTTAGAACAGCTCAATTCAGAGTAAACCAGTCAAAGTTAAAACAGCACAGTTTAAAGTCCAGAATAAAGGAGATCATTTGTGCAGACATAAAATGTAAAAAAAAATAAAGACTTGGAGAATAAGTAAAGACTTCAAAACCAATTTGTGGCTTTCTGGTAACCAGAGTAGAGATTTAAGAACTGGGTTGCTGTCTTTTTGTTTTTTTTGTCTGAAGTCTTGAATTTAAATTAGTTGCAGGTGCCTGATGGTCTTTCTTAAAAAGTCCTGTCAGGAGTCTAATGTGGTAGTTAATTTTGCTTGTGATGAAAGCATGAATTAATTTTTCAAAATCTTTTCCTGTCATAAGGTCCCTTACTGTTTTTAAGGTGATAAAATGCTGTTTTGTCATTGATTTTTACAAGCCTGCTAAAAATGTGTTTGAAGTAAATTAAAAACCAAAACAACAAATATATTTTTGTAGCAAAAAAAAAATTTCTAATCCAAAAAGCTGCCCATTTTTTTAAAAGTAGGCAAATTATGACTTTTAAATGGCCAGACCTGTGTTGCAATCACAGTGTGTGCAAGCAGCAGCCTTAAATAAGGAAATAAAATCAATAAGCAAGATGCTGAACCCATTAACCACAAACCCCACGCAGTAGTGCAGGTGAACTGTCCATTTAAAATCAGGTACAAGCCTGCAAACAAAATCCCTTTACGTTTATGAACGCATGCGGCTGGATTATTACTTAACCACAGCCTATATCCACGCTATTACATTCAGTTAACTCAATATGTGTTTATGGCTGCTCTGCATTTTGCACTCTGGGTGTCGTATGAGCTCACTTGACAATAATTAACATTGCAACAAGAAGTTATAAATAGAATGTGATGTTTTTTAATGTCAAAGATGTCATAAAACTGGAAGCATTTGCATGATTGGCACTGAAGCATGAGTTAATAAACACTGAATGCCAGGTTCATGTAATGAGCTGCATGAATACTGGTGCCACGAGAGAGGTGCATTCTTTATAATGAGACCACAAAATCAATACGGAGAAGCAGCTCTGCAGCTCCGAAGTTCATTTATTCAGCAGCGTAAAAGACAGCCTCAGGATAAAAGTGAATCAGTTAAAAATGTTATGTGATCAGCATAGGGAAAAGAAACGCACTTCTCCAAATGTCCTCTTGTTGTTGCCTACTGTAAGTGATGTAATGGTAATGCAAGTGCCCATAGCACTTTAAACGCTTGGCTGACTGGGAAGCATGAGCGAAACACATGCTAATTATAAATGTAACAGTGTGTGACAACTAAAAATATATGCTGTTTTCTTGAGGGAAGTCTTCAGGCACCCACACTTGACAAAAAGAGAGGTTTTATAATAGAAAATAAAATTAAGAAGGACAAATATAAGACATGCAGTACGGATTGCATTTGTTTTACAGCTCGTCAAACCAAGACTCACGTCACTGTTTCTCATATGCACAGTAATTATGCTGTAATTACAGTGTACAGTTTCAATGAACACTGGCTGCACTTCAGAGACTTTGCTTTACAAAATTACGTAATAACTGGTGGAGAACAGTATGAAATTACATCCAAATCACCTCCTTTCAATGTTGTAAGTGTTTGAACGTGCAGAACCTAATTGACATATGTGTTGAAATTTATTTCAAGTGTCTTTTACAAGCTACAAGATCCTCCTCAGCGTCTCAACCACCCCCAGCGCTGCCCTTCCACACACACGTATTGCAGTCTCTGGCTCCCATCACAAATTTCAGCAAAGCGCAGATGACGGTTCTCCGATAAGTAATTTTCCATGCTGTGTCACAGCATCTTTGTGATCACTAACTTCTTATATCAGCTGTGTCATGCAATTTTTCTAATGGAAATGTTGCATTAATTCAGTGGCTAGGGCTATACATCATGGCTGTAAATTTCCCTTGTGGGGTCTTAAGGCTGAGCTGAGCTAAGCTGGACCAGGCCAGACCAAATCAGACTAGTTTTCAGGGAGGAAGAAACAAATGAAAGGGCTTCATTTGTATTTAATGCTTTCTTCTTATCCTGAGAGAGGCAAACAATGAAAAGGTAGTAAAAAAAACTGTAAAAATACTGCAAAAATTACTTTTTTAATTAATGGTGCTGTTTCTGAGCCCTTGAAAACAAAATAATTCTGTCAGCCTGACTCCAGTTTTGGGAAATTTCATATTTTCACTTTAATTAGAGAATAAGTTAATTATTGAGCAGGTTAAAATATTTCTGCTGTCAGTGGATAAACCTTTTAAACTATGAACGGGCATTCAAATTAATAGTCATTAGTTTTTTTCTTTACTAATCAACAGTGACACATTGTAAAACTCTGTGTAAAAAAACGACCCAATGTGGGCTAAATATATAACTGACACAATACTGGGTTAAATGTATCCCATACCAGTGGGCTGTTTTGACCTAGTATGGTTGTTATTTTTAAATTACTGTTGGGTTACTGGATCAAAACAAACAATTTCTACTGTTTTGAGTAGTTTGGTATTGGAGGAAAATACTAGTTATTGACCCCATACTAGGTCAATTTAAAACAAGCATTTTCTTGTGTGCTCAAATTTAAGAACAGTCAAAATGTGTGCCATCAAGCAGTTAAATAATGCATCATAAAAGTAAAATGGAACATGGAGAAGTAGCACAATATCCAGAATACAAATGAGCAGTGAACTGTAAGAGAAAAAGTGTTTATAGTTTACGATAACTCTGCATTATTGCTGAAAACTTGCAATCTGCAAGGTGGAGGACACAATTATTCTGTCTTATCTATTTTCTCTCTTTCACACCATAACTCACAAAGTGTTCCTCC
>JAPZDY010000022.1:14078075-14088871 GCA_029783645.1 Ctenochaetus hawaiiensis
TTTCACGCTTACAAATTCTGATTACGCTTTTTTGTTTTTAGAAAAACCCTTCTTCAGCCACTCACCAGCAGACAGGGTTTTAATAGAGTCTACCACACACACACACACACACACACACACACACACACACACATGTGAGGCTTCTCCTTAAACCCTCAACCAGCTCCTTTGGCTTTCATCTTTAACCCTGTAACCTTCTAACCTCATTTCCCCATTTGGGAAACATCTAAAGATCTGCATTTACAACTTCCTGTGAACATAAGGACAGAAGAGGGCAAAATGAAAGCAAAGGGAGCCAGACTGAAGGTGGCTAGAGCCTCAGCCCCGACCTATTGTTTCTCAGTCTGAGTGATGATGAGGGATGGAGAGTGGGGAGACTGAGGGGAGAGACTGCAGCGACGGGCCGTTGTGCATGTTTGTGCAATCCAGCATGTGGTTATGTGCTTGCCCTTGCAGGTGTTGTGTTACAGTCAGTCGGTCAGATGGTGGGCGTGTGCCTACCTGCAGCTCCCAGGCTTTACACAGCGGAAACACAGTGGGGAAATCGCAGCCTGTCAAGCCCACACTCCGAGATGTTAAGTTAATGCCAAGATTACTGCTTCCTTTCAATCAAAACCAGCACGAAAATCAAGCCATATTTCCCCGTCTGCCTACCTCTTTGTCTTTCTCCTCATGCGTCTCCCGCTCTGTCTGCCTGACTGACTGCCAGACAACAATACAGTACGTCAGGTACAGAACGGTTTAAATCGGCTTCTCTTAATTATACGCTCTCACAGTTCATGGAAACATCTGAAGACGGAGTGTAAAAAGAAGTTAGGGAATGGTTGCTGAAGTGTGCTACAGAAGGAGTGGATTTAAGAGAGAGCAAAAAAAAAAATCTCCTCTTTTGGTTAAGCAGACACATCGATCATAACTGTTTAGAGAAGATGGAGAGTTATCATGTCAGTCTTCTTTTCAGGAGAGTTTGATAAATCATGTGCAGGAAGCCCCCTTTTTTGTCCCAAACACTTCGGTATTTGAAAGAGACAAAAGAACAGCTACTCTTTATCAAACTTAAATGATTGAGAGCCTCACAACATTGATTGACGATGGCAGCAGCAGGCCTGTACACCTTTATTTGGCACTGCATTCTTTTATACATGACTGATGACTTTGTTTTTTGACCAAGGCTAAAAGCCCACAGCCATGCTAGCGGTTCTATAAGGTTACACTCAGGCACAGCAGCGCTAAAAGATAAATGATAACAGATGCATAAGCAACAACATACATAAGCTTACAATGACATAGCTCGCATGCTGATGTTAAGCAGGTAGGCTATGATTTTTACCCCACACCATCTTAGTTAAGCATGTTAGCATTGGCTAATTAACACTTAAAATAACGTAGGGTGGTGGGGGTGACATTAGTTTTCCAGTTATCTGGTTTTGCACCAAATCTCAAATTTTGATCTGAGGGTGGCACCAAATGACTTTGGGAGCCAGATGGTTTGTTACTCAGAATCATCCAGAAAGGCCATCCTGCTGGCTTGCAGTTTCAATTCACAGAAACAGAAATATCACAGAAGTTATTAACTTCAGACTTTCTGCATAATCACCCAAAAAAGTTGAACTGCATGCGTATGTAACAAAAGTTGTATAACTCATCTCCTTCTGCCTCAGCCAAAAACTCAGTGATCAACCCTTGTGGTTGCTGAGACATTTCACCTAAAACTGCAAATGTCCATCTCATGATGGAATTACAGAGCAGGTTAAGAGGATTTCCAAGTCATTAGGATAATTCATCTGGAGCCCATTAATGTTTTTAAAAAAAATTTCATGGAAATCCATCCAGTAGTTGACAGACTGGCAGGAGAAAGAAACAGGAAAAATCTAGCCCTTTCCAGTTTTTTATCAAAATAAACATGCACAACACGAAACCATTATTTCTGACATTAGGCTGCTGCAAATCCACCATTCTTAGAAAAAGCTTGAATGAAAGGAAAAACAGTGCACAAGAGACCCAAAGTTTTCAATTGGGTTGTGACAACACATCCTGAGATTTTTAAAATAAAGATTTGTAGGCAAACCAAGCAGCCCACGCAGTCTCCAGTATGCTGGCTGAATATCTCCTCTTAGCTCTGGATGCAAACACTGCTCAGACATACGTACACCTACTTGTGTACAAAGGTCAGGAGAGTAGTGGCATTTCATACATTTAATCCAAAACTCCAGTGCTATAAATATAAACAAACAGCAAACAAACAACTTCCACTTCCTGTGGAAGTTATTTGCCTATTGTTTTGTTTCAGAAGACTTACGTCGTCCCATGACTGTTTATCTGGACGAACATTTGAGTGTGTCTGCCTTTGTAAATGTGTGTTTGTGTGCTTTAACTAACCATCTCATTTCCCCATAGGAGGACTTAGTCTGGCTGTGACTGCATCCTCTGGCACACTCACATTAACATTTCATCCTGATTGTCTCTGTCAAAGCAATTCATCATCATCGACTGAGAGACTGTGGCTGGAGTCTCCCTCGTCTCCACGGTCTCTCTCTAGTTTCTAGTTTCTTTTTCTGTTCCCATGTCGGACCCAGTCTCTGGCTTTCCCTCTCTGTCTTTACGTCCCCTTCTCTATCTCTGCGTTTCTCTATCGCCCTCATGTCCATCTGGCTTATAAGATAAACACAAGTCTGGCTCTCTCTGTGCAGACAAAATATCTATAAAAATGAGCGAAATCACAGTGAACTGCGCTGCTTTGGCTGTTTAGTCCAAGCGATCAGCCCGGAGAACATAATCCATCTGTCTATCTCATTTTTTCTCTCCTCAATTGTTTCTTTTTTTTGCCTCTTTGCTCTCCTTCCCTCACCCATTGCCAGAGTTCAGATTGACAAGCAGATTATATCCAGGGAAAAAAATGTGATTAATGAGTTTGTCTGAATAATGTAAATCAACTTAATGGAATTGAAGACAGAAAATGAAGGAAGGTGGAGGAGCAGGAGGGAGGGGGGGCAGACAGAGGAGACAGGGGGAGAGGGTTGCTCAGGGTTCAAATATCCACTCAGCTAAAAGGCAACAGTGAGCAGGCCTCAGCTGCTGTCACACTCGCAATAGAGGGAGAAAAAAAAACAGGAGGATAGGCAATGTCCTCCTTTTTTCCCTTTCTTCTATTTTCCCTCATTCTGTCTTCTTTTGATGAGTCCCTTGGGTAACCGGCCCCTCCCCGCCATCCATCTCTCCATCCCTTCAATCCTGCCTTCATCCATCCAGATATGATCCCATCCAAACCATTACCACCAGCACCACCAGCACCACCTTCTCTAATCCAGGGACAGGGCCCTGAGCATCACACACACACACACACGCACACACACCTTCACGTGCACGCAATCACAGAGAAAGCCTGCAGAAAGAGAGCACTTTACAGTCTGCTAACTGCAACAATGAAATCTGTGCTTTGCTGACAGAGTTAGGGCCCCTAAAGACATAAGAGGATCAAGTTGCTCATCCGGTAACTTAAACCATTTAACTGTTTGTGCATTTAATTCCAACGACATGCAATTTTTAAACAGAAAACAATGCAAAGGAGCTATCTTGTCAGACAATGCTAACGCTTAATACCCAGATCAAGCTGGCTTAACAAAAATATTCCTGCAGAATTTAGAAGACTACTTATGTGAAAGGGACTTTTACAAACTTAGCAATCATAAAGTTTTTTTTCCCCATGTATTTTCACCATGTTAAGATTTTTCAAGGACTTTACATTTGCCTCTCTTCTCTGAAACCAAAAGTCAGAGTAGCCCATTAGTATTACTGCAAACTTCGTCTTTGGGTAATTGACTTAGCTAAAGTGCAGCAGGACAGATCCTCCACAGGATTGTCTCGTTGTTAGAGGAGGATCTGCAGATTACTATCTGTACCTTAAAACTCTGTGGTAACTAAATCTTTAAAAGAAGGATAATAGAACAATGGGATAATTAGTACTACGGCTGATAGGGCTGTGTGGACTTATCTTACACAGCACTATGCTGTGCCAATCCTGGGTTCTGTCTCAGCCATTTTTTTTCTTTCTGTACTCATTATTCCTTTGTTTTAGGGACAATCCATCTAACTGCACATCCAACCTGCCTGCATTTGTGCAATCGAGTAAATCCTTTTTCCTCCCTCATCTTAAAAATAACAAACATAACTAAGTCTCTCAGTGTGCAAACCACGATGTTAGGAAAGTCTTTTTGAACTCTTCACTGTGTATGAGGAAGAAGCTCTATCATATATTGCAAAACTAGTCTGCAACCTAAATTTAAGAAATCCCACTGTCAAAAAAAATCAAAATTCCCAAATGTGCCAATCCACCCAACTTTGACTTCTCACCAACATTTTCTATCTTTTATTTATTTTATTTCTTGATATAATTGTTCAGATATTTTTTTTTTTTTTATCTGACTTTTGTTCAAAGCCTTTACAGCCCTACGCTGCTGACATATAATTGAAGGAGAAATAATATTGCATTCCATTTTTACATTTTAATTGAAGTCAGTTTTTTGGGATAGAAACAATCAAATTTCACGCAATTGCAGAATATAATTTTCAGTTCATTAAAAGCCCCAAATCTGCAGAGACATTGCTGAGGATGTGACTTTGGTAGGAATACAAGCACTACCAGACCCTTATTCACTCATAATTCTGCTCTAACCTTGTTTTTACAAGTTGCCCAAAATACACCTGCGTCGTTCCAAAAAGATAAGACCTTCAAAGTAATAGACAGAATTCATTAGCATGTGTAAAACACATTCATATACTGTGCGTCTAATCACTATCTTTGTTTACTTCTCAATTGGGTTGTTAATTGGTAGTCACTTCAGTTCAGTAGTTCCCGAAAGGAACCAATTCGGTGCAGCATTACAGAAGACTTCATTTTTCATTTTCATTTTTCGTTCGGGAAAGATAAGTCATCTGTGAAATGATGCTGTAGAGATTCGCTCTCTTGTGGCATATTAATGTGATGAATTAAAATCACGCACTGACAGGTTGGGAGACAATTACTATGAATGGTTATGAGATGATTTAGCAAAGGTATTTAGGTAGATTTGGCAGGGCGGTTCAACCACAGATCCTGCATGTCTAAATATTTTCTGATGGAAGGGGGCATTTTTCACCTTTTATTAGATAGTGAAGGGATATGAAATGCAACAAAGGTGTCCAGCTTGAATTGAAGCAGCGGTACTTGGTACCATGCAGCCATGGAGCACTTGCTGCACAGAGATTTTGCTAATGTTTAATATTTTTAATCAGCTGAGTGTAACTGTATTTTTAAGCTGATGTTTAGTGTTATCTATATTAGAGACCAATGAGGATACTGTGACCAAGGTTTTCTGTTTTCTGACCAAGGAAAGCTTTTTTCGGAGCACTTTCTGTCTTGGTCATACAGCAACAAGGATGTAAAAAGACGCTTTCTGCATTTTTATGTCATGTCGAATCCAAGATATTTTCTGTAGAAACAGTCTATGACACACAGGTATGCCTGACATGTCTGCAGAAGCGCACAGACATCTGCCTTGCCCTTTGACACCATTTCAACATCTGTCAAAATACTGAAGCTGACAACTGAGGCGCTGTCAAAACTGCTCGTGTGAAGTTGAAGGACCCTTCAAGAAGCCTCGAACTGCAAGTCCACTGTTGCCTCCTTGTTGTCTCCTGACTGCCTGATGAGACTGGTTGGTGGTCAAGACAACACTGACAGCCAGCGGCAGCTAATCCTCTCATGCCATCGCAGAGAGGCAGGCCACGAGGATGCACAGCTGACCCACTGGAGGAGGGTCAGATGAGGACAGAATGAAAAGTAACAGGTTTCAGAAACAAAGGTGGCCATGGAATTTGAACAGACTTATACATTAAACTAACACATAAAGCATTTTTCTATAGTGGGAGAAAAACGTATGTGTCCCACTAGTTTAATCTAAGGGAAAAAAGCTTACAGTCACAGTTTCGATGAAGTACAGTTGCTTAAGTACTGTGCTATAAAGTATATTATGTAACATTACACATCAAATGTGTAAAAAAAAAAAGCCATTGTTATATATTTTGTCAAGTTGTGTCCTAAATGTTTCCAACAATTTTTCCAAAAATGACAAATCTAGATGAGTTGGGATGTCAGCAAAAAGTGATTAAATATAAAATAATTAATTTATTTATTCATCACCCAGTCTGTCAACATTTCTGCCTGTATTTATAAAATAGATTTTAATTTAAAGTGGCGGTTGTTTAACAGCAAAGACAACAATTGCTATGATCCCACTCTATTTCAAAATGTCATAAAACAAAGTCTTTTATTTTGATTGTTTTAATGAAAGGATCTCTAATGACATGAATTACATATTTAGCATTAAAGTACATTTGAGATATTTGTAATTTCTTTTCCAGAACTCCCATTTTATTCTTCTTAACACTTCCACTCCACTACTAATTAAAAATAAATTACTTTTTTCACAACCACATTTATTTGATAACTTTAGCTTGGCTTCTAGTCAGTAAAAAATATATTGACTTCTTTCACTTTTAGTAATTTTTAATTTGATTAAAAAAAAAATTTGTAGGCATAACTTAATCTTGTCTGTATACTGTTGTACTGTGATGAGACAAAGTTGTATCTAGGAATTAAGTTTATATACTGCCAATTTGTAACAGCAAATATGTTTTGAAACACATGCAAATCCAGTCTTTTATCACTATAATGAGTAAACCTCAATTAAAATCTTTGCATTCACAAACTGTTAAAACCTTACAGCAAAATGTTCTCTGACAATGTACTTAAATTGTTTCCCAGAGGTTGTGTGAATCCACTCTTGCGTACAGTATCTTCTCATTGCTACTAACCCAGCCATCCTCCATATGAGTTGTGTGCACTTCCTAGGAAAAAAAAGGTTGCCAGGAAACATAATCCAGGCAGCAATTACATTGCTGTACAAAACATAATTGGAAAAACAAATTACATGAATATAAACATAATTTCTAGAAGACAGAGCTGAATGAGTCCTCTTGAGAATAGGACTTATTGATATGAATGGTCCCTACAGCACATACATGTGACTGTGCATGTATATGGCCGGATCATGAAATGCATACAGTGCATCACATTAATCCAAATGGACAGGGTAATCTCTTATGATCGAGATGTACAGTAATCTCTGTTACAAGAAAACAGGATATGGCATACAGTTCATTTCATTGTCTCCAACAAGATTACAGTCTCTGAATCAGAATGAATCAGAATTCGACCAACTACATCTGTGTTGCGTTTTATAGATGTGGCAGGGTGAAATTACCCTGAAATGACATAGAAATCACAGCCAGAGAACATCACCGGGCCAGTATCCAAAGACTGCTTTTTGCAACACTGAATACTATTTTTAAGGGAGCACATATTGAATGTGAAATTACATGAGATAGATCCAAAGATTACAATGCAGCTGTGATTTCAACTGTTTTTCCTACTGCTTTTCATCAAAGTGTGACAAAGGCACATGAAGCCAAAGCTCTGAAACTGAGTAAGTTTTTTGTGTATTTAGTAGCTTTAACATCACCTGATTTAAGTTTTCAACTAATTCAATGTCTGCATCTTAAGACTGCCAAATTATCACCTCCCTCTATTCACAGATTTCATATATTTACTAGCTTTCGTAGTACATATATAACTGCTGTATTTGTATCCAGAACTGGTGCTGTAGTGCTGAAGAGATGCAACAACAACACAAGCTAATCCCAGCAATGTGCCTCAGAGGGGTTTAGCTCATGGGAGGGACTTAGATGTGAGAGAGGGAGCGAGGAAAGGGACTTAAAGCAGTCATTGTCCCTCCAGGAGCAGATTAACTATTTTAAAAGCAAAGGTGACGTCTATCGCCTCCTCGCCTGTGCAGGCCGGCCAAAGCTCTCCAACTCTGTGTGAGTTGCCGTTTCTCTTCTCTGATTGTTTGTCACTTTTTCTTTCTCTCCACAGTGCACTCTTTCTTGCGCAAATATATCTTTTGCTCAGTTCCTGTCTTTATCTTTCCCTCGCCTTGCTCTCCCTCCTCATGTGCTCATTCTTTCTTTTCTTCTAATCAAGTAGGAGGCCGGCACAAGCTCAATGTGAGGCTCCGGCAACAATCAGAATCTCCTGAGCAGGGAGCAGAGCCAAGGCCATAATGAAACACTGGGAGCACAGGGAGGACTGCCGATTAAAAGTTATTATGCCGCTGCGATTGCACCAGTGAGTGAATGGGAGACGTGGGGCCATGGGGATTCTGTCCACAGGGTGCAATACAAATGGGTGACGAAGAAAGAGGGGAGTGTGCACATGGGATACAGAGGAGCAAGGGGGGGATGACACTACAAGAGAGAAGAGAGGGAGGAGAAAGTAGGACATGAGGGAGCTGAGAACATGAGCGCTTTCTTGTGAATATGTGCAGGCTGGAGAGGGGTGAGGAGGGGAGGCACCACAAATAATTTACACATGGGAGTAATGAGATAAGTGCTAGACTAGAGGGGGAGGAGGGGGATGGGAGAGGGATGGTGAAGGTAGGGGTGAGAAAAGAGAGGGCACACACAGGATACACTCATGCTTATTTAAGAAGGAAAACAAAGATTGGCACAGAAAAGCATGGCATGGAAATGCAAATAAATCTCCCGTTGCCACCAAAGTGTTTTTATTAACTCTAAGAGGCAGCATGAAAGATGGAAGGAGGCAAGGGAGATGGAGGGGGAAAAAAAAAATAAAACACCAGTCCAATCATCACGTTCCTCTTGTCTTTTTCTTTCTGAATATGTGAGAATGTGTAAACAACGTTGTGGTATGTGTGTGTGCTAATAATTCGCTATGGAGTCATATTTTCCTCGCTCTCTCTTCACCCAGCAAACTAGTCCTCTTGTGCGATCTGCATTATGCATGAGCTCTGTGTATAGATTGTCAGGGGGAAAATTGGGCACGGCGCTAACAATAGAAAGCAAGCAAACTTTATGTATATGTGCATAATATGTAGTCCTAATGAATTATTACACAAGCCCTTCTGTGCTTTCTTAGAAACTGTGGAAGTCCTCTTCCTTTGCAGTATGAAGACATCCTACCTTAAGTGTTCACTGAGAAGAAACATCCTGTTGATACACTCCAGCACTCCAGAACATAGGAATACCCAGGGAGCACGGCCACACACTCACACACAAATACAAAATGAACATGCTGCACATGAACGCACATGAAGGCCTTCATGTCATTGTCATTCTCTCTCTCTTTTTCCAGGACTATACAAACACACACACAGACACACATACACATCCATACGATTCAGCTTGGTCATAATGAGGCCGTCATGATGAGGGAAACACAGAGTTAGCAGACAGTCATTCATACACAGAGCCAAGGAGTCTCCTCAAGTCTCTATCTGGCACTAAATCCGGTGTGTGTGTGGGGGGGGGGGTTGTGTGTGCGTGTGTATGTGTGTATGGATGCCAGGCAGGGTGGGCCCCAGCGGAGAGGCCTGCATGGCATGACCTCAGCCAGAGACTTTCCTCCTCCAGGCCCTGACATCCACACACACATATACACACACACATTCATAGTGTTCCCAGTGTTCCTGGCAGCACCAGTCAAACCAGGCTGCTCGTCCAGAACTTTCAGTTATTGTTTCTACTTGTATCCATATTTACCCCACACAGAGTCATGAGAAACAAAACACTAAGTTCAGCCATGTCTCCTGACGACTTGATGTTTTAGCTACAAACACTACCACGACTTTTTTGACACATCACAAAAAAAATCTTGGACTTGCTACTCCTATTCAGCTCCTGGAAACTGTGAAATGATTCAAGAACAGAAACACAGGCAGTGCCAGTTTCACTCATATCTTCTCATCATTCACATCTTTGCTAGGACCACAGGAGGCAGAGCGCTGGGCTTTAGAGGATGCCAGTGATCTGTGGGCTACACGGTCAGTCGGTCGGGCAGCTTCATTTTGGAAGAAGTAAGAGACGCTGCTTAGTCTTGCAGTACAAACATTTGTCTTTCATTTGTGTGCAGTTTGCTATAAATCCATGTTCTCTGTGTAATATCTCCCCAACATCATGTCTTACACTACGGATCATTTCCTCCAAGATTGTGCTGAAGGCAGAATCCTAGATTTGCATATCTATGGCCATTGAGGCTCAGTACCATTCTGTACATTTCTGCTGCATAATTCAGCTGCATTACAAAAGTATCGTCCGAGGAAACTAAATATTGGGACTCTGAAAAACAAACTTACAGATTAAATTTGAATGAGTTGATTATGCAATGGCAAGGAAACACTAAATATCAGGGCAAAGTTTCATAAGAAAAATATGGGTCTGTTTGTTTAAGGACAAACTTTCTTGCGTGTATTTGCTGAAAGAGTCTCTCAATAACACACTCTATGCACGAAATCGACACAAACTCAAACCTGAATCAAGGCTGAATGAGGTAATTTTGTATGCTTAGAAAGGAAAATGCACTCAGATGAGATGTTAGGTTGTCACGCTAACGAATGAAATGAATTATAGATATACTGCATCACCCCACCCACTCTCTATCTCTCCCTCTCTTTCTCTGTCTTTGTCTGTCAAAATGTGATGAGCTAAGAAACTCAAGAAGCTGCTTTGGGTGTGAAACCGTATCCGTCTCTGGGGGTTTCAGCCATTTTGTTGAATTTGCATCTTAACAACCTGTCTGAGTAATTGAAAAAGTGGTGTCAGAGCCCAGAGTCTTGATCTCTGATATGGTAATTACCTTCCATTTATGCCAGAGACTTTCTGGGAGTCCAGAAATCCAGAGGCAG
>JAPZDY010000022.1:14097585-14110132 GCA_029783645.1 Ctenochaetus hawaiiensis
GATTAGCTTGTTTTTGTCTAATTTAGTAAATTGCTCTCAATGATTAAAAAAAAAGCTACTTAATTTTTCACTGGCATAACTTAATGTCTGGCAGCTGATCATTTCAATCACCTCACAATATTGTACACAGCAGTAAAAGCATCCTGTAGACACTATGGGTGGAGCTGGGCAATATATCAATACTATAACGATACTATGATATGAGGTGGTAGATAAATGCAGTGCAACTTGATATCCTCCCAGATCTAAATATTGTTATATCCTGAAATGACATAAGCGTTGTCTTTTCCTGGTTGCATTACTGCCACATTACACTTTAATTTTCTAAACTTAGCAGACTTTTCTTGCTGTTCTAATATTTGCCTTGATCCATTTAGTCATTATATCCAAATTACTGATGATTTATTAGAAATCTTATTATGTTAATTTTCGGGAAAGCACTAGTGGTCATGCCTTACATAATGTTGCAATATTTATACTAATATTTAGTCAACCCAATGGGATCCAAATAACAATGATTTCCTCGAGAATTAATCTGCAGATTATGTTTTCTTTTTTTATCAGTTCCCCATTTTGTCCACTAAAATATTCCCACTTTAATTTGTGAGAGCTAAAGGTGATGCATTAACAATATCAAACAATAGCCCAAAGTATTGGGGTTCAGAAAAACATTGTATCAATCTATTAATCCATTGTAAGGTAGATTCAGTTTAGTCCATTCCTACTGGCCTCTTTTCATCTTTAAATTATAGTCTCAGGCAGGCATCTGATTCCAACAAAACAAAGAAAACCCGAGTCACAGAATCAGACTTCTCACGGATTAGATCTGACCACAGCGTCATCTGACTCCCAGAAGATGTCCGGCACCCCGACACATGATACAAAGAGCCCAGCCCAAAACCCTGATAGCAGATACCAGAGTGGGAGACATAGGCAACCCAACCAATAGCATAGCGTGTCTTCACTCTGTAACAATGCGCTGTGTAGCTCTGGATGTGCGTGTGAATTCAGAGGCTATGTCCATTATATAATTGCTTTTGTGCACAAACATGCATGCATGGACTTCATATTACAAATTATTGTACCTTCTTTGTTTGCTGAAAACTGTGTAGCTCTAAATTTGAATGTGAATATTTCTGATAAGCTGAATGTTCCTCGGTGGGTAGAGAAAATTCTCCTACTTTCTCGGTTAAATAAACTGTTTAAAACCCTCTTGGACTGGCTGGAAAATGCTTTGTCATAAAGCTGAAAAAGGGTTGTTTTTTCAGATTTTTTGGAGGTACATGGCTCTCATAGGACACGGGTAATCTTGTAAAAGTAAACTGCAACATACACATTAATGCAACAAAAATATGTATACAAAAACCTCATAGCAAAACACTGAAAGGAACTTAACTTTAAACTAAGAAAGATTTTGAATGCAGGACCTTACTTTGTAGTGGACTGTTATCTAAGTCAGGCTTTGGTGATTTAACTTAAGGATCTTTACTAAATGGTACATCCTCCATCACTGTGCGTGTATATCATCTTGAATTCCCTGCTAACTGTCAAAATGTAATAAAAGCTTGTCTAAACCTTGTTATCTCTCACACATATTTGTTTAGCAAACCCCACCATAAAAACCATGAGAGGTGGATAAAGTTCCATCATCCTCCAGGTAATAAAATGCACTATTTGTCCTCTCATACAAATGACTGCCATACAGGTGTGCTCCTCTCTCTGTCCATTTGAGAGATAGTTATCAGTTAAAAGGGTAACCAAAACCTCTTCACTTGTCGGCCCCTCCCTCCCCTCCCTCCTCTCTCTGCATTCAGTTCCTCATTACATCCCGCTGTGAATAATATCTCCTTTTAGCTCTGTTTACTTGAGGCATATGGCAGGCCTACTGTAGTCAGCAAGCTGTTCCTATGACTAATGTACCGCCATGGTTTCGTTGCTGCACTCTTATGACCACATCATATGATGACGATACTTAAGCCCATTTCAACCAAGAGCTGAACTCATGATACACTATGTGTGTTTTTGTCTAAGAAGAAGAGGAAGCAGTCAAGAGGAAGAAGACTTGAGATACGTCTGAGGGCCAAAACGGTATTAATGCTTCTATTGATCACGTTTTAACCATCCGCTCCGACAGCCTCTTTAAGTGTAACACAATGCATCCCTGGGAATGAATAACTATTGCTAATGGCTATAAAAAGCTCCTGAGAATTGGCTAACGTTCTAGCCTCTAAAATCGATATCTCCCCCAACCACAATCTTTATTTAATTTCAATATAGTGGCACAAAGAATTAAGAATGAAAGGAGGATGAGAAATTGCTCAGTCAGAACAGAACTGGAGACTTTGCTCCTTTTGGATTATCCTGAATTGACTGAAGCACTGCCACTGCATCCCAGCCCCCTATCCGAAGTTTGCACACCACAACGGCATGTTAACTGGTTCAGACTGATTCATCCAGGCTAAAAAATCCACTCTGTTGCTATCCGCTAAGGTGCTTTGGATAAAAATAGCGCCACTCGTCCTCTTGTTGTGTCAGACTGACTCCAATCATTTGCAGAGGATTCCAAATATTCAATTAATTAAATGCATCTCCCCCGTGCTCACCCTATCCATTCAGTTGATGCTGTAGTCACAGGCCAGGCATTATTTACTATAGTAATTAGTTCGGTGTTACAAGCGTAGAAATCACCGTGATGAGGGAATAACTATCTGACTGCCTCCAGGGTGGGACAAGCAATGAGAGCGCCCAAATAGAAAGTCACGCCTTATTATGCAAGTGGTGGAGGTAAGAAATGCAGCCTCCCAAGGTAATTGAGGCCATGTACTGTAGACTGCTTCTTACAGAAACTCACCCTTAACAAAAATGAGACACTGGAGTAACTTAGAAATTTGAGAAATAGAGAAAACCCTTCAGTGGCCTGCCCTCTGTAATCAGCATATCTAACACTTCGCAATACTATTCAGATATGAGAGGATGGATAATTAGGAGCAGGTTACATTACCGGTGAGTGAGTTGCTTCTGTGAAATTTAAATAACTTTAATAACTTGCTTGTACACTCTAATAAATGGCTCCTACATAAGCTGTTTCACATATTTCATACAAGGTTAAGGTCAATATGAACTACTAGAGACGTATGAAATCGAGGTAGCCATGAAAAGGTGGAATTCGAGTTGTGTGCTCACGGATGTATTTGAAACTAATCATTCAATAGTTCAGCTGTTGCAGATTTGTCAGCTTTACTTCTTGCTTTATTGAGTTCAGGTATTTATGTTTGTGCATGCAGGGGTTTGTAACAAGTGTGTAGACCTGTATGATTGTGAGTATTCATCACTGGTAATGAACACAAATGGTCAAATTAATTGTTCCTACATCCTCATTCTTCACTGTGTTGTAATGACATCAAATCTCTTTGTCAGAAGACTCTGTGCTATCTGTGTCTGTTCATTTACCAAAGTCTGGGTCACTGAGAGTTGGACAGATTGACTAACACAAGAGCTCTTACACACACACACATACATATTCACACAGGCAAACACACACAGGCAAACACACACTAAGTCCTTCACCTGTTAATGTGTGAAACAAATGACTGCTGCAGCGGCGCCAGTGTGAACAAACCGCCATGTCCCATCTTATCGGCTGGCTGCATGAAAACCTGTTTGTTCTAGATAGAGTCTGCAACAATCAACTCGTCAGCTTGAGGGAATTCGGCTGGCCCTGGATGACTGCACCTCACAGGACTGAACAGAGACATGACTCCACAGCACCACGAGGGAAGGATGAGGATCACTGGTACAAACTGAATGGCAACAATGGGCCAACAACGCAGGAGTGACTCGATGTTCCAAACCCCCAAATCTTATCTAGGTCAGAAGTCTACCTCCACAGACTCATCCCACCTCCTTTCCTTGCTGTCTGATTTCTTTGTTGTCGTGTGCAATGATGTAACATATTGTAACTTTGCAGCATGAACTCAACACGGAGACAAGGTAGCAGAGTCATGTGTTGAAAACATTCATGAAAACACTGCTCTCTCCAATAACAGGGTCACTGAGGAGCAACTAAAAGATGATGCTCTCAACCTTAAAGAGATTTAATTTCTCATTCCTAAAGTAATTGACACTTGAAAATATGTTTGAAAGCAGCCAAAACTGGTAGAGAGAAAAACAGTCTACTATTATTTAAAAACAAAAGATTTAACATCACTTGGAGAAGGGAAAAAAGATACATTCCTCGTTAGTTAGACCTATGCCACGTAAATGATTAACGGATGGTGGGTATAGATAGCCTCACCTGCCATCCTGTGTTCCTATCTAGTTACCAGGCTAGCATTACTAGTCTAGCTAGCCTTACTAGATCTCATGCATCCTGTGTTAGCTCACATGTGCTCTGACACAAATACGCAAAGGGAGAAAGGAAGATCAGGAGGAAGAGAGAAACTGAAGAGGGGGTGACTAATGAATTGGCTGTCTTGTGTTTTTCCAACCTGTGGAACAGCTGAGAGCTGCTGTTTAAAGCCTTTGCGCAAACAGGATTCAATGTTGAGAAAACACGCACACTCTAATAATCTCTTTCAAAAAGCCGGAATAATTCTCTGCCATGATGTCTGACCAGTTTTGACTCATCAAACTCTCTTCAGAGGAGCTGGGCGCATAGCCACGCGTCCTCACTCAGAGTCCAAACCTAATTAAATAATCAAGGTTCAATTGCTGCATAATACCACGATCAATAAACAGTGGATTTCTTGGTTATTTGGATGAAATTAAACAGATCCCACAAGAAACAAACACAGAGAACTTATTAGTAAAACAGATGAGACGGTCCCAGATTAGTTTAGGATGGGATCAGATCAAAGGACACAACGCTTCAGTATGCAGCTGCAGCGCTGCCCAATCAAACCAAAGTACTCAGAGAACCCAAAATAGGCCTCATTGCAGTCTCAACACACACCAATTTATGCAAGAGTGCATACATACACAAACAAGACACTCAAACACATGCGCATAGCCTCACACACCTTCACAAACCCAGAAGCAATCACCTCCTGAATAATCCAGTAAGCACACAAATCAAAACCTTAACAGGTTTAGAAAAGCAAAAAGAAGCTTTTTAACAAATAACGTAAAAAGGCCCCCAGTAGACTGTGATGAATGAATCAAGCCAAGCATGCTGTGAACATTATCAGAGTGGGGGATGAATGAATACATTATCATGCAAGGCACAACTTCTCTTTTCCTGCCTCACAGCTTGTCTGTCTTCCTGCCTATCAACCTGCTTGCCTGATTACCTGCCCACATACAGAGCACCTTTTGTCCAGATTAAAGGGGCATGGACGGAGGGGGCTGAGGTGAAAAATTATTTCTTTTCACAAGAATTCATTTTCAAAAGGAGATCTGTTGAGTTTCTTTACTCTATGTGCCTCAAGACCTCGCTGCCTGCTCCCCCTGCTAACTGTCCAGCCTCTTTCTATTACTCTCTCTGGCAGGCTGCCTTCCTCTCAACCTGTCCACTTAAATATCCCAGTTACCTCTGTGAGTCTGTACATTCCTCTAAGCCCCCTAACCCCTGAATATGCACTTCTTTCTACTAGATATCTTCATCACTGCATCTCTCCGGCCTTCCTTTTACCCAGAATGTTTCTGCCCCCCTAAAAAATTAATTTGCTTGAAAAAAAAATGCTTTGGAATCAACATACTGATACTTTAAATGCATCTATATTGTACCTTTACAACCTAAGAATAATTAAAGATAAACTTTCACATGTTAAGACATATGCTTGTTCTCATTTTTGCCTACAGTGAGATGAGAAGATACCACTCTCATGTCTTTGCAATAAATGTGACACTATAGCCAGGAGCTGGTTAGCTTAGTACAAAGACTGGAAAAAGCAGGAAGCAGCTCATCTGGCTCCGTTTCGAAAGTAATAAAATCTGCCTATATTAACACACTATTTCTTGCTTGTTTAACCTGTACAAATACTGAAGACTCTTGATGGTTTTATGAGGTGTTGCGTACAGGGTGCAGTAACTTCCTGAAGCCTGGTTAAATACTCGAAATGTCAACACGAGAGATGTTGAGGGAGCATTTCCCTGAGTTTAACCAAGTATTTTATTGGGTTAAATAATGTGACGCCTTGTCTTGGTGTCAAAGTCCTGCGGTTTGCATGTCCAACTATTAATTTTGACCTATTCACTTCTGTTGTATAAAGGTGTTACATATCCTGGATTGTAAAAGCATTTCCAGCAACTGTTATTCAGGCAGCATTTGCATTTTCTCCACAAAGTGTTTGGCAGAAAAGAAGATCTAAATCAATTAAGTATATGTCACTGGGAGATAGCATTACCCTCCTACCTACTGCCTGCCACTGTCCATTTGCCTATCAGGCTCCTTTCCAGCCAGTGTCGGCTCAGGCTGCTGTCACACCATACATTTAATCAGTCCAGCTTTAGCGAGCAGTCACCCTTTGCACACTGCATTTTGTGCATGTGTGCGTGATGTGAGTGAGCCTTTGTGAGGCCTCCACTCAGCAGAGTGATGATAAGTACTCCAAGCCCAGCGCTCCGCATGAGCTGATGGACAGACGGGCCAAGAACACTGGGGGCCTTGTGGTCTAGTGTGTGTGTGCATATGTGTGTGTGTATTGTGGTGAAAAGAGGGAAAGGAGAAGACGGTGGCTGGGGACTGGAGTGTGTGTGTGGTGTGTGAGCCTGTGTGTGTGTGTGCGTGTCTCTTTTTTCACCAGCCACGCCACCAGACCATGCCACATGGCTGCAATTTGTTCATTAGCTATGTAATAAATGTACACACACACACAGAGGTAATATTGTTCGGAGTTCTGGCTGATTGGATTCTGAAATAGAGGACCCTCAGGGGAATCACTTGTAGTCTGCCAGCCACTGTGACCAGGAGAAGGCGGATTTCTTAACAAGGTTTGAGGCAAACTCAAAAGAAACACATGTAGTCTTATATTTTCCTATTTGCCATAAGGAGCGCTGTGAATATACATCAAAATAATAGCAGCTGTGTAAGGTCTAAGCGTCTAATATGCACAACCTCAACACATCTACATCTGTTTTGATTGCTTTTATATGGCTGGATGCAAAAGCCTTTGCTTATTATATTTCAGGTGCCGGAATAACTACAGGTCATTGTAAAGATTTACCAGTCACCTGGAAATAATTAATATTCACCCAGGGCCAATTACAAGCAATCTATCATCATCATCAGTGTGTCAGATGAGCTAGGGATGGTTGTAACAAATTACCTGCTGTCTAGGATATCAGTCTTGGCTTGTTTCAGTTGAGCTTGTCCCGCCAGGTTTAGGACGAGCTAATAAGTGTTTGCATGACGAGATAGAGAGAAATATTAGATGATATGGAACTATATCCATTGCTATGGATGAAATCCAGAAACATGGACAATAAACAAAATCTGTATGGCCTCATTTGTCCGCACACATGGAACTCAGTGGTGGGGCTTTTGGAAGGAGAAGATGCTCTTTCCACATTCAGCGAGGCTTATAGCCTCTGGGAGAGTATGACTGCTGCTCTGCCATGAGCATACAGATCACCTTACACACTGGCTTTCCTCTGCTTTGATGACGGATGCACACACACACACACACACGCACACAGCCATGCATGCCTGCTTCCACAGATACTCAGGAGCATTACCACCCGGATTTGCACACACAAAGTCACACACATACACATTTGCCTCATCCCCCCACCTGGATTAATTCACCTGCTGCACCTGAGAATGTGCTCGCTATGATGTCACCTGCAATCCCACCACTTCAAAGACACAAAAGCACCTTAGTGCCATCAGCACAGAAGAGCAAACGCAGCCTCTCACTTCCTCCTTTGTCCTTCAGTCCCCTAATGGTGATTCCCCTGCAGAATGTCCATACACGGTGAAGGGAGAATTACACAGTGTACTCTACAATCAGATATTCTTGGGTTTTTGCCCATTGGCACTCGCCGTGCACCACTGTAACAATGACAAGCTTTCTCTATCCCTCCTCCCTTCTAGTGACATGAAAGAAGCTGCCTTGGCAGGCAAATTTGTGTGCACTCACATGTGTCTTTTGTGAGTATATGATTGAGTTCATCAGTAATTGTGTACATGCGTTTCAGTCAAAGGTGGTAATGTGTGCTGAGAATCCCATGATTACAGTGCTGTCAGCTCGCCTGCTCGCAGAAAGTTCCCACTGGAAATGCTCACAAGCACGGCATGATGGGATGAGACAAGGCGATAATACAACCACCACATTAGTGCATGGTTAGCCATTAAAAGACCCAAATGAGATTATGAGGTCATATGGGAGGTACAAAAGCCTACAGTCAAAACAAGAACCCCTCCTTTCTAAAGTAACTGCGCGTGTTCAATATTCTCTCTGCCCAGGAAAAAATAAATAAACAAATGTCGAGGAAAGGTAGAAAGAAAGAAAACAGGGCAAGAAAGGAAGAAAGAGAGAAAGACAGGCAAATAAATACAGAGAGACAGAGAGACAAGGACTGATAGCAAGAGGTATGCCCTGCCTTGGGAATTTCAACGGTGGTCAATTTTCATAGCGATCCATCATTGAATAACATATGAATTCAGCATGATTTAGCATCAAAACATCCAACTGAGCATGAAACAGAAGGCCCTGGCCCATCTTCCATCTCAGCTCAGTGGAAGGCTTTTTCATTGTAAAGCAAGGTGAAATAACAGCCATTCAGCACGCTGTAACACACCGGAGATGCACTGGCCCCACAAGCGCGCTATTCACAAGATGATGCCTACTGTGAAAATATTCTTCTGCTCTCTTTAGGAAGGATCGAGCACGGAGAGATGGAGAGTTTATACATGCACGCACAGAAGGAGATAGAGGGTTTACTGCTGAGATAAAAATGGAATCCATTTTGGTTCTTGAAGCACACTCATACATGGTGTGAGGACCTGCTTGGTGTGTTAGCCTGCTATTGCTCTTTCAATCACTTCCCCTCTTCCCTCCTCTGCACTGTTTCAATTGTTCCGCCTTCCCCTCACCACACTGTTTATATAATTTTCTTTCCTCCATAGTCACACCTCTTTCCTTTTTTCTTTCCTCTCCTCTCTTCTCCTTTCCTTTCCTTTCCTTTCCTTTCCTTTCCTTTCCTATGCTTTCATTTCCTTTCCTTCCTTCTCCTCCTCCTCTTCCTCTCACTTCTCCTCTCTCTAGGCAGCCAGGCACCCCAACACTGTCTCAGGTCCTGAAACTATGGCAACGGAATGAGAGAGCAAGCGCTCTCTATGATTAATAGATGAGAGATGCAGTGCCAATCGCTGGGGCCTGGGGAGGAGGGACAGATGCACTCGAACAACGCCACGCAAACATGCACGGCCAGTACACAGACTGAGTACACACACTCAAATCCCCCCCCCCACCATTAGCCTACCCTCCGTGCTCACAGAAAATGGGAAAAGGGTCTGACTTATGCACCACACAGAGACACATAGACACATGCATTGTTAGGGCTAAAAAAAGAAATTTAAAGGAGGCAGAGTTTCCCTGATCCTTAACATCCTCAGGACACACACATACAAAAACACACACTCCATATTAGCCGCTGACAAGCAAACTAACCACAGAGGTAACCACAGCCTCAGCAGCGGATGTGGCCCTAATGAGTCTTAACAGACTGTGGCTGTCTCTATGACTCACAGCTGGCTGCTCTCACCTGTAAAAGCACAACAGCAGGATGGGAATTAGGACATCATATTTTTTTTTACACTGCAGTACTACAATTTACATCATCTGATCTGTACTACAAGGCTTGGCTCCTTTCAAGGCCAGTCATTCATCCATCTCCCAGGCAATCACACAAAGCCTCACTGCGTTAGGATTATCCCTGCAAATGCATTTCTTTTTATTCCATTTGAGTAATGACAGGCAGCCAAACTCAGCTTTGACAAAGGTATTACTGCACGTTAATGTCGCATGTACTGAGTATTTAAAGTAAAAAAAATAATCCCATGGAGAGAGACCTGATGTTATGAGCTGATTTTTTTAAATGTTTTCAGCGTGTTTTTACTTGGCACATATGCAGTAAGCCTTGGCTTCTCAACAATCTTCTCCTAGATGGGCTGGCTATCACTTTCTAATTCACTTAATTTCTAACAACAGAGCTCTGCCAAGGAGCAACAGCCAAAACACCAACACACACTCCGCCAATTCTGCCACTGACTTGCGGCGCCTAGCCCAAATAAACCTTTTGCCTGGTGATCATGCCTCTGGCTTTCTTGGCATAAACACGCTCAATCAATTATGCTAATGTAACGAATTTGAAGAGTGTGTTAACCCATGGACTGTTAATTCAATGGATGCACTGTAGAGTCATTTACAGGGAGCCGGAAGGGTTAAGGCTAAGTGGGAGAAAGCAGCCAGTTCGAACAACACAATGAAACTCAGAAATTGAAACGCTCTGCATTCACGCATGCATGCAACTGAGTGTGGATATGTCTGTGTGTGTGTGTGTGTGTAAAAGACACAACATGGAACAACAAGCTGGAGCAAGTGATTAGCGAGTGATTACATTTTCAATGAGCCATGCTATGCATAGAGCACAGTGGACCATACTGCATGGGGAGATATATTAGGTCTCTACAGTACACTGAATATCATTTGTCATCTACTATAAACAGTAGGCGATATGTTCCACCTTAACTGGAAAGGATGAGAAGCAGCGAGCGCATAAACTGTTGGCCCTCTAGAAAATCAAATATATCAACAAGGTAGATACATGGAGATTTTCACATAAGTCTGCCATCTCCTCTCATACTGTATATTATCACTCAGTATGTTCTCCAAAATAAAGTGAAAGGCATTTATCAAAAATTGAGCTCAACTTCAGGGGGTCAGGGATATCTGAACCGAAAAGAAAGGAGAATGACTGAGCTGCAGGAGGTCAAGTTAAATGTTTATATGGAGAGTGAGTTGTGTAATTTGTTACGGCAGGTGAGAATATCATCCTGTTTCTTTTTTACCTTCTTACTTCAAACACACGCTGAATCTGAGGGGAGAGCCAACTTGAGTGAAAAAATCTGCCAATTTGAATCAGCAATATAACATCTGTCATGGACAGCTACATAAAAAATGAACACTTCTTCGCTTGTCTTGACCCATGTTCCTAAAACGAAACGTGCTAAAATGCACATGCGGTCTCATAATTATCCTCTTCTAATGCTACTAGAGCAGGTTTGTCATTTAGCGTTCAGGTGGTGTAATTGAAGCAGGAAAGCAGGAGCAATTTAGAAAGATGTGAAATCTGGGAAATGGGTTAAGCATCAATAAATCACAGCCAGATGAGTGAGACGGGTTTGATGCTTTCACGTTCACTAATTGTTTTAAAAAAAAAAAAAACACCAGCCCACACACGAAGGACGTTCATCAATAAAACATGGCTTTTATAAAATATGCAGAAATACACACACTATTGAATGCTGGGTATTGACTCTGACTGAATGAGGACCAGTGGTTAACAACAGCTGACCGGTCTAGTTGTTTATAATAGGAAACCAATTAATTTTGAGCAGTTGCAAAGCCATTTATCAATTATTTAAAGCAACTGTTTTCAGGCAGCATCTGCATCTGTCATTAACTGGCAAAGGTAAATACTAACTCTTCCTCTCTTCCTCCCTCTCTCTGCCTCTCTCTCACACATTAACGCACACACATACAGTGTGACAAATCCACATCAGTCACACACAATGCCATCCCCATTGCCATTGTTAGGGGATCGGCGGATCAAACGCTCCACGGAGCATTGCTCCAAATACAAGCAACAACTCTGGCCGCTGTGCTCTATTCTGCCTCTCCAGGAAGAGAACAGGCAGGCTGCTGTCACAAAGGTAATCATGCTGTAATTCATGTATCAGCACCACAACATGTCATTGTACTTTGTGTTGATAGCAGGATTTGCACTCTGGTTTGTGGTGTTGTAGCCTTTATGAAACACTGTGGTGGGATTTTCAGCCCATGCAGCTTCTCAAAAAATGCCTCCAGGACATCTGAATGCCTTGAGGCTAATGTTGTAGGAGGAGCAGTGGTAAAATGTTAAAGCTTTCTGCTATTTCACACACCAGATCTGTGTGTAATCCCAGGCACAGCATGTATACTGACTGCAAAAAAAAAAAAAAAAGAGTCACAGATGAAAAAAACCTGCGACACACAGGGGGACCAAATATTTCCAATGATTTTTTGAAGAAAAAAAAACGATGAATACAACACCTTTTCCTCTCAGAGCTGGCATGAAATCTTTCTGTCTTTTTTTTTTTCTTTTTTGTAAAGATTGACACTAGAACCATTTTTCCCAAACACCATGTCCTGCCGCTGGAAATCAGCTGACAAGAGGCACATTTTGCTGTGAGCATTCAGTGCTCCTTAGATTCAACCATTTACATCATCACCCTTGCACACTTGATCATCTATAACCTACACTTCAGTTACTGAATCCTTTTTTTGCAGCTTTTCTCAGTACTTCTAGGAGGGAGGGTTTCATACAAGAGAGGAGAGGAGAGGAG
>JAPZDY010000022.1:14110232-14133660 GCA_029783645.1 Ctenochaetus hawaiiensis
GGAGAGGAGAGGAGAGGAGAGGAGAGGAGAGGAGAGGAGAGGAGAGGAGAAGGAACCACTGGCAATGACTGGGTGTTGGCAGTCAGGCTGCTGGATGTGGTTAGGGAGGCCTCTATCTCCTCTCCCAGCTTGTTAAAGAAATAATGTGCAGCAGCACTTCATTTAATGGCAAATCCACTTCTGACGACCGGTGCAATTTTGTCTCCTGGTCAAAATTACAAATGTTTGATTGATCTTTTGGACCACAGAGGCCACTCCGCCTCCTGGTGTAGCCTGACATCCCCGAACACACCCTGGTTTCTGTGTATGTGCGCGTGGGTCTGTGTGTGCATCCATGTGTGTATGTTAGAAACATTGAGTGAAAAAGTCTGAGCTTGCAGAGTAACTCACTG
The DNA here is from genome assembly GCA_029783645.1 of Ctenochaetus hawaiiensis. Lineage (NCBI taxonomy): Eukaryota > Metazoa > Chordata > Actinopteri > Acanthuriformes > Acanthuridae > Ctenochaetus > Ctenochaetus hawaiiensis. The sequence goes on from JAPZDY010000022.1 coordinate 14,110,625, forward strand.
AGGAACAACAAAAATTGACATGTAAAATGAATTTATTCTCTGGCATTCGAACTAGAGTTAATAAAACACAGAGAGAGAGATGGTAAACACATTAATAGTCTAGATGCCCTGATTCTGAATTTCCAATCATGTGAAAATAAATAGCAAATGAACATCCCATCATGCACTGGAGTAATGGAGCAAGCACATTAGTGTTTTTGCGTTTTCATAACAAATCAGGCATGAATATGTTATTAGGGTTTAATTAGAATCGAAATTATCATTTATCATCAATCATTATCATCAATTCCACACCTACTAGTGACAGTTTAGCGGCTGTAGTTTTACAACATCTTTGGAGTCAACGAGGTTGGAAAAAAGCACAATAAACAGATGAGCAAGAGGACACCAGTCGGTCCGAGTCCCGCAAGTTCCCACAAGCACATTTCTTATTTGCCATGCATGTACCTGCTACCCAAAATGATCCTGACAATGTTCATTGTGTTTATACTCAACGTGATCCGCAATAGGTCATCTGAGACTAATACTTCGTTGATTCATATGAGTAAACAGCATAAAAGGGATTACGCACGAAGTAGCGGTCGGTTTACATCGGCAGAGGGTATTTCTTATGAAGGAAAGCATCGCAGTTCTTATTTGAATTGAAAAAATGGCACTTTTTGGTTTTTTTATAACTTTAAAAATGCTATATGATTACGCGAAATCGCCCTAAGTTGATGAAGTAACCCCGTCAGGCTTGTGCACTTGTCGCCCGGCAGCCTGGCTGTACAGAAAACAAGCCTCCGGGGTTGGAGAGAGGCTGGTACAGGCTGTAAGCGCACCTAAAGTTTAAAATAAACAAAGAAATCTTACCTTCAGCTCATGAATGGATATGCCTCGGAGTGGTATCACGGCTCTGTCTTTTAGTAATCCATGAGATATGGCTCTCAAAGCAGTTCAGACGGTGCTCGTTTCAGAATAACAATACGAGCGCTACTTTTCTCTTGCGCTTCTTTTTGTTACATGCCGCGCTGAAATCACACCTCTTCAAATGGGAATATCCATCGGAAATCCACACTAGAGAGAAAAACCGACGTTTTGTCTTTTAAACTCCGCTCGCTGGGCGCACGGAACCAACCGGGTGTCCCAGAACTAGCTACGAAGCTGAATGCAGTCCCTTCCACAAAAGCCGACGGTCATCCTATTTGGAGATGAAGCTTCTTACCAGACTGGAGCGCAGCGCAGCGAGCCCAGCTGTCACCCACCCGCTACACACACACACACAGGCTACACACGCTCACACACATTCAAGGGAGGAGCTAAGTCTCTGAAACGGGAGGTATTGTGTCAATGGGTGCCAGTTATGGACAACTGTATTTCTATTTTTACGCAGAGGCATTTCATGCGCAGCTGGGAAGGAGAAAACATGAGTGCGGGTAATATTTAAACATTAAAAGAAAAAATGTTAAGAGTTCAGTTGGAAATTTCAAAAAGTTTAACTAGCATTTTGTAGACAGGCTGGTCTGCTCGCTCAGTGTCATGCAAACTGTCAGTGGTAATTTAGAAGACACAATAAAGATGCAGGTCCTCCTCCATGCCCGCCCGCATTGCACTGCGTGCACTTTCTGCGGTTTTTGTGCACAGCTGATGCGAATCTGTATGTCATCAGGTTCAAAGCCTTATTTTTGTCTGTTGTCTCTGGGATCAGGACCGCCTTCCTTCTCTGGTGGTCCCTTCTGGTCCCTGGCTGGTACGCGCACACGCACGCAGAAACACATGCGTCGCAGCCACTGGGTTGTTACAAATGGGCCCTGAACTCATCAGAGAGGCCATCAGGTACAGTCTGGAGAAAAACAGCAAAGTTCAAAAAGTTATTGCTTAAATTCATGGTACATTTAGGCTACAATCTGATGTCAGGGATGTATACTCTACAAGCACACATAAACACACATACACACACCTTCCTAGCCTGAAATGCCAAAATCAACATCAATTTGTTAGATTGAAAACTGCAAACCTGCCACTAAAAACAACCATAACTACTTCCACATGCTCTCAAAAACACAAACTCACATTATGTTACAGTTTGCACACACCTGAGTAGACATCTAGATCATATATAGATAAATAAGCTCCAGAGGGACAGAGATAATGTGTGTGGCTTCGGGTTTATCATTATATAATAACAGGCCACCTGTTAAAGCAGTAGCCTGTGTGTGCGTGTATGTGTGCCTGTGTGTGTGTGTGTATAATTGTGCTCCTGAGTAGTGGCCTGTCAGGCACTATTGCTGCTTGTTACTGTAACAGCTCAGTGCAGTGCTGCCTCTACAGGCCCGATGCCAAACACTATACTGCTGTTCTTTAATGCAAACTAATGCGCTCATGCCTGCCAGTTCTTTCCTCATCTGTTATCATTTAATTTGCTTTAAAAACAAAAGTCATTTACCATCATGCAATTGAACCATCACACAGGACATGTGCGCATGATGGAGGGAACATAACCACTCAGTTGTTTTTCAATCGCTCACTCTGGCAGATTGCACTCTGTTTGTGAGGTCGACTTAAAAATACATTATTGTAAACAGACTCTTTAAAATGTGGTTGAGGCATATGCAAATACAAGCACTTCTTTGGCAATTAGCTGCCTGGAGTGCATTCATATATCACACATCTCATCTTACAGTATAATGTACTGCAGGCTGATTCAAAGTTCATTAAAATTCTGTGTGAGAGATGTGTATGAGTGCAAGCTTACCTTGTGCTGTTGGCACATGCAGGTGAATCATAATGGATACTATACACAAAACCGGATGAGGGAGAGAAGCATTTTGATCTGCAAACATCAATGGTAATGCAAATGCTGCAAGCCTCCAACCAAAACAAGCTACATACAACCCCTCTGTATTTCACACACTATATCTCAGTCTTTACATTCTTTAATCTCTCCCTCTCTATCTCACTCGCTCTCGCTCACACACACTTTGAAGTGGAAGTGTTGCTAAGTGTGGGAGGCGGGCAGGGTATAATTCGAGCTCAATGATGTAAAGATACACACCAGTTAGTTTGAACTCTGGAAATATGCTCATGTCAGAGCTTATCTCGCTTATCTTGCTAAAGTTGTCCCAGGCGCATTAGGACTTTGTGTGTGTGTGGAGGAGAGGCAGTTGGAATAGAGCAACCATCGCACCACCGGCTGGTACAGACAGCATGCACACACCAGTCATTCTTCAGGGACTCACCTCAACTCCATACCAAGGATTACTTTTCATCTCCTGACTAGACTGCAACAGCTCCCATACTATCCTGTCTCCTCTCTAACCCCTGTAACTTGATCTAAACATTACCTTTCCAGGGTCCCAGACATCTTGTGTTCATTTTACTGGCACTTCACACCCTTGTGCCGGCCTTAAAAGATACTAACGGAACTGCACCCACCTTCCTGGAGACAGTGTGTACCATTGAAATCTTTGTAACAACATGCAGCAATTTCCTGTGCTTCTGACACTTCGCTCCTCTTCTCCTCCCTCCCCACCCTGTCAATGGAAAGCTGTCACATCACACCAGTGGTGAAAGAAGCACTCAGATCTTTTACTTAAGTGAAAGCGTTTATATATCCATGTGAAAATACTTCATTAGAAGTGAAATTTCTTCACTTAAAATTCAACTAAGTGAAAAATACAGAGATAGAATCAGAAAGATGTACTTGAAGGATTAAAAGTAAAAGGTCTCATCTTGTAGAAAAATGTATCTGTGGTTGATATAGTATTAGCATTTCATCATAGCATAGTATTAATTTGTTATTAGCAAGGATCTTTTTCCTGGATACAGGAAGATAGTTTAGTCCACTGTCTCTAAACCTAGTTGTCTGACTCCCCCAAAGGTTCCCATTAAAAATGTCAGGGATTGTGAGAGGATCAAAGGGATGGGGAGCAAAAAGAGGAAAGAGGAACAATTTGCAACACTTCTTTTATGACACAAGTTTCACTTTATTATAGAAAAGCCAAAACTATGTGTACACAAAGTCAGAGTCACAAAATAAATCACAAGACAAAAACAAAAATATATTTATCGCCTGATAAAGAGGACAACAACATACATAGAAAAAGATAATCAGATTGCTAAATACATTATTTACTGTACTTCTCTTCAGATCAACATAATGCATTTTGTATACAGTACACGGTTCATTCATTCCAACACAGACTCCTTGGGTCACATAGAGCAGATAATCATCCAGCAGTGACCTTTTGAACTGTGGTCTTGTGTCATTTTAAATGGCAACACATGAGCTGAGAATATTGAATGAAGCGTATCATCATAATAGGTGTCAAAAAGATGCAACTGATAATAATGCATTCAGATGAACAAGTGCACCTATACTGAAAAAAAGCCCTCATTCTGAAAATACATTTTCTGCCACTGATTAATACATGATAATGCACCACACATACTCAAACATCCCTCCCTCCCTCGGGCTATGATCACTGACGATCAATCAGTTACACTAACCACATATTTAGTAATGAAGCCCTTGATTTTTTTCTCTCCCCAACTCAATTTAAAATCTTAACTTTGTCCTGCTACGAATTCTTATGCAAAATCTTATTCTTATTTTAATTTCCTTTAGTCTGTTGTTTTACATACTGACTAATTTTGTTAACTTTGGTGTTTTTTTCTTGATAAAATATAACATAAAATGGGAAACCTCATGTTAAGTTAAAGTGCCACAAAATTATGTGGGCAATTTTCCAGATATGTACCGCAACGCAGTTATTCTGAACTAGACTCAGAAAATGCTGTGCAGCACCTTACAAGCACATGCTGAAATAGGCTCACACCCGTTTGTATTGATTTATATTTTTGTACGCAGTAAGCACCCACACTTGCACCCACATACACTGTGACAACAACATACAGCACATCAGCAGTGAGAGACTCATACAGATACTCGTGTTACTTAAAGTTCCCCTCCAGTTTCAAAATCATGGATATGGTTAAGGTTTTGTTTAATATTGTTTTCCCCCATTAAAAGTTTTTATTGGTCAGTTTTGTGGTGTCAGGTGTCAGGGTGACAGGATATCAGTTTGAAGCCTGCTGAGCTTTGTGTATCACAGCTGGACCACCGAAGGAGCATCATTTGTTAAAACTGCCACCACTGCTGCTGCCAGAGTCCTAATGGTTGCTGCTCACCTGTGGATCATACAGGCAGCTAAGAAAGGAACAGAGCTCATTTACACCGGTAACTGCCATTGTACTGTTGCAGGCCATCACTGAATCTGTCTGCTACCTCTCCTCTGAGCACTTTAATGGGCACAGCAGCCTGTTTACTTTCTCCAAAGGGTATAAAGAGGAAAAGAGTAAACATGTAGTTACATCTAAAATTTGTGGCTAACATACTGCTGATTGCTAAGCCCTTCCATATGGGGCATCTGGGAGCATGACAGATGTATTCATAGCATGGACTGTGTAGTGCCATTTCTGTCAACTCGTAATCGATGTTCACTTGTGGATCGTGCTGAAAACAGACAGGAAAATGGGGATTATAAGGATCTGGTATGACACTGGTAAACAGCCACGGGCTTGAAAGTGATATTGTGAGTTTTAGGAAACATTGTTCAGGTTCAGCATCCAGTGCACTGTATTATTAGTCTGCAGCACTGCAAGGGCTATAACAAGGACAAAATATAATTTTAGAGAAAGATCAGTGTCTGATGTTAAATCTGGCACAGGTGCAGTAAGGTAGAAACCAAATTTAATTTAGGTAAGTAATTTCTAAAGGTGTTTCAGAGAGCAATCAACTGTCCTGAAAAATAAAAAGTTTTCAAAACTGTTTTGTCACATATTGCATGTATTTCAGAGACATCTTCATTTAATTAAACTGTTTGTTGTTAATCACAAAAACTACATAGGTCAATGTGATGTACTTTGGGAAAGTAAACATATGATGAAACTACAGTCTAGAGGAACGAGTCACACAACCTGTTTTTCTAAAAAGAAAACTACAGAGTGCATATAGGAGATGAAGTGCACACCAGTATGTCTCAGTTTACAGACTGGACAGGTGTCCCAGCTGAGTTTTGGGCACTTAAGCTTGATAGAGAGAAATTATTTCACCATGGTCACTGTGCATTTTTCACTCCAGAGCCCTTGAGTCTGTTTCAAGCAGAGCTTCGTCAAACAGTATTAAAACTGAACTAGTAAATAATTTAAACTCTAGAGACTGTACAAAAATAATTCATTGGTGCTTAAATTTACCATATCTTACATTTCCACATTAAAATGTCTAAAAGTGACTGTATCTTTGTTATATATTCTGTTTAGTGGTGTGTTTACATTTTTCCAGAAGTTTTTAATGATGCTGAATCTCAGAGAAATTTGTAATCTCATTCAAGGTAACGGTGCATTTTTTATACACCTGTTTTACACTTACAACTGAAGTAACACTAGTCACAGTGAGGAAGGGAGTTGACAAACATGACCAAGTGTACAGTGAATTAAACTTTAATACATTACCTCGTCTCTGAGCAGTTCTGCTTAAGTCAGTTGGTCAGATTTCTGTCGGTAAGAGTGGCTGTTTAATAATGAAACAAACAAACAGAGCAAAAACCAAAAAAAGATCCATGTTGACTTTTAGCAAAATAAAAATCAGCACGATAGTAACAGCATACTCTTGTTTGTTTATTTTCCCTACAAAAAATTACATTCATTCAACACTGTTTCACTGCATATTTATTTCTTGGTTCCCTGCATACCCCCTGCAGTGGCTCTATGCCCTTCAGCCCCCCTACCAAGTCTGAGAACCACTGGTCTACAGACACCATCTTCATTGTAAAAACTGCAAAAAAAAAACTAAGCTATTGTTGGCAGATACTCTTTGTATCCCTCTGTGTATTTTCAGCATGCATGAGTACTTTTTGTTTGTGCATTCATGTTTACTGTAGATCTGATGTGTCGTCTCCTCTGTGTGAGGTAACTGTCAAACATCTCACATCTCAAACAATATTCAACAGATCCTGGATTACAGAGTGTCACTTTCTGCATAAAGACAAGAAATCATTTTTTTAAAAAAGAGGAAAAAAACAGAAAAAATTCAGACGCTGTTCCACCTGAGCAGCAGAGTAATGATCATTAGATGCCCGAAAGTAGCTGTTATGTCAAGCAGAGAGATGTCAGCCACACATGTACTCATACCCATGCATCTGTGCGAATATGCACATTGATGTGGATTAACACACACAAACATGCATACAGTACCTGTGTGAATAAGTGGAGCTTGCAATGTATCAAAAAGAAAATCATGAAGAAAGTGACAGTCACATGCCCCAGATATGAGTTCAGTGTTGCATAGTTCCCTTACCCACCCACACAAACACACATATATACAGTACAAATACACACAGAGACAGTTTTCATGGTTATGTATAAAGATAATTAATTGATATTAAGAATCACAGGAAAGAAGAATCACCCAGAGTCACAGGAAGAGCGTTCACATTTTTAGCACCATCCGACTGGCAAGAAACGCTTTCGCACCATTTTAATTAGTCTCCAAGAAAATTTGAAATTCTTTTTTCTTTCTTTTTTTTTTAACTCCGACAAAACCTGCTCAAGCAGCACCGCTGGTAGCAAAAGGTTTTTGAGTAAGTTATTTGTATTCAGAGATGATTGGTTGCTTCAAAATGTTTGTACAACAAAACAAACATCAGCTATTTATCACTGTTTTCACCTCAAAACATTGCAAATAATCAGCAACAAGTGGGCAGCAGTTTATGTGTGAGTGTTTGTGCATGTGCGAATGTTCATTTTACGGTTTTCATGATGTATTTTTGTCATAATTATAGGCTAGTACTACTTAACCTGCTGGCATCGATTTGATGCTGTTATAGTGTTGCACATGGGCATTTGACAGTGTCCTTCTTTGACTCTCAGCGTAATTAAACCAGCAGAGTTGCTGTAAGACATGTTGTTTTGATATCAACAAATGAAGAAATAATACATGGATATAACGTATTCTGCCTTAATCAATGCAAAAAACTATATATTTCTATCCTGCCATCAACTGTTGTAAAAAAAATAAAATAAAAACCTTATTTGAAAGTGCCTCTAAGTGTAAGCCAGAGGCATCTATGTTAGCATGCATATTCTGAATATGCGTATATGAGGGTTAGTGTGTGACCTGTAATGGTGAAAGAATGTAAAGCGTGGCTGAGTAAGGTACAGTAAGCACACACACACACAAATGAGCTAGCTCTGCCTCGCCCCAACCAGCCTCAGTTTCCCCAGTGCATCCAGGTTTGCATGAAAGACATAAATAAGTCAACATTTCTGCATGATAGGTCTGTAACTAGGAGTGACAGTTAGAGAGCATAGTCTTAAGAATCTCAGATATGACTTAGTGTGTGTGTCTCTGTATGTGAGTGTGTGTGGGTGAGGGTGGGAGGGCTGAGTGCTTGTGCATGTGAGCCCATGTCCTCCCTCTACCCTCATCTACCTCACAAATGGACGTCATGCTGCTGATGAGGTCTGAAAGAGAAGGAAAGAGGTTGTTGACGTCAGTTGCAAATGGAGTTTTAAAGTGGGGAGGGAATACCACTGAAGGTACAGGTAAACAAACTGGGTCATCAAGTAAAGTAAACAAGCAGTAATATTTCTGGGTTTATCCCAATTTATCTGTTAAAAATATTCTAAATTTATGGGTGATTCACTACCTTTCTCCCATAAATTTCCAATCCCTTTTAAGTCAGTGACTCTTATTTACGTGTCATGATCTATAAGGGACTATGGTTGAGTGATAACAAGTTGTGGTATATGAGGAGGAATCACTCCATATTGAGGTTGAAGCTTTGACTGTTTTATCACTGATATGTGCTCACAAATCAAACATGAATCTCCATTTTCAATTATTATTAAGATGTCTCAGACTGTCAATGAAAGCGTCTTACAGGATTTGAGATATTGATATGCATGTTTAAATTCTCTGAGAGACATGGCTTTTAATTAGATTTTTTTTAGTTGACGTATTATGTGTTCATTAATTCATTTGTCTTGTATGACATGTATGACTGCATCCATCCAGAAATAGTCTATTTGCTATTTGCCTCCCATTTGGAGGTGTTGGCAGCACAGAATCACCTGTATTTTAACACCTTTGTATCCCTTTGTGAATGGCATCCTGATTTTGATTTGTTTTTCAGCAGTCTGGGTCTGTGTGGGCTTTATTTCCTTCTGTTAGTCGCTGTGTGAAAGAGTTGATGCTGCAAGAAACAAAATGCAAGGTTTAAATGACCAATTTAAACTTTAAAACATACCCAAAACTTTGATATTACAAGCTCTGCTTCATCTGTTGCCACTTAACTGTCCCCTGCTAACAAATCAGTTAGTTTTAGTTGTTAGAAAAAAACATTGACAAAATTAATCGCAGCATAAAGGGGCAAATGATTTAGAAGGTGTTTCCATATTGTGTATTAGCAACAAAGTGACTGTTGATTTATTGGGGGAAAATATTTATAAAGTTTGCCTACATTCTATCCTTTATTTATGCAGTAAGAATAGCTGACCTTTGTCTCCTTGCTCCATTTACATGAGCAGGCAAAATGTTTGTGTACACACAAGGAAGCGCACCTCTGCGTGCTTGTTGCACCTCCGAATACATATCAGGTGTTGAGCGGAATTGATTTTATGAGCAAGTGATGCCGCAGAGCACAGTATAGCTTGGAAGAACTACAATGGCATACAAAGTGGAAGCAGATGTTCCCCTGACATTGCATATTATTATTCCCATCTTCATCTCAGCACGTTGATTCAGATCCCAAACCAGCAGATCCTGATTCGACCTCAGTGTCTCAATTTCCCCCCTCCCTTGAGCTCCAGCTTTGACTTCACCTGGGTGGCTGAATGTAGGTGTAGAGGCTGATTTAATGACACATACACACGGTCCCTACTGAATAAGTAATCTGGCCCCTTCTACACACCCATAGTACTCATGTATTTTTCAGTGCGGGGCATTTCTCTGTCTTCTCTCTCCCATTCTGTCTGCCTGGCCATCTGACTCTACCTGTATCTGTTTCTATTAAATTACCACCGCCCAGTGGTTGTTGAGGCTGTTCGGGGGGTGACTGGATGGTAGGTCAATATTATAGGAGTGCAGGAGAATAATTTGTTGAAATTGGACTTTGACCTTGAAAAATCACTGTATTTGCATTTATTGCAGGCCCTGGTAACAGCTGGATAACTCCTCTCATTGAAGACAATTGTCACAACAATCTGCTTCCCGTTTATCACCCCTTGATGTACTGCAGTTTGTATTCTGTTTTATCCACAGCGGCACAGTGACAGCACGTTTAGATGCATAATATTATGTGCTCTTTTACAGTGTCATTTGAGAATTAATGCCATTATGATCAAGCTCTCTGCGTTCCTCAACAGACAGAGCTCGGCTTTGAAATGCTAAATGATTGATGGGTGAGATGAAAGTGAATGTAGGTCACTGTGGGTGAGGGTCGACAGGAGCAGTATAAATCAGACGAGGATAATAACTAGATATCATGGAGGATAATGGCTCAACCATAGCCATTACAGGTGTATTCAACAGCCGTAGCTCAACAATGTATCATAGCGACTGAACGCTGGGCAGCACATTTTACTACGGAGAGATAATTAGATGTTGTGGAAAATCGTGAACAGTTTTGTATTTAAACATAATGTGATTCTTTATTTGAGGTCAACCTGGTTGAATTGTGTCTCACAGCACAATATTACCTTAAGTTATGGATCATTTCATTGAAGGTGAACTGAAAGCTGCACGCCTAATGTCAGAAATGTAATTAATTTGGACTTTTCTTTATGTATGTGTGAGTCTAGTTTCTTGTGACAGGAGAAAAGATTCCTGTGTTAAGTCCTCTTTATCTGCATTGTCTCTGCACTGTGTCTGATTTGTTATCAGATTTGTGTTGTTTTAGAGAGATGTGTTCTGGACGTCTGCTCTGTGATCTCTGTTTAAATCATGTAAAAATATTCTTGTCTCCTCATTAAGCTAGTTCACTCCACGTTTCCTCAGACAGGAGGAGGCAGCCAGACAAAGAATGACGCCGCAGCATCTGATGATGAAGAGACCTGAGCTCAAACAAAGTCAAAACACATCTAGGTGATTCCAGCTCAAACCACAGGAGCATCTTAGTGCTCAAAACAAGAAGAGACACACGACATAAAGTAAAACTTTGTGAATTCCAAATCTGATAAGTAAGTTTAATTTCCAGTTTTGAGTGGGATACTTGCCGTTGAATCATCATGCTAGAACAGTGAAGTTTTGTTTAAATAAAGTGAATAACGTTTGATCTGTTTTTAGGCCACTGTGGTGTTTTGCAAAGACAGCCGAAAGATCTCATTTTAAATTTGCATGACACAGAATATAGAGACATCAAATTATCACCTCTGTTGCTGAGTTTAGCCAATACCCATACATTATTCTATTACTCTTCATTGTTGTGTGCCATGGAATATTCATGATGACATAACATCTATATTGCATTACCACGTGCCCCAGATTTTAGCTGTGTTTTAGACACACATTAGGCTGCGCTCTCAGACTCACAACACACAGCTAGTCCCATCCTCTCTTGCTAAAACTCACCAGAGATCCTTCCCTGAAAGTATTTGGCTCAATCTGCTGTCTGTCTGTGAAGGCAGGAGCGGGTGTGTAGTATCTCTGTTGCAATCTAGAGATCAGCTGCCGACTCAACAAAAGGTCTCAAAAAAAGAGAGACCCCTGAGTTCTTTGAATCTGTGAGAGAAAATGACAGAGGGAAATTGAGGGTGATGCAGGGCTATCAAAAGAGCAAAAAGAGACAAATAAAAGGCTAAGAAAGGAAAGGGGACTGGGGAACAGATGGAGAGAAGAAAGATGTGGAAATCATGAAGGCAGAGTCGGACGAGAAGAAAAGGGAGAGAGGGTGAGGGATCATAAAGAGCTAAAGCTGGTGCTGAGAGTAAAGGGTGAGGAGAGAGGAGAAAGTTCTGTTGTCAGCAGAGAGCGGGCGGCAGGTGATTGAAAGATAATGGCAGAGGGAGGAGCGTGCTTGACCTCTGCTGACCTCTGGCTGGGTCGGGCTGCTGGGAAGAGTCGAAGGAAGTGGGTGCAGCAGCACTCCTAATGTGATGGGAAATCCTGCTGCCTGCCTGCTAACCCCTCTTCCTCCGACGGTAACGTCTGTTCCCATCGTTTCACAATCATCTCTGCAGGACGAGGCCGCGCTTAGGAGTTACACAACACACACAGGAGATACACTCACAGACATCTCACGCAGTGACGCACACACGCTCACATGCACGAGCGCACAGATGGATGCATGCGCTGATGTACGCAGGCCTTTACACATACTGACAGCCAAAAACACACACACACACACACACATATAAACTCACCTCCAGTTGACTCAACAACATTCACAGCCAAGGACGCCCTGACTCAGGTCACTGTCTTACGCAGACATGTAGGACAGTGTTGAAATTATTGTGGAGAGGAGGAAGAGCTGGTGGATTACCAACACTGAAAGTCTGCCAGAGATGGCACTAACAAAAACAGTATTATCATGCAGTGCAGTGCAGCTGGTTTGGTTTACTGAGTGCAAACAAAGCCCTTTATCCCTCTCAGTGCTGTTTTACACATACACCAAAATGAAAGCTTATCATTTGATGAGTGTTTAAAGGATAATCATAATTACCCTGAGATGAGAGTATTTATCATATTGTGATTACTGAAGCCAAATGCTAAATGGCTAAAGTCTCTTCAAAGAACTGTTGTCTTATTTGCCATTATGCTTCATTATGGTTAGCTACTAATGTCCCACTAAGAAAAAAGTTCCACAACTTGTGGGTGTTTTCTCCCGTGAAAAAGCTACCTCACCCCCCCCCATCTTTACCCCCACCCCCACCCATGAAACATCAAAGCACGGCCACACTGAAACTTCAAGCCCATTTTGGCAATGCCCTCCTACCTCCAGATCCAGTAATTACAGCTCATACAAGACATCAACATTATTACTCGTCAAACCACAGTATAATAATACCACAAAACACTTCAAAGAGACAACTCACATTTCAAGGGAAAAATAAAAACTCATGGATTATGCATAAGGAAGGACTGATTCAACCTTCCAAAGCAGCTGGGGCTCAGTTCATGTTGTTTGGAGTGAGACCCAAACTTGATAATCAAGATCAATGTTGGTGTAATTTGAAAATAAATTTTGCATGATTGTTAAAACTGAGCAGGCCAGTGGTTTGGGGAGTCTTTTACCAGCCTGTATTTTTGTATTTGCAATGCAGTGACTATATTTCCCATTTAAGAATAGGATTATGTAGCAGGAAAGGGTGAGTTTGGCTGCGAGGTTCGATTGCAGCAGTGTTTCAATACTGCCCTCTAGTGCTTTATGTTTACAGTGTAAAAATTCTGTAATTCTTTTTTTCTCCTTTATAATATTTTCTTCTCTCATTTTGACCAAAAAATGGTCAGTTTGCTAGGCAAAAATCAAGAATCTTACACATCTTAAACATACAGAGTAAGTTAGTAACTGACTTTTGGTTTTCAAGTCTTTTCAAGGCTTTTTCAAGCATGTGAGGGAAAATTGTTGTACAAGAACAGATGCATAGTACAGAAGAGGGACTAGGTATGAAATATGAGCATCAACAATAACAAAATTAAGTTTGAAAAAGGAAAAGTTACTTAACACATGCACAGTGATTGTGTCCAGATAAAGTTTGTCTAAAAAAAGGCAAAGAAAAGGTTGGAAAATTTGTACATGTACAGAATTGCACTAGATGGGTGGAATCGGGTGGACTGTCTGCAAATTGCAGTGTCAGCAGCATGAAATAAAGTTACTGCACATACAGTGAAAAACAAAGCATGTAAATTATATATAAAATTATTTGTTGTAGCGTCTGTTGGTGGTCAGCAGCAGATATCATAGATATATCTAAAAGTTTAGTGTAAAATATATTAGAGGTAAAGCTTAAGACTGTTACTATAATGTTATTAAAACAGGGCTAAAATTTTGCACCCATTTTTCAGATTAAAAATTGGTAGATGCTACAAAATAAAGTTCATCAGATAATTTCAGGACCTCTTCTAATTTTTCAGCCCTTTTACCTTATATTATTAACAGCCTGGGCTAAGAGCAAAAAAAAAGCTTCTTGATGAGTGATTTTGTACTACCATTTGTTATCATTTAGACCGTTTTGTGGCATAACTAACTTAGACTGAGCTTTATCTCAGTTATATCCTGTTAAAAAAAGAAAATCATAGAACAGGGGGTTCTTTCCCACTTTGGGTTTCTGCACTAAAAAAGAGGTGCTGCTGGCAAAGAGGTACACACTACACAAGTCAGAGATTTCAATATCACACTGAAAGGTAATATCCTTTATTCACTTTAGACTGTGAGTTTGTCTATAAAATAGAAAAGAATTCTCTTTTATTTTCTTAGTGAAAGCTGCTCAAAGTCAAACTCACTGGCAGAAAATTTAGATGGTGAAATCAGATAAGGTGACACAAGGATAAACCGATGTGTGCATGCATGCGTGCGTGCATGCGTGCGTGTATGTAGGTGTGTGCACAAGCCTGTGTGTAACAATATTATGCCAGTTGTGTTTTACACAGTGCACATTAATCTAACCTGCAGTGATACGGTGGTCATGCATGTTTGTGTCAAAATGGCCATGTAATATTTAATACAGTTACACTATGAAGCAGGCTACATCTTTAATAATACTGTGACCTACTTCCTGACTGGAAAGTCAACAGTTTCATCATCACCACCATCCAGCTGCCACGACAATAAATGTCACCAACCTTCTCTAATGTTACTGACATGTCAGCCATTTTAATTATTCATGGAGAGTGTCTGTCCCATTTATCTGCACATGCTTTAATTGAATTTGAAGCCTACAACCCCCCATCCTCGTTCACATGCCCCTTCGAGGTGTTTTGCCCCTTACAGTGGAGCTTGATAAGAATGTGTGAAAATGTTGTGCAAGTAGACTATAATATTACATGTGATGCTGTTCTTCTGTCTTCCTTTTACATCATATTGCAATTAACGAGTCTAACGTTTTTTTGCCAGATTAAGAGCCAACTAACAGGAATGTTATTTTTCATGTTATTTTTGACCTATATAGTAATTGTGTGTAATATTTATAATGTTTAAATCAAGGATCTAAAAACAAACAAACAAACAAACAAACAAACAAACAAACACTATAGATCTGAAGTGCTGCAATTTCTCAGTTCTGCAATATCGGTCATAGTGAGCTTGAATTTATTGTATTAAGCAAGAGTGACACCCTGTGGTTATCTAGGCATAATGCAAGGATTTTGAACATCTCCCACCAAACCTCTGTCCCTTATCTTGGTCAAGGGGGCATAAATAAAGATTTTCAATAATTTTACATCCATAGAGCAAAGAGTGTAGAGTATAATTTAACTTCACTATGAAGTTAGAAGTTGAAAATTATAGATTCAGTCCTCATTATGACCAATGTTTCTCGGTCCTACACAAAAAAAACAAGAGTGTGACTGACATGATAACATGGAAGGCTACATATTGACAGATATAAAGGACACTTTATAGCAAACACATAATAAACACCTAGATATTTATACCAAATAAACAATATTCTACAATTAAACAAATAATCAGGCACACTGATAAACTCTGACTTCTGACCTGAGTGTGGTGATGCAGAAGTGTACAAGAGAGTGTTTTAGGACAGTATGACATCATTAGGTGTGGTTACAGGTGTAAATGACCACACACAAGCTTTTCTGACAGGTTTATCTGATACCCCTGAAGCCTGGCTTGTTATGCAGAACAGGATTTTTTCTCAACATCTTGTGAATCCAGTTTCCTCACAATGTAAGTGAGCTTATGCATTGTCACAGAACTAAGGCGAGCTTGAAATTTGAAGATGATTAAATGTCAAGTAAATGAAAATGATGATAAGTAAAAAGCTGTTTTCATCATTTCAGGACCATTGTCACAACGCTGTAAAATTTTAATTCCCCCCCACATTTTGACATTGTAAAAAATATATTTAAGCAAGATAGGCACTAAAATGTGTGTAGACAAAGTTTATGACATCCACACTTGGGGATATACAAGCCAGTAAAACCACATTTTTAAAAAATATGGACTTTACAAAGAGATCATGTAATTAATTTGAGAACAAATGGGAGTCTCGTCATATTTGTGTCAACGTTAGACAGATGTGTGCTTTGCTAAACGGTCGTCTCGCCCCGTCGTCAAAAAGCAACTACAAGGACCACAATGCACTGCAGCGAAACAGTCACTATCATGACACATCTTCAACATAAGGAAAAGCTTCCTCCTTGAAAGCGTTTTATTTGCTAACCCTGGGGAGAGGTTGGCTCCTTTTTGTGGTTAGCATTTTAGGAAGTAATTAAAAAGCTACTCGTATTCGCAAGCAGTGTTTATTAGGCGCTAAATGTGTACCATAAGTGATCTACAGCTAGCTTGTAGCTCAGGAGCTAGCTCAAACAGAGCCTTCGCAAGCTAGTTCTTGCTAGCGTTAGCCAACTGAGGATACCGAATCCGTAACATTTAACGTTGGAGTCATACGTTTATCAGAGAGACCAGTTGAAGGAGCTAACTGTTATCCATTTATCTACAGGATATGTCACAAAGTAACAACACACAGTAAGTAACTCACGCAAATTACTTTCTCTAATAACTGTTACTGGGCTTGTCACGGTGTTTGTTGTATAAACTGCAGATGGCTAGCTAAACTTGACAGCTAAGTCAGCATATGATTTTAAGCCTTGCAAACAGGTAGTTAGTGCATGAAGTGTTTGCATAAAACACGGAGACTTTTTTCTCAGTTATGCGTTTTATTTAATCGGGTGACACAGTGCAAATCAGACGTGGTGTCATTTGCTGTGTCTTAATGTGCTGGCGTGTAAAATGTTGTCACGTGAGTGGCCACAGCACAGGAAACTTAATGTTAACTCATATTTTCTCCGGCCAGAAAGTACCGTTAAATGTGATCGGCCAAACTTTGTTATTCAATGACCAGTTTTCCACTAACTGAAAAGATGTTGTGTTTGGCTTTATCGACAGTATGACAGGCCATGTCTCTTGCACCCCAAAAGTAATATAAATCCACATCAAGACAGTTGTAGACACAGGATTTGTATTTATTTTGAAGGTTTTCTTCAATTGAAACACTTCAATTTGTGCCTGCAGCATAGTTCAGAAGACTAAGAGGAGAAAGACAATTTGGCTAAAAAGAAGTGGCTTAACCGGGTTTGCAGTGTTGTTGTGAGGTGTAAACTTGCACTTCAGTGATCCTCTTGGCTAACTGACACCTGCTCTGCACCCTTTGAATAATAGCCCTTTTTATGTCCGTTGTTCTCGGTTTTCTGCCAGCATACAGGGCTGAAGCAGTGTACTCTGACAAGCATTTTTTATCAGTCAGTGCTCATATTATTTGATGTCACCCACACAACTTCTTGTTCCACTTACTTGCCATATGCATCCTGAATAAGTTGTAATAATATATTTAAAATACCCTATTGTTTTAAACATTTCTGGGATCCATCTAAAACTCCTTAAACTAACTAGCTGACTAACTACTCTACTTAATTTTCTCCCTATGACAGCTATACAATGGCCTCTTTGCGAAACATATAGCTTAAGTTTGGTTGATTCCAGTCTGCTGGAAAATCTTGCCGTAAAGATTTGATGTGATGCTGAATTTGGACAGCATTAACTATTGGAACATCATCTTTCTTGTCCAAGGTCTAATTTTTTAGGCTCCTCAAAAGTCCTTCCCCATACTTACCCTATTGGTTTCTACCCACTCATGTGGTCATTCCAGTTTTTGCTTATGCTAATTAACATGTCAGTACACAGACAGAATGCATTCATTTTGCAGTAAATGTTTCCTGATCATAACCTCTAAAATGGCTGGCACACTAGCAGCAGGGGTTTTAAGATAAGCCTGAATAGAGTGAGCTTTGATGCCAGTTTGCCTTTTTTGGCAGTCTGCAGTCTGCCAGAAATGTTGTATGCTTATGTGTATTGGTGCCTTTTCACAAAACCAACAGTTTATGTTGTGCATCTAGGTCCCACTGTGAGACTAATTTAACGCATTTTTAACCGGTGCAGATGAGGTTTAAGAAGGCTTGATGACCTGAATGCATGTTAAGTTTCAACATAAACAATTCACAGATCAACTATTTCCTCCTTGATAGTATTGCAAGTACTGAGCATAAAACTATTTTGTAGTCAATATTTGTGAGCCAGTAAAAGCTCCAGGTTTGATGCTTACTGAACCAAAACAATCTCTGTTTACATCTCTGGTTTTATCTCTCTCTCTCTCTCTTCCTAACAGCATGTCTGTAGAGACACTGGAGTGAAATCACAAGCTACAGATGAAGATGATCACATCCTTCCCATGGTTTCCCATGAGTCTCACCTGGAGCGGGAGGGTGTTGTGAGAAAGAAGAGAGGAGGACAGAGCACAGAGAGACTATAAACAAGAGTCATGAATCTCCATCAGGTCCTCACGGGGGCTGTCAACCCTGGAGACAATTGTTTCTCTGTAGGCAGCGTCAACAATGTGCCATTCACGGTAAGATATTTCAAGCTCTGGAAATATTTCCCTTCCAGCTATTTAGGAGCTCTGATTCTTAGGGGGTAGCCAGACTGATTTGTTAAAACAGATTTCTATTCACTGATTTATTTTTTATGGAGTACTGTTAACAAGAAAGCCTTGCTAATGGTAGTGTTACCCCAAGTACAAAGAACAAGGCAGAACTAGTGATCATGCCAAATACCTGCCCATAAGAAAATAGGTATTATATGTCAAGTATTGAAAGACCAGTTTGAAATACCGGTCTAACAAATTGAGTAAAGCCAGGAGCAACAAAGGGTCCATGAATAGATTAATCTACTACAGTTTTAGGGAGGCAGCTTAGTGATCAAAATGGCAAAAAAAAGAAATCTGGGACTGGAAAGTCCCCCTTAAAGTAAAACATATTACTACCTAAAAACTAAAATTGTCTCATAAGTTTACCTTTATGTAAAGAGCTTCTGTTAAAATAAAAATCAGCTCCTGTATATCTGTCAGTTATGGTACAGTATGTAGCACTGCAGACTTAAAAAGTTTGTAAAACTAGTAATTTATCAGCCTCATAGTCTGTATTAAAAATAGTTGGCCAGCATGGTTTCACCAGTTGTTTTGTGAACTCTTGTTTTGTAGACTTTAGTTTGGCATTGTGGTTGTTGGATCTATATTTTGATGGCAGACAGTTATCTGCTGCCATCACTCAAAGCAGCCATGCCCTTAACACAAAATTTTGATACCAAGTTATCTAATCCAGATCTTAAACCCTTCAGGCTCCCACCAGGGCTAGGTGTGCTAAAATATTTTGACACATTTGATAAATTGCAATTGATGTTATGTGTTACATCTTTGTCCCCTATGAGATACAAAGCCACAATGAGCCCCCTCAATCAGTCAAATAGATAGGATATAATAGCTTGATCTAATGTTTAATTATATCAGTGCAGGTTTAAACCTGTATTTAAATGTAGCTTATGTGTTTGTACTTTGTCAACTGCTGTATAACTCATGAAGACCATTGTTGATAGTGCAAAGGTTTTTCTCTCTACTACAGGGGGCCCTTGTTTAGGTTTTAGCACTGTGCTGCAGACTGCCTTTGCACTCTGTGAGCCAGAGCAAGCTCAATGAAATATTACTTTCATGCTATCCGGAGAATGGATCAATAGGAGACCTATTTCTGTCTTTGTGTCCTGCTGTGAAGGAGACACAGTCATAGTGAAACACAGCTCATGTGAAAATCTCCTTCTGAAAGCCACTAAAAATTGAGCATGGAATTCCAATCATATCTACTTGTACTCCAGAGGTGTCATATGATGGCATGTTTTATGCAGTGACACTGGCTTTAGGGCAAGTACTGTTCAAGTTACCCTTCATCTAAACCTCACTGGGTCGATCAGAGTGTTCTCTTCATCTCTTTGTGTCTCCTTGTCTTTTTACAGGCTTATGCGTCAGGTTGTGACGTGGTGATTTTGGGCAGTGACTTTGAGCGACTGCAGATCATTCCAGGTGCCAAACATGGCAACATTCAGGTCGGCTGTGTTGACTGCTCACTGCAGGGGGGACAGGTAAGACTGCTCTGTCATGTTGGTCTTCAGGCAGATTTCAAAACAGGGATGTTTCTGAAATACCATACAGTTTTTGTTGAGTACATATTGCTGTTTAAATGAATAACGCACGATATTCATACAACCCCAAACCCCCAATGACAGGTATCAAGCAGCAAAAACAGAGGATCAATAAGTAAGGCCCATCTACTGTTTATACACAGAAGTATAGTGCACATTTCTCCATGAATTTACTCTGCTTTATAAAAATGATGGGATTGATGGAATGTGCTTTTTATTATGTGTAATTGACAAGCTCAATTTAAAGTGTTAGTAAAGTCATACATAACAAATGAATCATATGTGAGTATGGCTAAAATGCCAAGGACTAAGTTTTTCTCAGATATTGTTATAGATTTACTGTAACTGTTGTACAATACACATTAGTGGAAAGCTCTGTTACCTTGTTGTCTTATTAAGTGTGCACAGCTTAAATTTTCAGGAAAAAGATTTGTTGGCAACATCAGTCGCTGTGTTAATGAACCTAAGCTTCCTGGCATCAACTCCAGTTGAGGGAAAAATCGCCCAGTACAGCATTTAGTGGTACACCAGGCACATTCACTAATGTAATGCCCCTGATAATTCCTGTAATGACCGTAAAGTGGCTTTAACTGTAGGCATAGACAAAAGATCTGTTGTGAAGTGCTAGAATTTGGATCTAGGACAGATCTGTAAAAAATGTATTATTGTTGTGAAGTCTCTGTGATGTTTCTTGCTGAACTCTGTTCTGAGTCCGTCTGTGGCACAGAAACAACCAGAGGATTGCTTGTTTGAATGCTTCCAGTTTGCTACAGGAATGCTAAGTGTAGATTCAAATTTGTAAAAAAAATTTTTGCCTTTCTTTAAATATTTTCAAATAGACCTTGTCAAATAAGATGTTTTTTGGGCCATAAATGAAGAATTGTATTTTACTGATTAAGTACAGATCTTTAGTATGGACTTTTTTTTAAGTCAGTGTAAATCTGCAAAAGGTCTGATCTAAATCTGTCCAATATGTGTGTTAAATTACTTTGTGGATTGTAAATAATAATTATGCAATACTATGAAGTTTTTATTGTTTAAATATCAGTGATGGTTACTACAAAGGACTTCTTTCAAAGCTGATATGATCTATGTCAAAATAATAAGCCCGAAAACCCAACCAACTGTTGCATCTCTGCAGACACCTCAAGCTTGAGGGAATGCTGCATTTTTTTAAATCTTAGCCATAGCATTGTAACCTGCATTATTACTAAAGCCACAGTACTTTCAATTTCTCCTTGGGCAACAATGCTGCAAACAAATAAAGAAAAAATGCAGGATTACTACATCTTCAGAAAATACATTACACAAAATTAAAAGGGAACATTATTATTGTCAGGCAAATTGCTGTAATTTGGGGTTATTTTTCAGTTGGTGGTGATAGACTTGTTTAAACAGCAGACGGGCCTGCTTAAATTCAAATGAAAAAAAATAGAATAAAACAAAACAAACAGTTACTATCCTTCCAGTCCAACTAACCAACCCTTCATCTCTCCTCGTGATGTTAAATCCAATTCAGTCAGGCCAGAAGTAACCTCACATGCCTCCAGCATGGTCTAACATCTGTTTAAGCATGCATGCAGTTGTTATGCTTTTCATTTCCACCTCACTGCCCCTCTCCACCCTGTATTTATTTGCAAGGCTATTAGTTTACATAGCACTGTTGAGTACACATCCCCTGTGCTTGTTTTTTTTCAATTAAACATCAATTGCGTTTGGGAAGCATTAATGACCCTCTTCAACATAGCAGGTATTTTCCTAAATCATGGTATTGAAGGTGCAATTAATTTTAATCAGACTACCATATTATTGTGAGACATTACTAAAAGTACTGCAAACAGCATGATCACAAAGAAGAATGGCAACCTGCATCAGGCCTCTGCACTGTTGTGTTGCGCCAGATTGGACTCTGCAGAACCTTGCATTGCATTAAATTTCATCATTTCGACCACAAAACATAGAAAAAAATGTTTTAACCCAGTGTTAGACCACCTCATAATTTCATCTGTTTGTTGTTTTCAATGGCTTGCATCAGGTCATAAGGTATATCTCTGAGGGGTTCAAAACAAATGCATGCAGAGCAACACTACAGTGACTGATCAGGGAGTAACCACCACTAACACCAGACAAAAGTGCCATTACATCAACATTTAAAAACTGTGCCTACTATGTTAGCTAACCAAAACAGCAGGTGGTTCTTGGATCAAGCTTTAATGGTTTCACTGGAGCTTTAAGATGTCAGTTGTTATACTGTTGCAGCATAATACAATCTCAAAAACTTGAAATCAGACCAAAGAATAGTCGCATAAGTACCCCCAAAAAAGAAGTTACAATTTTTTTTTAAACTCTTTTCTTTTTGCTACTTGCAGAGCACGCTTTTTTGACTTGGCTGATTTTTCCCCTGACTGAAGCTTCAATATATCCCTAGTTCTTTTACAGCAAAGATGCATTGTACTTTGCTTTCCACTGGAATCAGATAAAATGTGAACTGTGTTCTAAAAAAGGATATATTTTCCTTTATGTGTCATAATGTTGTGAGCCATTGTTTGTCTGGAAAGATGTTTGAGACCAAGCTGGTGCATGTGATGGCCTGTATGCTTGTCCCTGTATCAATTAGTACATGCCCATTTTCACGTGTGAGTGTGTGAATCACTCCTACACAGTATTTATTCTCTGACAGTCACAGAGACACAGCATGTATTATCAAGACCTGGGCGTTATTAAGCTTGTTATATGGGGTCACTGCCACAGAATTTTTTCCCACTCAGTCTGTTCAACATTGTGACTGTGGCTGCCATG
>JAPZDY010000022.1:14133760-14162898 GCA_029783645.1 Ctenochaetus hawaiiensis
TGGTAGTCAAGACAATGATGACTCAACACTGGGTTTTTAAAGATTCATTTTAATTTTAGTTTTTGTTTTCCAAGACGTTTACTAATTCCCTGATAAGACATACCATGGTTTACATAGTAGGCTATAGATGTTTTTTGTTTGTTGACTTCCAGTTAGGACCTTAAATAAGAATCTGCATTCATATTTTACTGTCCTCAAGCCTCTAAACCTAAAGATTTTGTGGGGAGTTTTGTAAGCAAAAACATACAGTTTCTTATTACATTTATTTTCAGTGAGATTAGTGAGAGGTACAAATTATTTCTTTGCCAGTTTTGTTTTCTTTATATGCCAGATGTTGTTAACAATTAAATTTTATTAGAAACATATTTTGAATGTAATATATGAAGTAATATATGGTTTTGTTTTCAGGAAACATGACTTATATCTATTTTGTTTCCTTTTTCCTTTCTATGTTGACAGATTGCAGCTTCCTATGGAAGCATTGTTTGTGTCTTTGAGCCTGTTCAGCACCCAAATCAAAAAGACACATCTCTCACTGTGAGTAGACTAGATTATCTTCCAGTCACGGTCTGGTCATGCATGTATTCAAAACATCCTGAAAAAACAAGACCTTTCTCTTTCAGGCCACTTGATATTTGAAATAGAGCAGAATATTGTTCCTCCGAACCCTCCAGAAAGTCAGCAGGGAAGAAACAAATATTTCAAACACATATGCACTACTGAATAATTGCATGAGGTTTTGCAGTCATTTTCATGTTTTTTCCAGTACTATAGTCAAGCAGAAGTCCGAGGTTAGCTATGTCAGTGTGGAACAGCCCTCTTTTGTCAGAGAAGTCAAAAAATAGTCATTATGGAAAAATCTTACACATCTTAAACACAACCCAGTACCTCTTTCATTGTACAAGTTGCTTGGCAGTACAGCTGCTGTCTGTGTGGCCTGATCACATGTGGCTCACATGAGAGCAGCTCCACTATTATTTCTTGGTATGCAATTGTAACTACTAATATGAGAAACAAGTGTAAATGTTTTCCTTCATTCATTTCCTAATTTTATTGAAACATCTGGATGTTTTTTTCCTGTACAGAAGGTTAACTGCCAATGGCAGAAGACTGGTCAGTTTGTATTAAAGTCTATGGTACGGAACCTGGCCTGGCACCCCACAGGTACATTAATACATAATTCATAAGCTAATGTGAACATACTAAAATACAATATTATGTCCTCCAAAAAGTATTGAATTGATGATATAGTTGTAATATTTAAATGTGTCTTTCATTATTTCCCATAATGTTTTTTTTTATGATACATTAAAAGGTTGTATTTTGTCCTTAAAGAGGAAATATGTTTTGTGTAACCAGGCAGCACTCTCTTAACTGGCTCAAGTAGCCTCCAGTTGTGGTCAAATGTTGATGGAGTGAAAGAGGAAGCTGATGAGGAGGAAAAGCAAACAGAACTAACAATAAGAGATTCTCACTCTGCATGGAGGTGCATCTGGCAAAGCAAGTAAGAGCTGAGTGAGAAATACAAGTCTTTTTTTACATAAATGTTCTTTGCAAATGTACTAAAGCTGGATAACTTACTTCTTTACAAACAACTATTTGGTAACGTAGCATATAAATAATTTAGTTAAACCAGTTAATACAGATATTTTTGTTTGGTTTGTCAACACTGAGGTTTGAAGTTAATTTTTTTTCTTCACCTGTCACTGTGGCAGATGAGAAAAAAGACCAAATTTTTTTAACCTGCTGCAGACGACATTTATCCTGTATTTGGAAGGTGCTAATTCATCCCGTTTACATCCCAAAACTGCCACTTGTGTAATGATTGCAGTGTGTTTTTTTTCTAAAACAGGCGTCATTGCTTTCTTTATATTTTTTATTTAATTATTAAGTATTTCTTTTTTCTTTCTGTAAAGGACGGCCTCACCAGTCAGTTTAATGAAGTTCTCACCTGATGGGGAATTCTTTGCCACTGCTGGACAGGTAAGTGACTTTTACCGGGAGTTACTATGCTTTTATTTATTCTAAAGAAAGTTTCCTGTGCAAATCACGTTCGAATGTTTTGTAGGTGTATTTGTAGTACCTGAAAGGATTTTTCTTTTTTTAGCCAAGGCCCATAACCCAGTGTTTCCAACTTGCATTTACACACCCTTTAACATGGTTTTAATTGTATCCCTGTTTGTCATTTCTAAAGGATGACTGCCTCGTAAAGGTCTGGTACAGCACAAGTAAATGGAAGTCAGGTGTTTCAAGGCTCTTTACACCTCCGGAACCCAGTGTTGGTGTCCAGGGAGAGCTGGCCTTTTCCTTTGTCTACCTGGCTCATCCTCGCTCTGTTACTGGCTTCTCTTGGAGGAAGACCAGCAAGTATATGCCACGGTATGGACAATGTCAAGGCTACATTTCACAGCCCTCTTACTGCAGCTGTGATTTGCATTTTTCTCAATTACTTCATTTTGAAATAACTGACACATTTGAAGGCAACAACAGGAAAACCTCATGTTAACAATTACTCAACACTCTGTTGGTAAACCTTCTTTTCAGGGTGTGTGTTACTTGGTTGATGGGTAGTATATCTTTTTCTGTTTACTTAGCTGCCCAATATACAATAAGGCTGAATGAAAATGAATGAGCTTTCATAAGTAGCAAGTAAAAAATGGACAGATGCTGTGCAGTGTTACGGTAAGGCACTGTACTGTAGCTCCCAGTTCTGCCATGCTTTGTTACAGAAGTTCTCCTTTTAGATCAGAGAATCAGTGTGGACAGTGAGACAGTGTAATGTTGAGGCAAAATTTCACTTAGCCTTTTTACTACTCTAAATTTGGCCTTGAGGAAATTTCTTAGTGTACCTTTATTAACCTGCTCTATTTGTTTTTTACAGTTTTAACCTGAAGGCACATTGGTGTGTCATATATTATAATCATGGCCTAGATTCAGCCATTTCTTTATAATCACTGCCATTATGACACTTATTGTAGGCTCTTTGACCTTTACTTATCTTATCTCTGTTCAGGTGTTTCTCCCTTGACCTGCTGTTGAATAGCACTATAAGTGTTAGATATATAAAAAAAACCCCATCAGTTACAAGTTAAGGGCTCTCCAGCAGACTTCCTAAACCATCTGCCATAATAATAATCTTAATAATCTCTTCTTTCTCCTCTGCCTTGTCCTTCCTGTCCTCTTACAGAGGTGCAGTATGTAATGTTCTGCTCACCTGCTGTAAAGACAGCGTGTGCCGACTTTGGTCAGAGACGCTGTTGCCAGGTGACAGCCTCTTGTCTGGTCTCCATAACAACCTCACCACTGGCCAACAAAGTGACACACAAAGCTGTGCAAGGAAGACGCAAGGAAAAACAGCACAGGAAGTAAGCTTATCTACCATATTAGTTTTATATACATGTACCTGAAAAACTGTCAACTAAATGTTTATTTTAATTATCCTAAAAAAAGAATAGGGGTTCAGTAATAAAAACCCAAACCACATAATTGAACTAAAAAAATATGGGTTACAAGAATGCAAAATGTCCATAATAATGCTAAATATTTTTACCAGGTAATATATTCTGTATATACTGTATAATGCACATAGTTAGACTCAAAGTTGCTTTATTTGTACACAAAGGTAGATTTGTTTTGCAGCAAGATGATTGCGACATCCAGTTTCAAGGTGCACAAATCATATCAAAGCATTTATTTTAAATCTGTATCAGTGTCCTTATTGTGTGTGCTAGAAAATGAAAAAAAAAAATCATATTTTTTGAAGTAGTGGGAAAATAAATATCACAAGTGCCGTGATCTCTGATTTGCCCTATTTGGCCCCAGTTCAGAAGTCAGGTTACTGCAGTTTCACAGATGCTTATGTAGGACATTAGTTTGCTGCAGAGATGAGGGAACAAGAAGAAAGGGAGAATGAGAAATTAGACAGAAAAAAAAGGGACTTAGTGGAATTACCCATGAAAATTAATTGGCTATCAGACATGAAAATGATTTTTGAAGCTTTGTGAGGCTTAAGACGCACATCAGTGAGAAATACTGGCCTCCTTTTCTGTGATCTGCGCAACACCTCAAAATTAAAACTTTTGATTGTTGTTTTTCTGTGTCATTTTACTGCTGCTGGCTCACTTTTGTAATGGTGTTGTCCTCTGATTAAAATGAATTGTGCTGTTGCTGATAGCCCAGCTAGCCCTCAAACACCATAATTACATCCAGTTAAATATGGACATTTAAGTGGTTATGGGTCTCACAGGCACTTACAGAGCTCAGGGCACATTAGATTACAGGAAAAATATGTATGCAAATTTCTCTACTGTGCCTTGAGGAGAGTCTGTGTGGAATTATTCATTAAAAATCACAGACTATGCTGGATGATCGAGGCAGTAGTCTGAGGTAACTCTCATCCCCAAAATCTGAATGGATGGACAATACTGAGATAGCCCTATTTTTAACTTCATTTTAATATGATGCCTCTGGGTTGGATGAACAGCACAAGATTTATAAATCAATGGAGTTAATTAACTTTTTTGATAAGGGTGTTTGAGTACGTCTAGAGGAGACAGTGATATGTGATTTCCACCACAATCAAATTTTCCTATATAGATATAAAACTCTTTAAGTATGAGTATCTGCTTTGGCACATGATTCAAATGGTAAGTTTAGAAAATTTGTTATCAGTATTTTACAAATGACTTCTTTGTAGGTGTGATGAGCACTTAAATTTCAATAATACTTGGACTAAACTAAAGCTTTACAGCTCTATTATATTACTCATTCTACGCCAGAGAAGCAGGTTAAAATGTCCAGAAAACTCCATGAAATCAAATATTTTCCATCTTTTAAAATCTTGGCTATTTTAAACCACTGTTTCTGAGTAACACCTTGTTGTGAAAGGCTCAAGTCTAGAAGTGTAGGTCTTCACAAATTAGTGTGAAACAACAGAGAGAAACCTAAATTATGCAAGCATAGTACCAATTATTGGTAAATTGTTCCCTCTCACTTCTGCTTGCATGCCTCTCTCTCTTGCTCAGCAGGTCGTCTGTGCTGCCTGTGTCTCTCTGACTCAAGATCTTTTTTAGACAAATTACACAGTTAAGCATTAATCTTGTTATATGTCAATAACATTAATTTAAATTCCCATCCTTAAGAGCAACGCTTGATCAACAAAGCAGAGTCGCTTAGCTCAGACTGGGAGGAGAGTAGTGAAGCCCTCACAAGTTGATTCATTTACCTCAAAAGCAGAATAAAACTGCACATTTTTGTCGCTCTTGAAGGAGTATCTGAATACTATTGCGTTTCTCCTCCCTGCCTCATCCCATTAAATACTGGATGCTATTCAGATTATTTGAGAAGATCTAAATCTCTGTGAAGATATATGCAGGATCTCTTTATCTCTGTGCTTTCTAAGCGTGTAAGCTCTGGAAAAATCTCATTGATAAGGTGATTTGCTTTCATAACATAAAGATATATTTTCTCTAATTTCTGTTCCCACAGTCATCCCCAATTTAGTTAATGTTAGAACTGTTTAAGTTTACAAACATTAAATATTGTGGCATATTACTTGAACAGTTAACGTTTTCTTCACAGCTGAGTATCCCAGAATTGTTGCACACCTCCCTCTATCGTGATGTGCCCCAGCCCTCTCTGACTGGCTGCCTGCCTCACCATCAGAATCGACACTACAACCACAAGAAGAGCAGCAGCTTCATGCCCCATGCCAATGCTCTCTGCCACTTCCACATTGCTGCCAGCATCAACCCTGCAACAGGTTAGACCCAAGCACATCAGTTTCTAACACTAACTCTCCAAATTTAGTGGATTTGAAGCTACAAAACAGTACAAAGTGCTTTGGAAAGAGAAGAATATGTAGCATATTGACAGTATAGCAACATATTAGTTTTTCATAAACCATTGACACTGCATAGATAGCTTGATATAATCAACTTGAGGTCAAAAGGCTTTACTTTTGTATTTCTAATGACAAGAAATGCTGTAGATTTTGTAGATTGCCTGAGGTTGTTTAACATCTCAGTGAACTGTAATGCTCATTGAGAGCTGTTCAGAGTAATTGTGAGGTATTTTTATGCTGTTCCACTCTGTGTTTTTGACTTGAATCAGGGCAAAATCTTTTAGCCTTTAGGCTCAGAGGCCTTGTAAGTTTGTATTTTATGCTTGAATTATGTTTCAGCATACTTCAAACCACTGTCATATTCATGAAAGTTAATTTGCTCCAGCAGATGTCTTCTTGCCCTGTGTGCCCCCAGTCTAATGAAATGTATTTTTCTATTTTTCTACACTTGGTAATGTCTTTATCACAGATATCCCGTTGCTGCCTTCCATCTCCTCTCTGAATGCTGTGGATGATGAAGAACCTGGAGGTCCTTTTACTGTCCACTGGCTCAACAACAAAGAGCTTCACTTCACCTTAGCCATGGAAGTC
This sequence comes from Ctenochaetus hawaiiensis, assembly GCA_029783645.1. Taxonomy (NCBI): domain Eukaryota; kingdom Metazoa; phylum Chordata; class Actinopteri; order Acanthuriformes; family Acanthuridae; genus Ctenochaetus; species Ctenochaetus hawaiiensis. Next base: position 14,140,194 of record JAPZDY010000022.1, read on the forward strand.
TTTCTTCAGCAGCTCCGAGGCAGCCTGGAGCAACACAGTGAATGCTCCCAAGAAGGTGAAGAAAAAAATTTTGGTTCAAGAATTAACAGTTTATTTGAAAGGATGTGCATATGAAGTGGGAAATACTCATAACTAGACTCTGACTTTTCAATTCAGAAGTCAGACTGCGTATTGCAGTATGATTTGTCTTCCATTCAGATATCTTTAGAACTTACACTGGGGCACTATTATTTGTCATTTTCATCCAGAGCCTGAAGATGAGGATAATTTTGAAGAAGATAACAGTAGCAGTGACCCCCAAGGACCTGAGGCTGCAGAGCTTCCTGTAGCAGCAGTGAAGCACCAGGTGGACGTGCTGTTAGAGGAGTGGAATAAAGGAGCAGACATGCTGTTCAGTATCCATCCCATGGACGGCTCTCTGTTAGTCTGGAATGTGGACTGGTTAGACGAATATCAGCCAGGCATGTTCAGACAAGCTCAGGTATGTTCTCTTTTGATGTGATTTATGTTGGGTTAGGTATGTTATGTTGATTTATCATAAATAATAAAAGACTATTAAATTCATGTTGATGTTTTATGAACCAACTCTCTTAATCCCCCTCTTTTACCTCTGTCCAAATGTAAATAATTTTAAATTAAAATTAGTAATCATAATTTGGGCTTCCTTTTAGAGATAAACAAAGAAATCCAGAGACACAGAAGTGTTTTGATGTAAAACAACAGGAAAAAACACATATTCTATTGTAAAGTTGGCACTGTCAGACTCAAGGCTTGGGATTTGGAAATAATGGGCCTCCCACCTCTTAAAGAAGGTTGACTCTTTGAAAGAATCGGCCTTGCAAGGTTCATGATGATTTAAATTTTAGACGGTGCATTAAGCAATTTTCAACCCATTAAATGCTGTTGTTTTTTTTTTTTTTAAATGAATGTACTGATGTCAATATTAACACCAGTACCGATGTTCCATCTCATTCCCTTCGTAAAATTTAGTTTACAGCTCTGAAGAATACATTTAAGTGTGATGTACCTCATTAATAGTATTTTAACCGTATGAATAAATGAACACTATAGCAGACCTTCTTTGGTCACCCTTTCAAGTGACTCCTTTGTGTTCACATTTTCACAAAATACCTCTTGGGGAAGGATTAATTTATCATCTCAAAAAGGTTGTAAATTATTTTGACAGTTGTGATGGTCTAGCTCATATTCTAATTGCTTTTCATCCAGCCATTTAGACAATTATATTCTAATTATCTGTGACTTAAAAATCAAATTCAGAAGTCCCCTGACTCATTCTCATTAGCTTTGAAATAATGAGAAACGTGTGACATGACAGTTAGTCAGTCAAGCAAGGCAGCTGGAATAATCCCAAGTTTCATTGACATTCGGGTCAATTATGCCAGCTTTAATTTGACAAAACAGACAGGATTTTGGTATTGTCAGTTACATATTTGAAACAGTAAGTGAAGAGAAGATTTTAACGGTATTTGTTAGGTTTTAATCAGTCTTTGTGACCTTATTAATTTTAGAAAGTAAGATTTTAACTAATGAACATAGAATAGAAGAATTGTAGCCCCTGGTTTTAAGCCTTCTGCTTAGTGATATTGGTTCATTGTTGTTACTGTCTGTATCATTACCGCATTTACATTGCCCTTTCTTAGAATGTATGCTTATATTAAACTTAAAGAGATTTCCCTGACTGACTGACTTACTTTTATCTCTACCTCACTGTGTTTGCTTGAGTTGCTTTGGGTTTTAATGCTATGATGTCTCTGTTTTTCTCTCAGGTTTCGTTTGTGTCCCGTATCCCTGTAGCGTTCCCTACAGGTGATGCAATCTCCCTGAGCCAGAGTGTTGTTATGTATGCCTGCAACAAGAACGTGGATCTGGCTATCCAGCATGGCAGACAGCGACCGCCTGGGAGCACATTGCCTCAAACCAAATCTGCTCTTATAAGCTATGGAGGTCAAGGAAAAGCTGCACCTAGCAGTAGTCTTAGGTTGAGCATTTTCACCCCCAATGTCCTCATGATTTCTAAACATGCTGATGGCTCCCTGAACCAGTGGGCAGTAAGCTTTGCAGAGGACTCTGCCTTCTCCACTGTGCTCAGCGTCTCCCACAAGTCACGGTACTGTGGCCACCGCTTCCACCTCAATGACCTGGCCTGTCACTCATTGCTCCCTCTCCTCCTCACCACCTCACACCACAATGCCTTGAGGACGCCAGAGGTGGACAACATACTGGCTCCTCCAGACCCTTCCTCCTCTGGTTTCTCACATTCAACATCTCACCGGCCCAGCCGTGTATCCCTCGGTGTGGTTTCCCAGGATCCCAATGCGATCTACAGTGAGCTGATTTTATGGAGAGTGGACCCTGTCGGCCCACTGTCTCTGTCTGGAGGGGTCTCTGAACTTGCACGGATTAATTCTCTCCATGCATCAGCGTTTGCTAATGTAGCCTGGCTGCCCACACTCATTCCCAGCAGCTGTTTAGGTGAGGAAACATTTTTATTACTGTTTGGACATTGCTAAGGGACTTTTTGTATTGCTTTTTCAGTCAGCCATTTTAGTAAGAATAGCCCTATTTTTATATTTTGGTTCAGTTTTATTAAAGAAATGCACTTATAATTTTCTAATATAGCTATGACCAAATGAGAAAAGCTCTTGTACATAGTGTTTAGTGTTTTAAACTGTTTTTGAGTCTGATTACCCTCATTTATATATAAATAAGTAGTTTGCATGAAAAGTACTTATATTACTCCAAAAGATCCCTTAAGGCTTTAAATTTCCATACTTGTTTACTTAGAAACACATGCATAATGGAAAAAATATTTTAAATGTGTCTCTTTCTTTCCCTCTTTAGGTGTGTACTGTAATTCTCCCAGTGCTTGCTTTGTGGCAAGTGATGGCCACTCTCTCAGACTGTATCAGGCTGTTATTGAAGCTAAGAAACTCCTGGGTGAGCTCTCCAATCCTGAAATATCGGTAAGTTATCAAAGAGGACAATGTCTGCAGGGTATAGTCGACATTAAAGTAACTACTTTGTATGCACTGCAATAACCACACATCAGTGTTTCCCCTTGGACTCTCACAGCATCAGTTAGTAATAAGATGCTGTTCATTTGCAGTCTTGCCACTTCATTAGTATCAGCCTTGGATTGCTTGGTGGAAAAATTACATTGCAGCTTGATTAAGTAACGTGAAAAATTTGATGAGTGGCACTGATCCTTTGAACCCAGTACAGCAGAATTTGATCCAGCAAGAAGTGACGTTTGATATTTAATTTACAGAGATAAATAATATTCTTTAAAGAATACTCTGTATAAAATCTCACTGTTCTCATAATGGTGGCTTCAATTATGTATTTTTTAACAGTGTCCTGCACGCTAACCTTGTTTTAAATATCTAATCATGTAATGTTGAAGTGCTCAAATATTGAAAATGCTCATGTTTTTTAACTTCAGAAATATGTTGGGGAGGTGTTCAACATCATCAGTCAGCAATCCACAGCAAAACCAGGGTGTATTATAGAGCTGGACACCATCACTGGCTTTGTAAGTATATGTTAAGACTAAGAGAAATGGAACATATTGAAAGAAATATTCCTTGCTCTTACTCTCTCTTATTCATGTCTGTTTAACAGTAGAGAGACACTAAAAATATCTTGGTGAAAAGAATTACCGAAACATCTCCCATGAAATAAAGGGCATGTAAACTAATATATATTGGAAGGCCATAGATGGATTCTAAGCCAGTGTATCATTAAACACTTTGCAGTAGAGTTTTTAGTCTCTGTGAAGGCTTGACTATGTTTAAACAAAGACAGGTGCAAAAAAAAACACTTCCTTTCTTCAGTTTTTGTTTGTGTGCTTGTGTACATATAAGTGTGTTTGTGTAAGATTAACACAGCTTGTTTCTTTGTCAGTGTGTTTGCATTGTTGCTCCATGATGGAAGAAGGATGTTGTTTGTTGCCTGCATCTTGTGTAGTCTGATGATTGCTGCTGTTGTTCTTTGCAGCAGGGGAAGGAAACTCAGCTCCTGCATGTTTTTGAGGAGGATCTGATCCTCGGCAGTGAGAGAACAGAGAGCACTCAGGAAACTCCTGAATCTCCTCACCAAGGTTTGGACCTTTTCTAACTAAATGTTTCTAAAAAACATTTGTACGACCGTCAAATACATCAGCAGTGGCCCATTCATTAATATTTTGTCCTCGTTTTCCTGCAGCCTCTAGCGAACCGGCCTTCTCTGCTCGATTTTTCCTTGTGGTGGTCGAATTGACCCCGACAGGTCGCTCACTTCTCCACATGTGGCATCTCCATCTTGCTGCTCGACCCGTCACCATGGGTGGGTGCTTTGAACAAATGAGTTGAAGGATGTAGAAAGAAAATTTGATTAACTGCCACAATTCCTTTAGGGCTAGTGCTGTCACCAGACATCTTACTTAATCACTGAGCAAATATGTGAACAGCAGCTTAAAAGACAGTTTTTCCTCAGAGGAAGTCACAAGCCTTAAGCCTGACAAAATGGAAATAGTAACTGTTTTAACAGAAATGTGGACAGTGTTTTGAGATTGACCTGCGAAGGCAGTTTACTGGTACAGATATTTAAAGAATTTTTAAATGCAAATAATAACCCAAACACAGTGTCTAAAAATAAATAATGTGAGAGAGTTTTGACCATAAATTATCTTAGCTTGTTTTAAAAACATTTACCTTTTCCTTTTTGTGTCCCAGCAGAAGAGACCATGACTGAGAACGATGCCACCGCAGCCTCACCAATGAACAGCTCTCACTTCAGCTTTGACACGTTCACTTCTCCAGTAACTTCGAAGAGTAAGCCCTGCACCTCCAATCTGCAGAGTGCCTGTCGCCTCAGCCTCACAACACACAGGCTTTACAGCCAAGAGATGGCTCTGCCAGACGGGGTGGAAGCAATCAGTGTGAGACCCTCAGCAGGTGAGGGACAAGGAGGACACACACATACAAATGATAAACTCTATAAACTTCCTGTGGTTGTAAAATGAAGGAGAAAAACATCATAACTTGGAGGACAAGTCCCTGAGCATAACACGAGGCTATTCAATATTTGAGAAAGGAAAATATTGACAGTATGACATTCTGGCAGCAGGAATAGTAGCAGCAGTATTAGTACTCATTTTAGTAGAATTGTCTTTCACTTAGGAAACAATAGAAAACATTGTTCTTGTAACATTTTCTGGGCAAAATATAGACATTTCTGAACAACTAAGAATGAGGTGTTTCTATTATATTTGGAAAAAATATAGAAACTGACAAAGGCAGGGATAATGTTATTAACATTCAGATTGTTTAAAAGTTTTTTTTTATTATTTTATTCAAAATGAATAAAGGTAAGAAAACTGTAATCACAGAAGCCCAAAAAACATCTTGAAGATAAACCTAAGTACCCAGGCTTTTGTAAACATCCAACCACTGTTAATTTGCTTCAGTCCTAAACAACTTTGGAGGCTAAAAAAATGCAATTATAAATTTTAAAATCAATATATCATATCCTTTCCTAATATTGTGAGCACTTTTTCTAGGTCACCTTAGTGCATCGTGTTCTCTCCCGGCTGGCCGTGTGCCTTATCTCCTCGCTACCTCCTGTTCTGATGGAAAGGTACGCTTCTGGAGGTGTAATGTCATCGGGACAAAGCCCTTCAGTAAGGACAACTTGGTGTACCAATGGGAGGAGTGGCCTCTCCTGGTGGAGGAGACGGTTCCCAACAGCAGCATAGTAAGCGTACCAGGCCGCCCTGTAGAGGTCAGCTGCTGTCACGCTGGACGAATTGCGGTTGCCTACAGACAGAAGCCGAACACACCTCTGAACACAACACCTCAACTGTACTCTCATGGACTGTTGACCGCTTCTCCAACCCTGGCTTCAACACCTCATATACTCTTTAACAACAACGCTCACCTGACCCCAACCCTGATGGTGCAGAGCAGCCCAAATTTCACTCCCAACCCAGCAAACACTAGGGAGCCAGTGGTCCACATCAGCATCTTCCAGTGTGAGTCCACTGGAGGTTCACAGTGGATTTTAGAGCAGACCATAGTTCTGGACAGCACAGATCCCATAGCTAACTATGGTAGTAGCGATAGCACTACTGGAAGTGCAAATATTCCAAATAAGATGGACTTCTCTATACCAAACGAGAACTGTCAAGGTTCTGCTGGTAAGAGCCTGGTTCACTTGGACTGGGTCTCCCAAGAGAATGGCTCACATGTTCTGACTGTTGGTATTGGGACAAAGATTTATATGTATGGTCGTCTCTCTGGGAAGCCTCCAGAGTTCTGTCTGACCTCTGATGTCAGCAGAGATCAGAGCTCATCTCGCCTGGTCCTGCTTCGGACAGTTGATCTGGTCTCCTCTGTTGAAGGCTCATTACCCATCCCGGTCTCACTCTCCTGGGTACGAGATGGCATCTTGGTAGTAGGCATGGACTGTGAGATGCATGTCTATTCCCAGTGGCAGCCCCCAGCACCGACCAAACCCAGTGCCACAACTGGCCAAGACACAGACATCAGCAGCAGTGTCTCTTCTATAATCTCAGCTATTAGACAGAGCCAGGAAGAGGGTCTGAACCCTGGTGCCCCCATGTCTACACTGGCCCCACCCAAAAGGACTGTGTCAAGATCGATGATGAGCCTGGCTCAGAAACTCAGTGGGAAGAAAACGGTTTATGACCTGCCTGTGGAGATGGAAGATTCTGGACTTTTTGAAGCAGCTCATCAGCTTTTTCCTACTCTGCCCCAGTACCATCCTGTACAGCTACTGGAGCTCATGGATCTGGGAAAGGTTAGTTAGAGAAGTTACTCAAACGCTGTATATTTTATCTTTTTTGTTCTTGTTGCTAATTTAGAAAGCCTCACCAGTTTATAGTATATGTCAGTTTTCCATATATTTAATTTGTTTTTTTAAGGTATGAAGCTGTGGTAGAGCAGACCAATAATATTAAAAGAATGAAGAATTTAACAATCAGATGATTGTTTGTTAAAATTATATACATGTAGTACAACTTGTCTTTTTTGTCTCAGGTTTACCGAGCCAAAGCCATCCTCTCCCACTTGGTGAAATGCATTGCTGGAGAAGTTGTGGCACTTAAAGACAATACAACCAACCCTGAGAAACGTGTGCGCTCCCGAACCATCAGCGCTGGAGGCAGCACAGCCAGGGATCGGAAGATGTTCAGCAAAGCAGATAGCTCCTCTCCCGACTACACAGAGATAAGCTCTATCCCCCCGCTGCCTCTGTACGCACTTCTGGCAGCTGATGAGGATACGTCACCAAAACCCGGTGGGTATACAACTTGTGGTTAAAGAAAAAATAGTATTCAGTTACAAGTTTGTGCTCTTTATTTCAATTGCACATGAATAAGTAGATAAGTACTAAAATGTAACCTCACTCACAAATTGGAATTTGTATTAATAATCAGCTAAGCAAAAATATCAATTTGAATCCAAAAAATCAAGTGCTTTATTAAATAGAGGTATCAACTTAGATTGTTTTTTTTCCCTTTTTTCCTTTTTACTATGCCTCTAATGGTTAAAAAAGCCCTGAGCATAAAGCTAGAGCTGATCCACTCATTACATTTAAGAAGAAATTAACGAAGCCTTAAAAGTCTATAAACATGGGAGTTTGTAATGCTGGACTATCCTTAAAAGATTGTGCTTGTGGATAACAGCTAAATGCTTGAACACATAATGAAATTTATGCTTCTAGGGGTCTTTCAATGAAACAAAAGAATTAAGAATTATTGTTAAGTAGCATTGGGTTATTGTTAGTTACTTTGAAAGTTACTTTGCTAGAGTATGTTCAATCTGACAAACACTAAAAAGGGTCATTTTCTTTTAATTAGGTAACAAACAAGAATTAAAATAAACAATATCTAGATTGGAAAAGTAACAACTATTTTTAGCCACCCTGCCTCGACGGTGTAAGAGACTGAGAAGAGTATCTGTCCTGCAGTCCCAAAAATTTTTCTCATTGTGTGTCTTAGGACTCAAAGTGACAAGAAATGAAAGCAGAAACATGTTACAGAGAAAAACATTTCCTGCTCTTTGGAATTTTAATTTAATCTTAAATCCCCAGAAAGGGGTGATTTCTCTGCCTGTCTGTTATGAAATAAATGTTTTGTATACTTTAGCTCTGCCTTGTGCCATTCCTACAGATAAAGTGGGCAGTGTGAGCGGAGATAGTGGGCATGGTTCCAGTCACACTGATGCCTATGATGAGCTGTTTCAAACCCCCAGCATAGCGGACCTGGACCCTCTGGACAACGATCAAGAGGAAACAGGGAACAAGGTCTGTTTCTCTTGGCTAGTGCTTGGCAAAAAGAGAATTCATAAAAATGAAAGAGGACAGCAACATTTATGGCTCTTTTGATGTTTGAGTCTGTTGCTTAACATGCGTATTTGTGCAAATCAGGGTTCATTTTAGAGGTATTGTTGCCTTACAAGTTCAGTCCGAGCCCATGATGGCCTTAACTAATGCAATATTTGAAAAAGCTTTTTTTTTAATATGCATATATAAATTGTGTGTTTTTGGCTTAGTTTAAATCCAGCTTTGTCATGTTCTTCCTTTATGGTTTTATCCTCCTTCTCTTTCTGTAATGTATTTAACTATAAATTAGAAATACTACACGATTAATTTTTTTGTCCTCTGTCTCGTTCCTGGTCTGTAGGTCATTGACCTGTCCCAGTACAGTCCAACATACTTTGGTCCAGAACATGCCCAGGTTCTGTCCAGTCACCTCCTTCATTCAAGTTTGCCAGGCTTAACCCGTATGGAGCAGATGTCTCTCATGGCGCTGGCTGACACTATTGCAACTACGAGCACAGACCTCAAGGACAGCCAGGTCAAAAGCAAAGGTATTGTATGGAAACACTGTGCTCTATTCCACAACATCACATAGTTATGTCTTTACATAGCAGTAAGAGCTGCCTGTCACTCATTAACTAGGTGGAGAGACACTGGATGAGTGTGGTCTGAAGTTCCTCCTGGCCGTCCGGCTTCATACCTTCCTCACTACCTCACTTCCTCCAGCACACCGAGCACAGCTACTGCGGCAAGGTATGGAGGGATAACGGTTTTAAAACTGTTCTTTTCATTGAGATCATTTTATACCTCACACATACAAGCAGACAGAGACCGGAGCATTAAACACACTTCAGGGCCAGTATCACATTTTTTAGATATACTTTTCAGATCCAAAATTTAATACTAAAATTTTATTGAAAGTTAAATGCCACTTAAAATTTTTGTCCGAAAGTCTTTAATATGATTTCACCTTGTATGATCTTGCTAGACCTCATGTAATTTTCCAGCTTACTGGCTACAGAGCTCTTCCCCTGCACTTCTTCAGATGTAGCTCCACTGCTCACCTAGGCATCAGAGCAGTAACCTGATAAAGACTGCAGCTTGAAAGAGACAAGGTTTTAATGGTCTCAGTTGTAAATTTTTTTAAATAAGTCTCAGCAAGAGAAGTGGACTAGCTGTGGTTTCATTATCCTTCACTGTTGCAGTGAAGTCACCTTTGAGCAATGTCTTTAATCTATGTCTATATCCATAAAACTCCTCAGTCGAAAGCAGTACAACAGTGTCACTATTAGAGGCAATTTACTGCTTTAAATCTATGGAGCTGACTTTGCTCATGCATTTGTTTGTTCTTTCATATTGTTGTTGTAAATAACAAATCAGTATTAGTTATCTTGTTAAATGCATGTGGAAATCACCCCAAAGTGCTGATATTCTACTTGCAGAATATTTCTCATTTTCAATGCATCCTTTTCTCTTCCCTGCAGGCTTGTCAACGTGTCATTATGCCTGGGCATTTCACTCAGAAGCTGAGGAGGAGCTACTCAACATGCTGCCTGCCCTGCAGAAGGGAGAGCCCACCTGGCCTGAGCTACGCTCCATGGGTGTGGGCTGGTGGCTGCGCAGCACCAACAAGCTACGCAAGTGTATTGAGAAGGTGAGGAAGCTAATTACATTAGACAATTATTCTTATCAGTTTTGGTGTCTGTGGCCTTGGGCCAGTTTTGGTAAAATGAATTGTCAGTTTGAAGTATAAATTTGCAAGTTGTGCAGTCAGTAGCACATTGGTTCAAAAAAGGAGGTATAAATGGAAATGACAATTTATTATTCAGTTTGCATTCATTTTAGATATTGGATTCCTAGTTTAATCATCAAGTGCATTTTCTGAAGAGTTCATGGTCTTGTCCTTTTGTATGAATTCCTTTTTACATATTTTAAACTACAGTTGAAAGTAGCACAACAAAACATTAATTAGCAGCTTTTCTAAAGAACAGTTTGTAATTAAATAAGGCAAATATTTTGCACTTTAGCTCTTTAACTGTAAGAAGTTACTGCTTCTCTAAGTCTTATTTGGTAGTCTGTGGAATCTCTTTGTGTTTCCAACTGTTAGCCTTGTTCTATGAAAAACATAGACCACGGGTCGGCAACCCACGGCTACGGAGCCGCATGCGGCTCTTTCATCACTCTGCTGCAGGTCTCTGTGTCTTTGGAAAATAAATATTGAGTATTTAATTTAGATTTATTTTATTTGGTTTCATTTGTTTTTTAAATTTAATTCATAACTTAAAGATTATGGTGCTCTTGTAACATTAAAATAAAACATGTTTATTTCAGTTATTCTTTCCTTTTTTTGTCACTCAAAATATGCTTCACAACAGCGACATGTGCGACACCCACCGGCGCGCAATTCATTGGGCTTTTCAACCCCTGGTAGGCCAACCATGAATAGTTCCAAGAAAAGGATAGTCTGAAGAAAACAGAACATGTACTAGACAGCAAATTAAAGACATCAGTTCAGCTGTGGCGTACACAATCGCCAGCGTCTTTTTTTCGGAGTTCAAATGTTTTGTTGCATGCAGAAAAAAAAATTGTTTTCTCTGTACCATTTCATTGATTTCATGAATTCAACACACTATAGTTTTTTTTCATACATAGAATAAAGGTAAAAAAAAAGATATATGCAGTGTTATCTTCATTTTAGATTTCAAAAGGGTTTTGCGGCTCTCAGTGTTTTCTTGTCTGTGGGAAACGGGTCCAAATGGCTCTTTGAGTGTCTAAGGTTGCTGACCCCTGACATAGACTAAACTCATTTTCATCAGACTTCTCTCCCCTTTTTTCAAAGTTTTGCAGAATCTTTTTAAAGAAGCTACAATCATATAAATATTCTGCGCACAAAGACCATAAAGGCTTAAGAATACAGTGTTAGCCCAGTGAACTTTTATGATATGCTTTATTTATAAATGAAGTGCTGTCAGTAGGTAAAAGTGAAAATTTGCTGAGGTTGTTGTAAAATTCAGTACTCTTAACTGAGTGTCCTCCTTAGATGACCCATACAGCCACAACTCGGTCTGTGAATAAAACTGTACAGGTTGAGGAGGCTTAAACTGTTTTGCCTTATTTTTTCTTCATTTATTTTGTCAGGTTGCGAGAGCGTCTTTACAGAGAACCAATGATCCTCTGGATGCAGCTATATTTTATCTTGCATTGAAAAAGAAAGCAGTGGTCTGGGGATTGTACAGGTAACAAAAATTCACAGCATTTCACATATATAGAAATGCACACACAGTCATCACAATTTTTCCTACCCTTCCTACCCTCAAGATGAATTATGTCAGATTACTGAAGACCTGTGACGTCAGTATTGTTGTTTGAAATCCATAATGTCTGTCTTTCTAGGTCTCAGAAGAATGTCAAAATGACAGACTTCTTCCGCAATGACTTCACTGAGGACCGATGGAGGAAAGCAGCACTGAAAAATGCTTTTTCTCTTTTGGGAAAGCAGCGGTTTCAGCATTCTGCAGCCTTCTTCCTTCTAGCCGGCTCCCTTAAGGATGCTGTGGAGGCAAGTGGAAAATAGACATGACACAGTGTTTGCAAGAAGCATTTGTTCCTTCAGCTGCAAGTGCCTCTTGGCAGCCTGTTAATCCTAAGTTAGAAACCTTGCTTTCATAGTCAAGAACTGCTCATTTTCATTTACAGAATGTATATAGCATTGCAGATCCTTTTCTTCCAACAAATCATAGTCTGTTAAAGTGTTTGAGGGTATGTTAAAAGCAGATAAACCACTTAGACCTTGCCACATGTATTTCTGTGGTGTGCAGCATCCCTTCATAATTACAACCGCTCAATACATTTCCACGGTGGTGTCTTTTAGCACAGTTTGCTGAACAGTTATTGATGTTGACAGTTGACTCTTGGGTGTCCCAGTCTTTGAATATTTTCAATAGCATTTGGCCACATACACAAACCAGCAGCACAGTGCTCTTGCAGAGGGTTTTTAAATCAGAACACCACCTACTTCCTTCATTTCATAAAAATTTTTTGCATCATGTTTTATTTTTTAATGTGCAATGTGTTGTTTATTTTGGTAAGCCTCAGTTTGACAAGATATTGGAATCAGAGGTTTGTTGAGCCACAAAAAAAACATAGCTCTCCATCTTTTCACTCACATATTAAAAGGGCAGTGTCTGGTCAGCTTGTTTGCCTAACCTTTATTTATCAAGGTTGTTTCAGTTTAGAAAGTCCCTGAAGCAGTGAGTCACATTATTTCATCTGTGTGAGTAACTGTAGTTTCTCTAAGCATTTTATGGAAATAAGCGTCACCCAGGCAAAGGACTATCATTGACTTTGTCTCCCTGGCTGGAAGGTAGCCTCATTGAAATGCACCTCACACTTTAGCAGTTGGGAGCAGCTACAACAACTTTGCTATCCACTGACTCTTTGCTGCGTGCACAGACTTTTGTTTGCTGCGGTTTTTGGGGCAGAGGGTTCTTTCCTATTTATCAGATAAACATACAAGAAACCTGTAACTACTAAAGAATATGATGTCCTAACGATAATATTATGTTATTCAGAATACTCATATTCGACTACTCTCTTTTGTCATCTCATCCCAATCTATGTGTCAGCAGCTCAAACAGCATTTTTTAAGTGATAACTGACTGTGATATCTTGCTTTATTTTCCACCACCAGGTGTGTATAGAGAAAATGCAGGACCTACAGCTGGCCCTGGTGATCTCCAGATTGTATGAATCTGAGTTTGAGACAGCATCCACCTATAAAAAGATCCTCCAGAGACACGTTCTGGGACAAGACAAACAGGTGCAGAGTTTGTGTTTGTCTCACAGCAGCAGCCACAGAATATTGTTTCTACTGTGAATGATACACTGTTTTATCAGAGCTACTGTGTGTTGCCAGAATTTGGTAATTAATGCACTGCAGAAACCAGAATGAGCCATTGTTATTTTTTGTGAATTTCAGATTCAGGCCCATCAGGACCCTTTCCTGCGTAGCATGGCTTACTGGGTCCTGGAGGACTACAGCAGGGCTTTGGACACTTTACTTGAGCAGCCTGCTAATAGCTCCAGTTCTGGGTCCACTGTGAGCAAATGCGATGCAGGTTGGTCTGCAGTGCTCTCTAGACTTTCTGCTTTCTATTTTTTTTATTTGCCTCTATGTAAAGATGAAATTAAAATGATGTAGGTAAGTACTGAGAACTGCAAAAACATTAAGTATTTGCACTAAACTAATAACCTGCAATTTTTCACTTATTAGTTTGCTATTTTACAATAGAGTATAAGCAAGCCCACCACAACACTACTACTGTGCATCTTTTTCCACATTTTTAACTAATATGGGAACGCTGCAGATCACTTGTACTAAATTAAGAGAGTAAGATAACAAAATCAATTGTCATGACTGTGTAAAAATTTGAAGCTAGTTTGAATAGGTGGTTACTCTCAAAAGCCTTACAAGTGTTTCAGTGCCCCATTTAACTGTGGATATTGGAGGTCTGTAAAACACAGCATTGCAGGTAAAATCAGGGTGGTAAACTCTAACAGCTGCAGACATCCTTTGAAGTTGAATCCTCTTTTTTCAAAAAATGTCCAAGCTAACTATTTTTGGTCTTTAAAGAACATAAAATCTCATAAGTAATTGCAGCCTACTGGTCACAAAAGACCATCTGAAGCAGGTATAGATCAGATCAGATCAGATAAAGAACAGATATCAATATGAACTATCTTGTCTTGAGGTCCAAAGCAGTCCCACATCAACATCCATGTGATATATGTGTTTCATATCATTCTATCTTTAAGCAAATACAACATGCTTACAGGGAAGGAAACCCTGGCTTATAAAAAGTTAAAATTTGTCATTTTGTTCCATATATCATCTGGCTGGGTTTTCAGTACAAGTCATGTCTGCCCGGTAACATTGTTTCTATTCTAATACATCACCTTTTTGTCCACCAGCTGCTCTCAATAATCTGTCAGTTTGGAACCCCAAAACAGCCATCTGCTAGTTTTTAACTGACAACAAAATTAGGTTTGTCAGTATTGTGCAAGGGCTCACATAGCTGCATGCTTCAATTTGTCTGGAAGTTCAACAGAGATTCAGTCAGGCCAGCAACGGATCTATCTCTATTTGTGATTCATTTACACAGCAGTAAAGGTGGCTGTTAAAAAGAAAGTTTTCTGTCTCTTTGTGTTTATTTCAGGCTCCTCTCCTGTGTCTACATGTAACCCAGAGGTTTTCAACTTTTACACCTATCTTCGCACCCACCCGCTCCTCCTTCGCCGCCATTTTGGCTCATCAGACAAGGCTAAAGTTGGCCTAACAGCTGAGGGTCGCAGGGCTGACTCTATTAGCCTGGAGGAGAGAAGGCTGTTTTTCACAGCTGCATATGCACACTTGCAAGCCGGCTGCCCCATGCTAGCGCTCGAAGTCCTATCCAAGATGCCCAAAGTCCGCAAATATTCCAAACCCAACCAGGAAGATACAGGTGTCACTACTGAGCTCAGTGCTGGGAGCAAGAATGGGCAAACATCAGACCCGGACTGGTCTCAGCCGGCTCTGAACGGCTACGAGTCAGACGGAAACAGCTTATCGCACAGTCAGTCAGATTCAGTGTTGAGTTTTGACTGGAGCCAACCGTCACTGACACTCCCAGACGAGTCCCTCGAGCTGAAGTGGGACAGTGACAAAGATGATGATGATGAAAACAATGATGAGGTTGAAGAAGAAACCAAAAATGGTAAGAGCGGTAGAACTGCAGACAGCAGCAGCATATTCCAGGACACTCAGGATGCCTCGTCGCTGCTTATGGAGACAGGAGAAGACAATGAGGACAGCGATGACTTCATAGCTCCCTCTGATGACATCTTGGCGGCCCAGCTGAAGTTTACTGCCTGCTTGAAGATTATGACCAATGAGCTGCGGACGCTGTCGACAGGGTATGAACTGGATGGAGGAAAGCTACGTTACCAACTCTACCAGTGGTTAGAGAGAGAGGTAATGGCATACACACACACGTAAACACCTTTACAGACTCAAAGGTCAAAGCCAGAATATATTTTTGCTTGAAATGTTGTTATAATATTGGTCCATGTGGTGATGCATTAGTCTGGCTGCACCCTTTGGGTTACTCAATAAAACTTTTATAACCTGAGTAATTCCCACACATCTCTCCTATATTAATGTTCACTGTTTGAAGATGTTCTCTGTCTCCATGTGCACTGTGTCAGTGCATATAAGCATGATATCGGTAATAATTCCAGTGTTTTTCTTTTCATGAAATGGTTTGCCTTTTCTGCTTGACAATTTGGTGAAATGTTGTGCTCTTCACTCCCACACATGCAGGATAAATTCCTGAGTGATAAACTGATTTTAAAATAAATTTCTGTTTATCCCAGGTGGTTGCTCTCCAGCGCTGCTGCAGCTACAAGCCCTGCTTGCCAGAGCTGTCTGTCCAGGGGGATGCCCCAGTTTCTGGGTTGGTGGAGGAGGAACAGGTGGGTGTTGATAGCTGGCTGCTTTTGTCAGATGCTCATGAGGAAGAATTGATGTAACAATGCTGTAATAAAAAATTAAGACAACAGCACAGCGTGTCTCGACATAGTTTGTAAAATTGTGTTTTATTAAAAGGATTTTGGCACCATTTTAGGGAATATTTCCCTAATTGAACTCTGCCTTGTCAGGCCATAAAAATTCCTAACATTCATACTTTAAATTTTGCTCTATTATTTCAGTTTTAGCCTCAAACCTCATCATACATACACACTACTGCACAGCACACTGTGTATTTACAGATTAAAATTGCACTTCAAAGATCTTATATAATATATTTATTGCTGACAGAACAGATTGTTGCATTGCTGGAAAACATAGTTGTCTTTAGCACTTTGGGGCTTTTGTTTGGACCAGGCCGTCTTGACAATGTCAGCATATTTACAGGGGTGTTGATTGATTCATCTATAAAATTAATGATGTGTAATTGGTTTTCCAGCCCGAGACTCCTCGTGGTGACAACCAGAGGAGCAGGAGACACTGGTTGCAGAGTAATCAGCCCTTACTAAGGATGTTTCTGAGCTACTGCAGCTTACATGGCTCCCATGGTGGGGGTCTGGCCTCTGTACGTATGGAGCTCATATTGTTGCTTCAGGAGTCTCATCAGGTAACTAATACATGCATAGATATTAAATGACACTAGTAGTCAAAGTGTGACCTTTTTTTGTTTCTGCAGCTGCTGCAGCTAAGTAACTGAATTTTATGTTGCTGATGAAATTCAGAAAACAGTTAGTCTTGATTTGTCTTCTTTTCCCTCTTTTCCTCATGTTTCTTCATTTTCTCCTCCACCTTCCACTCCTTTTTTACTAATATTATATGCAACCAGGAATATATTATCAAAGAGTTGTAAAGAAGGTGCTACATCCTGCACAAACTTCGCCTGTGGTATTTGTTCAATAGGAACAGCAAGTATGATGTGTACAGAATATATTTTTGGCTTCAGCTGCAGCTAAATATATTCACACCAGCAAGCAGAGCTGTAGCATTATTTAAGCAATAGCATATTCTCTTTGAAGGAAAGGTTGCTGAGCAGATAAGGGGGCAAAACATTAATGAAAGAAGAACATGATATTACCTGAAAGCTTGTCTAAATGCATTCAGATTCCTAAGACACACATAAGCACACACACACACTCTCAAAGCTACTTCTTGTGCACTGGCGATTGTCTGCACACCTCCAGCAGTAGGCTGACAGTTTGTGCTGATTCTCTGAGATCCTGAGGGGGTTTCTGCCTTTCGGCTGACTATTAGACAGTTGAGTCAAATTTCAGGAGGTAAACAAGTCAATGAGCCTCCATGGGAACAACGCTCTCGAATGTTAGCACAGTCGTTGGGCACTGGGAGTCATCTCTGCTTTCCTACTTTGATTTTGAAATAAAAACAGTTTCTTTAGTCCCAGCTCTGTTCCCATAGTTGTCAGAGTCCTCCATTGTTGTCTTGGAATTTTTTTTTTGTATTTTCTTTTGTCTTTACTCCAGCCAGTGTGCACAGCTTCTGTTAAGGAGGTTAGTGACAACTGAATGTGATTCATCAAACGACCATTGAGTCTGTGTCGTTCTCACACACAGAGAGTCATGTTCAGAGATCTAGCAGACACAGAAATCAAGTTAACCTCTCATTGCATATCTTCCTTTTTTATTTCTTTGGAAGTCGTTGACAAATACACTGGAATCATGTATGACTTATTATGGCTCAGGAAAAGGCATTGCTTCACAGTTCAAAGCAGCACCAACTTCTCCCAGCTCCCTTTGTGAGCTGTCTCTTTTACCCTCTGAGAAAAAATTGAGAAAGTGTAACATTTCTGCTCTTATTTTTCAAGTTTACTGTGGTGTTAGTGCAGTGTGTGTTAGTGTATACTGTATGTCTCAGTGTATGTATGAATGTGTGATGTTTTTATCTTAACACTAATCATTAAAAGTGTTTTTTTTTCTTTGTTGTGTACATTTATTGATGCATCTGTTTCTCAGTGTACCTGCAGACTGTAATGACTGAGCCTGCATTTTATTCTGTTTCTTTCTGATTTGTCTCAACAGGATGACTCCATCCAATCAGTCATGTCACCATGTTGTCAGCAAACCTCCATCCCTCTTCTTATGGCCTGCACAGCCAACGTCAAGACAGTGGTGGCCAATCCCATCGTCTACCTTACCAACTTGACTCATGACATCTTGCAGACTATCAACGCACTCGACTCGCCTCCACATCCGGATGTTATTAACAACGAGGTGAGGCTGTCTGTGATCTCATCATTTATCCATTTCTGCTTCTTGTACTGTTGATTGCATAAATTCAAATTTGCCTTTTTTGATTGGTCACAAATCTGATTTTATTAAAGGAGGGCAATGATCCTGGAAAATGTTTGCAATAATTCACACAATAAATTGTAGGAATTGTGAGACAAAAGGAACTTTCAGACCATTTTTTAGAGCTGAGATACAAGTGTCTATTTCTCGATTAATCTAACAGAGTATTAGCTTTTGCATTCTCTAAATGAGAATGAATGTTAGCTTATGGCTAAGAGAAAAAGCAGTACAGAAAAACCAAAGATATGTTTGATGTAGTTTTGAGACAGGGAGATCTTTACAAAGTCACATTTTTCAGCTGTGTATCGTAATATCAAATAGCCCATTCAGTACTAAAAACCTTGAAAAAATAATCCTTATAGGTACTTGTTTTAAAGTTTGTTCAGTGTGTTAGTGTTTAAGAAATGCTTGTAGTGTTAATTTATAATATTGCTTTATTTGAGGAGAGTTTATTGTTGATTGTATCAGTGCATCCCAATCACTAATTTATTCTTTGTTGTTTTTCAGATCTATGTGTTGCACACGTTGGCTGCCTCCTTGTCAGCTTGTATTTATCAGTGTCTGTGTGATGAACACACTCACAGGTAAGTGGATTCACCTGCTTTACCTTTTACCTTACTATTCCTCCAAGCTGTAAAGTTTCAGGAACTTTTTTCACAAAGCACTATAATCAGAAGCTTCATCCTTAACTAAAATACAGTACAGACTTGAAGCTGCTTTTAAGCCACCCATTTCATAACAATTGATTGTATCAACCTTTAAAAATCCTCTGTCTGTAGAGCTCTAATCTGCAACGAAGCGTCTCTGCACAGGCTTCTTAAATTCGTTATTTGACTTGCAGTGATGGTTTAGTTTGACACAACTTCTTCATTTGCAGTGACATTCACCTTGACTCCATTAACCACACTAACCTCCACTGGATGATCTAACTTTGTTTTCCTGTTTTTTAGCTTTGGCATTGAAATGCACAATGTTGACAATATAATGCTAATCCCTGACTTTGCTTTCGTGTGTGTTGTTAAGTTTTTAGATTTATTGGAGCAGAATGATAAAAGACAAGGAGGAAGGGACATGGTTGCTGGCTATCAAGCATGCTTGATGATAAGAGTGTAATATGAGCTTATCTAAAGCCAAAAAAACTGCAAATGTAACCCCAATGTTGTTAAAAGCTTTTAATGATGTTTTAGGTTTTTTTATAAGGCATAATCACAAGCTCTCTGCTGGACTGAAGAAGTGCAACAGTGGTGTTATTTAAGACATGGGAAAAGCAGAATATGTTTCAGGTTTTCTTACTAAAAATATCACCTGTCAGTTTTGATTGTGTTGACAGTGGTATATGAAAGTAACAAAGCTACTGTTTGTCATTATTGTTGTAAAAAGGTAAATAGATTTTTGGTTTCGACACATGTGAAGAACATTGTTCATGTAAGATGATCGTAATTCCAGTCACTGTAACAACAAAACGATAGGATTTAAACTCTGGGCGGGGAAATGAGTGTGTTTTGTGGGATTCTTTTTTCTATTTTTTGATAAATGTCCCATTTGGCTTATGGCTGTGCTGCTGTGTGGGTTTCTGTCACAGTTCTGCTAGATTGCTTCTTTGGTTTCTTGATGTACAGAATCTCTTTTACTGATGCTTGACCAGACTTTGACCTTTAAAGCCACAGTGCTTTTACTCCAGAGATAGAGTTGCTTATATTTCTTGAACACGGAGAGGTTTTTTAAGCTAAATGAGAAAACATTCATTAAAAGCTCTCTGACATTCGTAATTCAGACTTCATACAACTCTTAACCATGAGCTTAAATGAGTACTTAGTTTTTCATCTTCCTTATCAACTGTATACTTTACAAACAACCATAAGAAAGCCATGTGTCACACATTGTTTCTTAGTTGAGCAGTTTGACAACAGGCAAGACTATTAAAAGGTATATCTAGATGTAGGTTGTGAGGGTTGGTTGTTGCCACCAGGTCTACAGTATTTTGATACATGTTCTGCTCTTCTCTTTCTGTTTTCATGTGAACTTCATCTTAATTTAGTTGACCGTTAAGAAACATGAAAGCAACCAACAGGACATTCATATGAAAATGTACTTGAGTATTCTTCTGGTAGGATGTGGATTAAGGCCATGGTGACTACTGCTTCTTCTTTTGAATGATGTTCCCTTTGATTTTGAAATCTTTTTATGAGGAAGCATTCGGCATTTTTCACAGGAGTTTTAAAGGGGACTTGTGTTAGAAACTTAACAGACTCCATGGAGGATTAAGCATTTCGTATTCTCTATATAAATCTCCCTCCAACCTTTTTCTTTCTTTTTTTTTGTGCATGAATTGAAAAGCTGCTCGACAAGAGAACTCGAGCAGTGACGCTTTCCTCATCATGAAGCTTTTCCTCTCCACTGCCAGTCAGCGAGCACAGAGAGGCTAACCTGCACTGAAGCCTATTAGTTTTTCATGTCCCGTATCATGAAAGCTTGACAATCGTGTCTCTTGCTTGGAAACACCCTGACAGAATTCAGAACAAAACTAAAACATTTAAAGTAAAACATTTAGACATTATATATTTACACCAGCTAACCTCATTTTAAAAGTTCAGTTTTCAGATCAGCATTTCATATTTAATTTTTTTCCCCCCCCTAATACTGACTATGTGTGGTTCCTTTCTGTTGTCTGTTGTATCTCCCACAGCCATGTGAACCAATTCACAGGCATCGTGTATCAGAGTGTGTTGCTGTCTCAGAAGCAGCCAGTCAGAACTGTCAGCATGGATGAGTCTGTTCAGCCCAACACTTCTCCCGCTCAGTGGCCAGGTAAATCAGCCGTATCAAACACAGCTTTGCTTCAATTAAAAGAAACATAGCACTATTTACCTTGTCAGCAAGTACAAGACACAAACAAACAATGTGTTTGTCCACCTCTGAGGCTGTAATTACCTCCCATGAACATGCATCTTGAGAGTTTGGATAGCCTGAAGTAATGCGATGTGTATGCACAAGTGACATCCTGTGGTCAGATCTCACTTCCCTCGCTCCATATGCTAATGAATACCTTCATCTTTCCTTTTGCAAAGACCAGATGTGTTGTTATTTTTTTAAAGAGTGGGCTTACAGTAGTAGCCAACATGCTGGGACAAAGTGCTTCATTTTTTGCACAAAGAAATAACTAATAAGATATATAACATTTGCTGAGTTTCCAGTGATGCCCAAATAATTAAGAATTTGTCATAAAACAGACTGTAGATTGAATAATTGCATCATTAAAACATTTTGAAAGCTTGTGTGTCATTTTGTGAACTTCTTATTTTCATTTGTGTACCTTATTCATCTCCTCAGCCTTTTCTATCATTTTTAATGAAATTATCAGTAAGTTGCCCCGCAAAGGAATTTATATATTCTGCTTTGTTTTTCTACCAATGCAAACCTAGTCTTGATCCATTTTGTGTGCATTTTTAAAATAGTTTCAAACACAGTGTTTTCTCTCGTTTTTTCATTCTTTCTATTTTTACTGTTTTCTCTTTTCTCTTTCCAGGTATTGCCTCTCTGATTCGCCTGTTGAGCTCAGCAGGTGAGGAGAGCCAGCCGGGCTTAGCTGTGCTTCTCTGTGAGATCCTGACTGCCGTCTATCTCAGTCTGTTTGTTCACGGCATGGCCACCCACTCGAGCAACGAGCTGTTTCGTATCGTTGCACACCCCCTCAACAGCAAGCTTTGGGTGACTGTGTTCGGAGGAGGTGCTCGGATCCCTGTCATAGAGAAACCCAGCAGCCCAGCAAGAACACCTCCTCCAGGTTGGTGGGATTAGTTTGACTTTTCTACTTTTCTTTCTGCCTGAGTGATTGTCTCTCCATGTGGGGGTTTTCTTTTGGAGGTGACCCAGTAGCTAAATCGAATCAGTCCTGCTAAATTAATTGGGTTTCCATCTGTAGGTCATAGTGAAATCCATCAACCTATTAGTGTGGGAGCTGTTTCTCTCACAGTCTGTCTGTGCTACTGTCTCATGGCTGGCAGAGGAAACCTGATGTAATGCAGCTGTAACTCCTGTTTATTTGACAAAATGTTTGTATCTTAAAGTACTGTTTTTATTTTTAGGAGCATTTTTCAATGTTCAATTTTTAAAGCTCATGTGTATGTCGTTAGGTTTAGTCCATGCTTTATATATCGTTATATATTGTTTTAAAAGCACAAATTTAAAGGATTGTAAGGGGAGCTGAATCAAAGATGGAACGATTTGACACTTTCTCTTGACACCCCAGCCTCACCAAGCGGCTCAGACAGGAAGAGCAGACGATTCAGGCTCCTCTCATCACGCAGTGGATCCAGAGAGGAGTCTGGAATAGAGCGGGAGGGCCCGTCCAGTCCGAAGCCCTGCCCTGTGGTGGAACAGGAAGCAACCTCCATCTTCAAAGAGCGATTTGTCCCTCCAGAGCTCAGCATTTGGGATTACTTTATTGCCAAGGTAATAAAGATCATTGGTAATGCCCCCCCCCCTCCAAAAAAAATGT
>JAPZDY010000022.1:14165798-14198609 GCA_029783645.1 Ctenochaetus hawaiiensis
ATACTTTCAGATTAAGTAATCACAATTGACCAGTGTGAAATTGCTGTAGTTTTAAAACCATATAGTTAGTCAACAGTTTCCCAGCTGTTTTTTACAGTATGTCACAGAGCAGAGCATTATTATAAAGGTTACCAAGATAATTGAGATTTTTAACAGAATTAATCATGCATTCCTGCTCTCTTTAAACACTGAATCACGCATCTTAGTTCCCATGAAGCAGAAAATGGCATTGTTTTATCTGAGAGCTTTTGTTGCATGTGCACAAAATTTGATGTGTGTGTTTTAATTATTGAGAACAATAGTTTTCATTTGTCAAGTCCAATTTGTAAAGCCTTGTGAAACACACAAGTGTAAGCAATACAAGCTCCTCTGTTCATAAGCTATAGGAACATGCACATCATGTGCCCTCTACAGCAGAATAGTAAATGTGGCCTGTCACATATAATCTAAGGAACATTCAACTTGTGATCGTGACATAATTACAGTACGTGTATATTCGGGGCCATGAACTCTGTATGTTCCTGTCAGTGTTTGATATTAATCCTACATTTAGCTGCCTAAATATTCATGTGAATATGTGCCATAAATCTTAAAGTGCACTGTATACAGATGCTTTATAGAGGTTTTCTAATCTTCTTGCTCTCACTATGCAAGCTGCCACATTGTAGCCACTCCATTTGGCTCAGTGTTAATTAACCCAGTCTCTCAGAAGACAACTAGGAGGCTGAATAGCTTCTGATTAATAGGCCCAACACTGTCGCAGTGAATCTGCGTCCCACAGGGATTATGTGCTCTGTGAAAATGGCAAACCACCATATTTAGATTTCTGCAAGTCAAGTTTTACTTTATTCTATCTGACAGAAAAAGACACAGTCTTTTCCACTTGAATAAATGCTGTTAAGACTTAGATTCATTCTCATGCTCAACGGATGTCTGTCATTTTTGAGTTAGTCTGGCATCAGAATTTAACATCTTTATACATTGTGCAGAGCATACATCCCATAAGACCTCTATGGTGCAACGCATGCTTGTGCTCATTGCTCAAAGGTTGTTTTCCTCATGCTATCTAATGGAACTAACCCAGTTATGTGTGCTGCTGTGGTTAACTGTGTGGCCTGATGTACCTCACATGCCCTTGCCTAACCCTGAAAAGAGAGGAAAACAAACACCATAGAGTGCACGCATTACACAGTGTACAAAACAAGCAAAGAGCAGGCTTAGCTATTGCCATGGCTCTGTTATTTTCCAAAGCAAATAATTTGACAATTTATCAACCCCCCTCATGGATCTTGTCAGGTCATGACCTCTGTGGCATGAAAGGAAAAGCATCCGAAGTTATGGCTGTTATTTGTCTGGAGGAAATGTTAACCAATGTATCAACTGTTATGATTGAATCTCCATGGTGGTGATTGGTATGTGTATGTGTGTGTTCGTGTGTTTGTGTTTGGGTTCGTTCATTTCTCTGTTCAGACTGAGTCAGATCTGGGCTGCCCGGGAGGAAAGGCACGCATCATCCACAAGGAATCTGACATCATCACAGCCTTTGCCATCAACAAGGTACAACTCTTTTACGCAGATTTTATTGAACAAGCCAAGCAGAGTGTGTTTCCAACTGGAACTCTGCTGTCTGGTCAATACCGGTCCTTGTTAAGTGATGTAAAACTTACAGTTCCATGAAAGTCAGTGCAGAAATCGCATTTTCAAAGTCATTCTTTTTTGCTGCATAAGCATTAAAAACAGAAATATATGAACAAAGGATCCTTCAGTGCAAATATATTAAAACCTTACTTTTAACAACAAATGAAAATGCATGTTTTAGTGTCTTTCAGTTATTTAATTCGTTTTTTTTTCTGCCCTCAACTTTACTGTTTTGTTTCAGTGTTACTGCTCATCAGCGTCTTTTTCAGCTGCAGCAGTCAGCCGTTTTAGTGAAAAAGCACTAACAAACCCACTGTACACAACCTGCCTAACACCGAACTTAATTGTTTTAGCCAGTGGCGCATCCCTGTCACCATATTCTAGCCCCTTTGATGTTGTGGATCCCATCACTCCTTTGTTTGATACAGGAAGACGTCTTGCTTGGATGTAGCTGTTTGTTTAACAGGGAGCAACGCTGCTGGCCTTTTTCCCACAGCAGTCAGATGAAGGTGCACCTCAGGTCATCATTCAAAGCCAAAAGTTGTAGAGTTTTGTGAACAAAGGCAGACAAGAGTTTGAAAAAGTCTTTGCCTCAATTTTGTTGACCTTACTTTTCAAATTGTGCACATACATTAAGTGTCACTTTTTTTTCCTGTCATCTCCCTCTCCCTTTCCCCACTTCCTGTCTCTGTCTGTCTCCCAGGCTAATCGTAATTGTTTAGTCATGGCCTCCACCCATGACATTCAGGAGCTTGATGTGTCATCCATCTTGGCCACGCAGATCTTGACATGGATCGATGATGATGAAGCTGAAACCAAAGGGTAAGAGAGAAATGTGTGTGTGTTTGTGTGCTTGTGTGTGTTTGTTTGTGTGTGCATACTGTAGTTGTTGAAGCAGGGGGCTGTGAGAGTTCATCCAGTGTCGTCACATCAAATCACCTTTTTCACTCATGGACAATAAAACCAGTCAATGCTAGAATAATTTTGTTGAAATAATGTTTTTTTTTCTGTTCTCGGGATTTTTAATTTTACCTTTCTTTCTGATATCTAAGAGTTTTTCCTACTAAACAATGGGAATTATAAAAAAAAAATGGAGATAACGCACATTATATCTTATTGTGATTCTGTCTCTTTAGTGTTAGCAGTGATGATTTTTTGGTGATCCATGCTCGTGATGACTTCGCCGCCCTCCACGGCACCACGCCATATACTCACAGCAGCCCCGGCACACCCATCAACATGCCATGGCTGGGAGGAGTGCAGACAGGCCGAGGTGCATCTGTGGTGAGTTCTTAATGTGAATTTTGAAATGACATCACCTGAGCCACTTTTTATATCTGACAACCATTTCCCCAAGCATACAGCTTGGCGCACTCAAAGCCAAATTGTAGTTGGATGTGTGCCAGCATACCAACACAGAGTATACAGCACATTTACATGGGCCGGTATGATGTAGGTAATGAAAGTAATTTTTCAAGCAAAATATCCTTTAGCTTTATTACTCTGACTTTTTAAAAATGAAACAATGATTTTTTTAATGAATGAACAAATCAATCAGTATTGTTATCAATACTATACTATCTAACTTTTAAATCCCACCAAGAACTAAAAGTTTGGAAATTATCTTAACAGTACAAACAATCATATTCAGCTAAATTATCAAATAAACTCAGTTTGTTGTTAACTGTACCTTAAAAACAGCAGTATGTTTCCTTAAGCTTCCATAAACAGTAGAGTGATGATTGCCATGGATTAAGCATACTCATCACTTCTTTTTTTTTTTAAATCAATTGATGTTTTCTGTTGCTCTGGATCTGTCCTTCTTTGTACTCAAAGCGCAATCCTCAAAGCAGTTTAAATGACTTAAATTAATAATTCATTTGCCTGGGCTTAGTTTGCCAAAAGCATCGTGGCTGCTAACATAAGCTTCCCTCATTGACTTACAAAGGAACAAAGATGTTGCTGACTCCTACAGCTTGTGAGACAGCAGGCTCAAACCTCAACCATTTTTACGCTTTTTTTTCTCATCAAAAAGTCTGTGAAAGCTGTTTTACTGACTAGAGAAACTTGATTTTAGCAGCGGAGCATGAGATCGATTTGATTCAGATAGCAGCAGTGTTTTGAATAGAGTAGTCGAGAGTCATGTTTATTGATATTAACCAGCTCGCTCATTGTTCTTGATATGTAGACTGGACAGTAAGAGCCACTCTGCTTTGTAATTATTTTACCAGCCAGTCAGGTGGTGTGTTCAAGGTTGGAGCAGAATACATTTAGAAAGGATAATAAATAACATCCTTGGCAGACACTGCTTTTAATGTCCGCCTCTCTGGGTCACCAGTCGCAGCACAGGACTGAAATACAAACTGAGCTGCAGTGCATTAAGACAATTTATGCTATATGGTGACAGGGCAACCAGCCAATTCATGCTGCAACTTTACTATGACTGTTTTTCTGCCCTTATAAGTGGATTTAAATTACAGATGAGCCCTTTTTGTGACACGCATCGTCCCATTATGTTTATGTAATGGCACATTTTAACATTTCACAAGTCAATGGAAAACTTACAAAGCCGGGCCAAGAAATAATACAGCGGCTTCAGCCTGAGCTGAATCCAGTCACTTTGACTTAAAGAAAAAAGCTCAACCATGTTTAGTAGACACAGAAAGATAAAGCACACAACTTGTTTACATTAAGAGCAATGCATCATGTTATTTATTCATTGTTATCTCTTGTTAATGAAAACACTATGGCTCCCTTATATTAAAGGATGGTCTCTGGCGTCCTCCATCAGTTGAGTCCTGGTCAGTGACCTTTGACCCCCTCCCACTCTGTGCTGTCATGTTTCTGCATCCTGGTGTTTGCTGACAGCTGATGTCGGTTTATTCTCATTTGGTATCTGTGTGATGTCATACACCCTTTCAGTTTTGCTCTGAGTTTTAAGAACAAACCTTCAAATTCACTTTGAAGTTGTTAATAAGATTTTTTTAATATCAAATGAGTCAGAAAAGTTTGTTTTTTCCTCTCTTCTGTAAAGAGGTTCTCAAAAAACGAGCCACAACCACAAAAATGAGCAAACTGTTTTGTTGTGTCAAAGTTTATTTCCCCCTTTGTTTTCTCCCTCACCTAAACCTCAAGTTCCTAAACATAAAATAAATACAGCAAAACCCCAACTATTGTGGGCGACAGTGCAGGTAACCATATTCAAATACTGTCTATATTTTCAATTTGCCCTGCATGAACAATATTGTGAAGATCCACATAAACACTTAATATATAGCATGTAAAACAGTTAAATAAAAGTCCCACATTAATGTCTTTAAACATTCAAAAAAGGCTTCAGAATAGTGGAATATTGTGTAACTGTGCACTATGCAGTGCTTGTTCCAGCTGTAAGTAATCTGTCTTAACTATCATAGAGTTTTACATTGTTTTCTACTCAGTTTAATTGTCTAAAAATCTCCTCTTTCTCACTTTTCTTCACCCAGATGATCAAGAGAAATATCAACAATGTGAGAAGAATGACGTCTCATCCCACACTGCCGTACTGTAAGTGATAAATGCCATTAAATTAGTAAGGTATCTTCCTCTAAAAGGTGCTATCTGGACATATTTCTCATGCAGAGAACTGAATTCGAAAAGTTTCCTTCGTTTTGAAATTTAGCAAGTGGCTAAACTTTTGTTTCTTCTGGTCCCGGTGCTGCAGTTAAGTTAGGAAAGGCTGAGTGAGCCCTACTTGTTTTAACCTTGTTTTTTTCAGTCAAAACTCAGAGTGGGGATTTAGTTATGAGGTGTTTTGGTGAACTGATTCCCAGCAGGTTGCAAGGACAGCTATGCGTGTGAAATAAAAAGTTTACTCCATCAATTATTAAAAATAAACGATTTTTGAGAGCAAAGAGTTGCCAAAACCTTATGTTGGGACCAAAATGCTCATCCGAGATGCAGCGGAATAAGAACCAAACTTTTTTTGTTTCTGTTTTTCAGACCTGACGGGAGCTCAGGATGGTAGCGTGAGGATGTTCGAGTGGGGTCACTCCCAGCAGATCATCTGCTTCAGGAGCCCAGGCAACTCCAGAGTCACCAGGATACGATTCAACCACCAGGGAAACAAGGTTAGGAAGTCACACTCACACACACACACACACACTGCGTGGACTGAACTCTTTGAACGCTTAACTACCATACAAATGTCAAACTATACAGAACTTTGCAAAACAACAGCATTATGATGTGAACCCATTAGATTTAGTAACAGTTTCACACTTACTCTCCTACAACTTCGCCATTTGCCACACGAACAACGGTGGGTAGTTTGGCTTCAGCACAGTTTGTTCTTCAGCTGAGTGATTCAACCGCTCTGAACTCAGGCGCTTGCCTCAAGCTTATAATTTTCTCAGATGGTGCCTCTCCGGTGCCAGTGCTATCTTATTTTCCTGTTCTGACCAAAACAGAAAAAATATGCTTTTAAAAAAGGTTTGGAAAGAGATGACATGCAGACACCTGACACCTGATTTTGGTTATGCAAGTGGTTCTTGGACCTTTGAGGCTCATGACGTGTTTTAGAAGATAATTTTAGCACCACTTAAAACACCTGAACGGAGTAAGGGTTCCCGGGGGGGGGGTCCAAACACAGGAGGAGCAGCTGACGATATGTTTTTTGTTGAATAATTCCAACTTAATTTTTTGTATAGACTGATACCTGCTCTCTGAATGTTTTTATGTAGTTTGGTATCGTTGATGCTGATGGAGGTTTGAGCCTCTGGCAGACCAACACAAGCGGAAACACGCCCAAACCGTATTTGGTAAGAAAGTCACAGAGACGCCTTTTCTTTTTTTTTCCTGCATTTTAGTTTTGTCCTCTGGACCATCTCAGTTTTCTTGTGATTTCTTCCTGTCATTCTCATTTTTGTTTACCCTTCTCCTGCCTTTCTATTACAGTCACTTTTGCTAACTGTCTCCTTTGTTTCTTTGTGCCAGACGTTGCAGTGTCACAACAAGACAGCTCACGACTTTGTCTTCGTGGGCTCCTCCTCCCTCATTGCCACTGCAGGTCTTTCAACAGACAACAGGTAGGAGAGACTTGGAACGAGAAGTTTTTGTTCATGAACTTCTTATTAAAAAGCTGAAAACCTTCCATTTAGCTCCCTCGTACTGTGGCCAACAGAGATATTGACATGTCCTTTGAATGAAATGTTAGAAGGAATAATATTTGGTTATTTCTGACTCCACAGGAACGTGTGTCTGTGGGACACTCTGGTGGTTTCTGCAAACTGCCTCGTACATGGTGAGAAGCAGCACAAGAAAAGTTTGCTTCTGTAACAACCTCTCTGAGGGGGCTTCAGAGCCATCAGCTAGACTTCCCATCATTTTTAAATCTTTACTTTATTAAATCAGAGTCCATGTTTCAGGCCTCTGGAATGCAAATCTTTTCTTGCCTTTTTAAAAAGTTTTTTATTTGTCTCTTTTAAAAGTTAACATGAATCATTTTGCTCAAACTTTGGAAAAATTCTTATGGATATTTTCTACTATTTCTTTTTTTTTTTTTTTTAACCAAATGATTAATTGATGATTTGAGAAAATAATGTAACTGTTAAATTATTTGTGATTTTTTTCTTCTTGTCCACTTGTTTATTTTTTTTCCAATGCCTTTTTGATTCCATGATTCCATGGTTCCCTCTGGTTATCCATCTTATTCTCCTCTATATCCCATCCTTTATCTTTTATCTTCTGTCTCCTCAGCTTTCTGCTGTCACGACACCGGGGCCACCGTGCTCTCGATGGCCCCCAGGCAGCAGCTGCTTATCACAGGCGGGAGGAAGGGCTGGATCAGCGTCCTGGAGCTTCCCCACAGGCACCAGCGTCAGAGCTTCCAGGCCCACGACTCGCCGGTCAAAGCCCTGGCTGTCGATCCCACTGAGGACTGCTTTATCAGTGGATCATCTGAGGGCAACATCAGGGTATTTATAATAGACTACACTGTCATCATGTAGCATTTTCAAGTTACTTATTGCAATTAAATGCCTTTCAGCGGATTAAATAATGATGGCTTTCAAGGTTAGTTGCAAGTGGGAACCAGACTGTTTGATCCGGCAGAAAATCTCAGAAAGGATAAGAATTTTAAGTCAAAAAGGTTCTGTGACTTTTTTTTAAATTTCATTAATTTAATATGAGGGCCTCACTGGGAACAGTAATTCTAAAGACTTAGATTGTGAAAATAGTTTTGATAATTTTCTCTTTAACTTTACCAGGCAATAGACTATTTTTTGCTTCAAATGATCATTTTAAGTAAACTGTGATCACACAATGAAGTGGCTGTAAAGTAATGACACCATCAGCATATAGATTGGTTCCTTATAATATAAGCCTGGCTTTAAATATGCAGCTCTGTCTGCCAAGGATACCATCTCCTTGGAAAAAACTTTATCAGCTCTGTCTGCTGTCATGTCTCTATTATGCCTTTTCTCCTTATGTTTTCATCTTCTTTTCACCCTGACGCCAACCTCTGCTGTAGTTCTCTATTTGCAAAGCAACACTCAAACTATGTATAACACTAAAAAAAATATGAAAATTTCACTTTTTTCTTCAGAGAAAATGCTTCTTTCTTCTCTTTTCAGAATTTTAGAAACAAATGCCTCGTGTCCTGTGTTTTTGTTCATTGCTCAGCTTTGAGGAGAATCCAGTTGTCTTTGCTGCAGCAGCTTCAGCAGTGAAACCATTTTTAAAAGGGTGGAGAGTTGAAATCGTAGGTTTTCACTTTCACCTGTGGCTGACACAACAGTGTGTTTGGCCCCCAGGTGTGAAAGTCTGTCGCCCACATCAGCAATCAGATGACTGCTGCATTTATCCACAAAGACACTGAATGTCAACAAAGTTGATCGAAGCCCGTGTCACACTTATGATTAACCACCTGCTCAGAAAAAACGGTGTGAATGATGGAGACTGAAGTGACACGGGAAAAGGCAAAGGGAAGTGTTTTGATTGAACATGCAGGAGATGTGACTGTCTTCGGCTAATGTATTTCCACAGACAGCAGGTCTTTCATCTTTTTAGACTTGAATATGTTGGCGCAGATCACACAGCTGTCACTCCAAGGATGAAGCCACTGCGTCACGCAGACGTACAAGAAGTGGTGCAGTGCACATCTGTTTGAAATTCAAATGACTTTCATTCTGGATGATTGCTCACAAAATTCTCCAAAGCTGTGTGTGATGGTATTCATCTGAAGTCATTAATTGTATATTGGCTGACGAGAAAATTCAACACGGTTGTACTGCCAATATATAAGCTCCTAACATGTTTGATAAGAGAGCATTGAATCGGGAGATTGACTAATATATACAGACCTTGGTCTATGAAATACCTTAACAAATAATAAAGTTCCCAGGCTGGGAATATGAATCAAATATTGCAAGTTGCCAGAGCTCAGCATGGTTCTCAATGGACCCTTTTTGAGTAAAGAGTAAATCTTTTAAAACGGGTCACAAATATGTTGTATAAATTTCTAAAAAGGCTTTTAAGAGGTAAAAAGTGTATCCTTTGGGGATTATTTTCAGCTAGGCAGTATCTAGCTTAACCTGTATTTCTTCACAAGGGCTGGAACAAAAAAATCATATCCCTGTATTATCAGGCTTATATATAAATACAATATATCTGTATTTTCTGCACAGCGGCCCAAATGTTCAATTGTAAATCAAAGCCATATTTAAGATGTCAGGAGCACCTGCGACAGCCTACTACACTGTTATTATTCAAACTGTCTTTCCAACAGAGATAATGTGTCTTTTTCTCCCTCTTCATCTTATAGAGGAAGAGAAAGACACATTCTGTCAATGTCTCTCTTTCCCTCTCTCACTCTTACTCTTGACAGCTCCTCCTCTCTAATTTCTGTTCAGTTTTGTCTGACATCAGTCAAACTATTTATCTTTTCTTTTTTAATCAGTTACAAAATAACCTGAGCTCAAATCTCTTTGACTAACCTTACCTGCCCCTGTCTTAACCAGATGTTAACACCTGGCACATTAATTTAGAACAGCAAACAAACAGCTGCATCGTTTGTGTCTGGTTATATTGCTGGGAACAAAACTTGAACCATAATCAATTACTGTTAGTCAAACAATGAGTAAAACAAAACATTATCAGACTTACTCTTTCGTGTTCTGTGCTGTTTTAGAGACTCTATGTCAACTCTTCCGTACGTAACCTGTTTCCTTCTTCTTGTAACTTCCCAGGTTTGGAGCCTGGCCACACAGTGTCCACTCTACACCTTCCCCAACGAACACACTCGCCAGTCGCTGTTCAGGAACCTGGGCACAGGTGTCATGCAGATTGAGGTGGGACCGGCCAATCACATCTTCTCCTGCGGCGCCGACGGAACCATGAAGATGAGGATCCTCCCCAACCGCTTCAGTGTTGTCACCAACAACAACAACCACGGCAACCTCAAGAACGATGTCAAGTTCATCATATAGACAAACGTAAAAAAATTAAGGTATTTAAAGCAATTTTAAGTGGAAAATGTGAAGTGCATTTCGTGATGGAACAAAGTTGCCAGCTGTGGTAAATCCCAGATTGAAGCAGTGGCTGTCATGGGTTCATTTTTGGGGAAGGATGACATGACATAACAATATGTCAAGTGTTATTAGTGTAAATGAAGGTGGATTATTCATGGGATTCACAGGCTTTCACAGAGTGGGAGCGTGTCATCTGACCCAGGGGCCAAAGAGTGACTGTTCATGGCTGTGATCACATCCGCTATGCTCTGTGTGGGACATGAACCCAGGTTTGGCAAATGAAAGCCGCCCAAACGCAGAAGCGTCCACAAGTATTTCAAACTGCAGTGGAGATAAACTGGACACAGGGTAAAAGCAAAAGGCACATTCAGGCGAAATAAACTGAAAAGGAGACGAAAACCCAACAAGATGGTCTCCATAACAAACTCAGCATCAACTGAACCTTTTTTTTTTTTTTTTTTTTGCACAAGCTGAAAAAGGAGCAGGAGCGGCAGAAGACTGCAAAGAGCCCAAAGCTGCAGCATTGTTCATCTCCTACAGCATCACCTCACCGCTTAGTTCATATAAGTGAAGCAGTCGTTAAATGGAGGCTCCTCTGGAATCATTGTGGAAGTGTTCAGGCGATAAAACACAGGAGTCTGTGCGCAGCGTGTCGTACAGTGACAACATGGGCTCAGTTTAGGGAAACATAACAACACAAGACTGTGCGACACTGTTGAACCGGCTCAGCACAACGCAGTAAGGCCAGTGCACGTCGTACAAAGCACATTAGATCCGGTCACAAGGATTCAGGCGCATTCTGGTGCTCCATGTACAAACATGAACACAATGAAAACTAGAGGACCAGCTGTTTGTCATGATCAGACCACACTCAAAGGTCCAGTTTGTATGACTTAGGGGAAGCTATTGTACAATATGGGAGAAATGGAATATCATTTTCATAAGAATAAGTGGGTCCACAGAGTCTGCCATGTTGCCTCACCATGTTTCTACGGCAGCCCAGAACAAACAAGCTGAACACTGTTTTTAAAGAGGGCCGGTCGTGGTTTTAGACAGTGTCATGGCCGCTGTAGGTTTTCCTACAGGGAGGAGGAGTGGAGGGATATCACTTGGTTGCTTCTTCACAACTAGATGCTACTAAATCCTACAGACTGGACCTTTTAAAGAAAAATTACAGGATGTCAAAGTTTTTTACAGGCCGACTAAAAATTAACACCTCAATTTTGCACAGAATCTTTAATTTAAACCTGGAGTTTGAGATTTTTTGCTCTCTGGCAGATCACCTCAGTGTTAGTTCCTTTCATGGCTGGGTAGCTCAAAGACTAGTTTATACATTAAACCATCAAGTTAAAATGTGTAAATAGGTAGTAGCTAATGTGCTGGTGGCTAAACCTTCATATGTGACAGAAGGGTGTCAGTCCTCTCATCTAACATAAATTCTCTGCCAGAAAGCCAATAAGTATATTTAGCAGTGATGTGAGTTTACTTGTGTGCCACTACCCGATGTTTTCTTTATTTCATGGACTACCTGAATGCGCCACTTTTTTTTCCTCTATTTGCACATTAAAATTAAGCTCAATTAGACGTTGTGTGATGCATATGACTATACAGGGCTGGAGGTCAGTAAGGCACCCTGCAGTAATAATATTAATATATAGAACAGTGTCTGTTTATCCCGGCCTAGATTTAACCAGTGGTATTATTATTATCAAGTGTCCTTAATCTCTAACTACTTCTGCCATGCTGGCACAGTACAAAGTACTGGTGGCCCTGAAAATATTAATAGTTATTGATAGAGTTGCACAAAGTAGCTTTAACTTAACATTGCCCTTGTTGGGGTGGGATACCATGAATAATGCCTTTTGTGGCTGTGTTTGTGTTCTTGAAATGTTCAATATGAAGCTGAAGAACATGTAGCAGGAAACTTTGCTGTTGACAATGGAAAGGGGTTGAAGTGTGAATCAGTTTTGTTGTGGAAATGTTTTATTCCAATGACAATGCACTTCTCTTTCATCAACTCCTACCTTTGTTTTCTTTCTTTTCTTCTTTTTTTTTTTGTTAGTTTGTTTGCTTGTTTGTACGGACCATGATTGAAATCTGCCTTGGAAACAGCTCTGTTTGCCTTGTAGTCTTCTTAATTTAATCAGCAGACTTACTTTATCTGGCTCACCATTCTGTTTCATTGTCAGTTACTTTTGCTTTGCTCTTTTTTTTTTTTTTGCTTTTACTTTCTTTCTATATCATCTAAATGCAGCACATTGCCTTCAATACACGCTTGTAAAATGTAAACTAGGTTGGTGTGTAAAATGATGTGTCTTCCACAGAAATAAGGAAGGGTTTTAATTGTCCTATAGCCGCGTAATCTGAAGGAATATATTTCTTTAAGATAACTCCCCATAGAACCTTGTTGTGCTGCTGTAGAGAAACAGATGTACATTAGCTTTGATTTCAGGGAGGATAAACTGAGGAAAGCCTTCTACATGAAGCTGATTTACTGCAGTTGTGTATATACATAGATCCATAGACTAGGCTTCTCATAATGATGGCATAATCACAACGACTAGCCGTAGATAAACAGTGGGCGATGACAAAAATCCACTTTATGAAGAATATTATTCTGTACAAATATAGCTATATTTATGAAATATGCTCATATTTAGGATTATAGACTGGTTGATCAAAAGGCAGGTGTAATTAATGTTGTTTCCTGCTTTCTTTCTTTTTTTTCTCTCATGGTTTTCTTTTTTTTATCTTTTTATTTGTGATGTGGGCTTGAACAACCACAAAGCGATTTATTTTGTTTTCCCTACGAATCAAAGTGGTTGGGAAATGATGTGTAATCCTGCAGTAACTTGACAATAAAATAATTTTTATCAAAGCTAAACTATATGTACATCTGCAGAAACTAGAGAATAAGACAAACTTTATCAAGGCAGTGCTTTTTTTTCCCCAAATACTGCTGTTTTTTTCTTCTTTTTTTTTTCCAAAGACTCACGTCAAGAACTGATCGGCTGAATAACACCAGTGTGTCAGGGTGAAGCGTGAGCATAAAGAAAAAGTCACTTGGCTTGATTAAACAATAAATTAAAAAAAAACAAAACATTACATTCAACTCTGACTTCTTTTTTTCCCTCTTCAATCTTGCAAATGTGAAAGATAATTCTAATTTTATAATGAAGAAATGGTGTAAAACGATGTATTATATACAGAAAACGTACGGATGTAATAAAAAATGATGTGAGATGAGCAGATGGGGTTTTTTGTAATTTTGAAAACAGGTGACCATCAATCATAGAAATGTTGTTTTGCAGTAAACACACATTTCATTAATTTTTAAAATTTTCTTACACATCATCTTATCTTCAGTACATTTTCTAAATTGAGATAAATTAAGAGGAAATATTACAACACCCACACAACCACTCCACCTTGAGTCAGGTCTATAATTATAAACTCATTACATCCCATGTCTGACATTTTGAGGTCCATTACCCACTCTGCGTGTTTTACATTAAAAAAATAAAACCTTGTACATGCACACATAGTGAATGATGAGAAAAGACTATCATATTTATATTAAAGAGCCACATGTTTATTAAATGCAGATTATGTTAACTGCAGGAATAAATGTCTATAGTAAGTATTAAAGTTAATATTTTTCTATTGTTTCTAGTGTAAATAGCAATTTCTGTCAAAGGCAAACAAAACCACTGATGTTTCTAATAATTGCACTATTATTAAGATTTAATGATTTATTTCATTCCTCGTAACCTTTAAATTTCCACAAATTGTATAAAGGTTCTGTTGTGGTTGTTGGGTAATGAAACAGTTTTTAGTGTAAAGATCCCAGTGGAGTTTCATTTTTAACAAACTTAACGTTCTCTGTTTCTCACCAAGATGCATCGTGTGTATGTAGTGTTTGCACAAAGCTGCACACTTTTTGGACATTATGTCCCTTAACTGTCAATCATTGGAACTGCATAAACCAGCAGCGGGTACGTGTGGAGAGTAGCACAAACAAAAAGGGGAAATATTATGAAAAGACTCCAAACAGGACCCTTTAAACCTGCACTGTCTTTTCTCTTTTTCAGTCAGTTGGGGGCTACAGAGAAAGTTGTAACTTGAACATTTTTTCACAGCAATTTACACATTCAGTACTATAGAATCCTTCATTTGAAGGGCATTTGTGGCCACCGAGTGATTAAAAGTTTAGCGTTCACTCTCTTTTAGCTCTGTTTTTAGCTTCTACCAAAGCCAGAGGGTATTAAGTTTTACACAAACAGAAATGAGCTCTTAGTCTGAATTATTTTATTCATAGAAGAGCAACCACTGAAGTTCATTACTGTTGCACTGACATTAAAAATTCTGTGAAAATAACTCGGATAGCCAGCAATCTCTACATATCTTTATAAATCACAAGGTTACTGTTCAGATTACAGTATCAGGTACATAAAACTGTTTCTAACTTAACAGAATATGATGAATCAGTCATCAAAATGAAACAACCGATAACTGAATTTAGACTTGAAAACAAACTGAGCTCTAAAACTGGTTTCAGCTGTACCTTAAATCTTAGAGTTCAGCAGAATTTTGGTTCACTGTAGCAGATGTTCGTTTCTACCGCATCTTTTTGATTAAAATGGAAAAAAAATTAATTGAAAACGAATAAAATCTATAAAAAGCTACGGTTAATTTCACATCAGGATGTTGAAAAGGCAAGTACGGTTAAGTGCACATTAAGCAAGGACAGAACCAACCGCATTAACATTGAACCAGCTGAAGCGACACTGATTTATTGCTTCTTCTGTCTTCTATGCTGTAACTGCAGACATGACAGTAAAAAAAAAAAAAGAAAAAGCTGTTTCCTCTTTATAGTCTTTGTTCATTTCATGATCACAGAAAAAATTCAATATATGTGAGATGATTCATCCTGAAAGAGCACTAATGTTGCTGGATAATCTTTAATGCTTAAATGCAGTAAAGCATGTAAGTACACACACACAAAGAGAGGGCAGGAAAAGCAGACGGACGGTTAAAGCTGATGGGCTGGTTAGTTCCTGAAGTCATCTGATTGGCTGGCTGAGGAGCTCACAGCTTGGCGTAGTCTTTCAGGATGACCTCCAGCTTCTGACTCAACATGATGTTCCCTTTAACCTTCAGTTTGCCAGCAAAGAACGCCTAACAAAACAACAAGGACACAAGGTTTTTTTTTTTAAAAATCTCCTCTGATGTCAACTTGGTTGGCTGTTTGTTGCCTTCGAGTGCGCAGGAAGTGAAACAGGACTAAGACGCCTGTGGCTAACACTAAAAAGAAATGAGCCAGGTCTTGGGCCAAAGGGAATGTGTGATTATTGGCACTGTGGCAGCAGAACAGTGAAATAACATTAATATTCAGAAGCTTCAGAGCTGAGAGCTGCAGCGGAACAGTCTCTTTATTGGGTGAACTGAAGTATTGACGACGTGCAGCGCTCCTCAGATAAAATCAATCAGGGGATGGCGGCTATGACGACCCTGAATGACAGTACGCAGTGTCTTTTCAAACTCTCCCAACAAGTCTTTCTGCAGCTGCTCCTTTTATCATCACAGGGACTGGGAAGACCCCGCCCGAGGGATCCTCAGCACAGCAGCCTGATGACGCCCCTTGTAAAGAGCGCACACACACTAGCCTCAGATCAATATCGAGCGCTCCGGGAAGCAGAGGAATTCTGTACAGTGATGGCCACTCCCTGTGACAGATGAGATGCTACGGACATAACAAGCAGCGTCGATTGACTACCCGCGCTGAGTGCTTTCTGAACTTTCGTTTGATAGATCGTTTTTCTCGTGACAGGACGAGATCAAGAGGGGAGACTTCAAAGGCTCTTTCACTTCAATTAAAATGTTCAAGCAGGGATTTAAATTATGAGGCTATACTTTCAGCATTTTAGCAAAAGCCTAATTGCTGCCTTACATGAGGTACTAAGATGTATGTTTACAGTATAAATCTGACTTTCACATGGAGAAATATGCAGAAAAAGAGGCCATTTGCTGTAAAAAGTCTTTTGTTAAAAAGATAAGAGAGCATTGACAGCTTGAGTGTTACCTTCTGAGGGTTGAGCTTTCCCTGCACCACCTCCATGAAATCATCATCTGACACCGTGAAGGTCACGTCCGCCTTCCCACTGTAAGGGCCTTTCTGCAAGGACCCGCTGCCGTTCTTCAGATCAATGGCTGGAAGAAGACAGAGGGAGAAGTGAAACACATTTTCCTGAGTGCTTCCCCTCGGTGGGTTGGCTTTGTCTGCTTCACAACTCATGTGCTCGGAGCTATTATCCAGTCAAACGGTTTTAATCTGGTTTTAATGGTTTATTTGACAGCTTGTTAGCAGCACGTCAGTCTGGTTCAACCTACCTTGTCTAATTATTGTTAGTGTAACGCTGAAGAGACCGAACTGTTAAGATTTAATTGGTGGAAAACGTCACCAACTCATTTAGCGCGAGACGCTCCAGTGAGCAGAAATGTAATAAATGGGAACCAACAGGATGTTCATGGTGTTATTTTATGAATTCATCATATTACAATCGGTCCTGACACATCAGTGAGTTGTTGCTGTGAAAAAAATGAAATGTGTGGGACAAGGACCAACTGGGTGACACTGTAAAGGTGAGCAGCAGCCTGATTTGTCAGACATGTTTAGCAGACTAATCCAGCAGAAGAAAAATCCATCTGGACCATCAGCTAATAGAGTATTTAACGTTCCTTCTCATGTCAAAAATTAAATCATTACTTACACCATAAAATACACCAAATCAATGGTCTTAAGTTTGACAAAGTGTTCTGTACTGCATGTAATGAACTTTTAATGTCTCTGACTGTCTTTATT
Source organism: Ctenochaetus hawaiiensis (assembly GCA_029783645.1). Lineage (NCBI taxonomy): Eukaryota > Metazoa > Chordata > Actinopteri > Acanthuriformes > Acanthuridae > Ctenochaetus > Ctenochaetus hawaiiensis. The sequence goes on from JAPZDY010000022.1 coordinate 14,182,806, forward strand.
ACTTTATGTGGGATGTTTAAAGATTTCCTCTCAGTGTTTTTACAGCACTAAGTGCACTTACTCCACTGTGCAGCAGCTTTGCCATCTTTGGTGATCTCCCAGCCGAACACAGCGTTCACCTTCTTGACCAACTCTGAGCCCACGTCTTTAATACGACGACCGATTTCTGCAAACACCAGCTCGCTCTGAAGGCCTCCACCCTGCATGAACACCGTTTGATTTTTGGAGTACAAACTCAATTTGTCTAAACTGTCCGCAGGAATTGATTCAACACAAATTGAAACTTAAATAAAGGAAAAGAAGCAATACTGTTGTTTAAAGGGAGGATTTTCACGCTGACGTACTTGAGGGAGATTTTCTGAAGCAGCTGTCGATGGACCGTGTAAATCCACGTATGCTCCAGCCAGAACAACAGCGTCCGTCTCCTTTACCTGTATGGAGCAAAGACACATGCACAACAGTCACATAAGAACAGAGGACAGAAATGTAACATCCTCTCAAAAATAATTTATCCCAAAATCTGACTGAAATCCACACCAACGCTGAACACTGACTTTGCACTGGATGTGTATTCTGTTCCCTTCCTTCCACATCTCTGTCTGCAGGGACTGACCCGGCAGCACCGGCTTCACAAAGCGAACCTGAGAGGAGAGACAGGGGATTAAGAGAGAGCAGAGGAGTCAAAGGATCTGTAATTATAAATGATTTTATAACATTTAACCAGACTGGATTTCGGGCTCAATAATTTATCGGGTACTTAAACTTAATAGATTTCTGTGAAAAATGTCTCCATTGTGTGACCAGTAAATGGACATTCTTGCATTCTTATCCTAAAACCCTTTTAACCCTTTTCTGTGTTCTTGGATCAAATGAAAGCCAGACTCACTAAAGCCTCTCAGCTGCAGAAAATATGCTGTAAATCTCCTGTTTCAACCTGATGATATCCAACTGATTTTGAAGCCTTTTTTTAAACTTGTTTAATTTCTTTGGAGCCTATTTAATCTTAAATTAGAATCTAAGATAATTCATTTACATTATTAATATATAATTCTGATTATAGTTATTTTTTTAGACAGACTATTTGTACCTGACCTACATGACTCTGGATTACTTGAGAATTTTATTTAGGTACAAATTCTCTGAATTCACATTAATGTGCAGTTAAAGAATAAACACTTTCATTAAACAGGTTTTTCACAAGGCCTCAGTGACTCATAAGATGTATGACAGGGGTTCAAATCACAGGCAGTTCTTACCTTGATAGCCTTGAATCTGGAGGGGTCATTGTTGGCAAACTGCTTGAGGACGTGTCTGGCAGCAAAGCCGAATGAGCACAAACCATGCAGGATGGGAGCCTTGAATCCTGAGTGGGGAGCATTTTAAGTACAACATGTTTAAGTATAGATGAGATCAAAACACGTCACTTTACCTAAAAATCCCAGAGAAAAGTTTGTGGATGCGTGGACTCTTACCTCCCATGGCAGCAAAGCTGGGGTCTATATGAAGAGGGTTCCAGTCTCCACTCAGACGGTACAGGGCCGCCTGTGACCGCAGGGAAGCGGATATTGTTTAGATCTATATCTAATTCATAAACCCCTGAACTTTTCATACACACATGTGGGATGAAATTAAATTATCATGAAGGCAATAGAAGAGGTACCTAAATTAAGAATGTCTTTGAAGTGTTACGGCTGCAGTCATTTAAATCGCTCAAGGGATTTCTTTTTTTTTATTCCCCCTTTCTTTTTTATTTTCTGCTGCATCATACAGTCCCTGATCTTTTTTAAAACCTTGTTCAACTCTTCTGCCACATCTGCGCATTTTGTCCAAAGCATCATAGTTATTTTAGAGACTCAAAGCCATAAGTCTTATTTTCACCCACATATTATCGGAGCAGCTGATTTATTCTGCAACTAAACCCACACAGACACACTCACTTGGTCTCTGGTGGTGGAATCAATCACCACAGCATCTGGCGCCCGTTTAGGAGGAGGCAGAGATGCCTGAAGGAAATAAAACATGTTAAAAAAAAAAAAAAAGAAATTGAATGAGAGGCAGCATTAATTCTTGACGTCTTACTTTGCTCATTTTGGTAGCGTAAGACAAATTTAGATTACGTACTTTGGCTTTCTCTGAAGTTCTCTTCCCTCCAAAGCCTCCTGCTCCGACCACAAACACTGAAAACTGGTTGTAGCAGACCAGCTCGTCACCACTATAGGTGTTAACTGTAGAAAAATACAAAAATGTGGCATTCAAACTGTATCTGTGGTGAAAGAAGAACTCAGAGTCTTTACTTATATAGAAACACCTAGTGAAATGATGTTAGTTAATTATAACATTAAAATTTTATAGACATTATCTTCAGCATGTCTCCACCAACCAAGTTTCAGTTTATATCCACAGCAGAACCTTTTGGATATAAAACGTCATCACTTTATGCTATTAGACATTTGTCTAAAGTTTGGTCACTCTTAACACGTGATTTTTTTACCTCTGTCCTCCAAAATATAATTGCCTCATCCTTGAGTCAAAGTGGACATTTGTTCTTAGTTTGAAAAAAAATTCCCACAAGGCAAGAATGGATTGGACAACAATCTGGTACTGACAGCTTGGAAACATAATGCCGCTGTCTATAGCTTTCAGGTGAACATAAAACAGGGAATTAGTGCCTCGTGGTGGGTGCATTTACCCCCTTAGTAGCGTGTGGAGGCCACCCTGCATTTTTGTGAGCAGGTCTGTTTGTATCTTGTGCACAGGCAAGAGGATGCAGTGGGACGGTGTATTAAACATGCTTATGTTTTTGATACACAGTGAAGTAAACATATACATTTTGCAATTAACAAATGTTTCATGTTTTATGAAACCTGGCCAGCCGGCACAGGCACTGCAACAGGCAGTTCAGGCACAGCAGCCAATACTGCTAGAGGCCAGTTAATATGAATATTGAAGGAGTTTTTAATGTACAAATAAATCAATACAGATTTCAAAGCAAAAAAAAAATCCCATATTTTTAAGCAAATTGTGCCTGCTAGGCCTGAAAAAGTCGGCCACTTTGGCAATGAATTTAAAGGCATGTCAAGTTGAAGCATCCAACCAGACTGGGGAAAAATCTGCCAGTTAATAATGATCACAAGAAATCATGAATGAAGGGTAAGACTACGAGCCAACAGTCGCAAAGTTCCTCCTCCTCCACAAGTTTCCTGCCGCCAGTTTCCGTTCATTCCACTGATTGACAGCCAGTGGCAGTAACATGCCAACACTTTACATCCAACTAAAAGCAGAATGAAGATGGCTGCTAGCTCCCAAACATAGACACTTAAAATCAACTCTGCAATGCTTAATGAGAAGAGAAATGCATTTCCACATTCATTAGATGCAAAAACACTGAATGTAAACATAAATGTTTTTTACCAAGTCGACTCCAGCTGATAACTTAAAAAAAAAAGTTTAAAACCTTGACATCAGCCTCTGAACTGTGGCTGAGTAGAAGAGGAAATACTGAAGGAAAATATAAGTTCCTCAAAATTACACTTAATGACTAAGTTAGAACAGTGCAAAAGCTGTCTGACTATAAAGTTAATCTCAGCTGCCTGGTGTTTACTGTGGATCACGCTCATCAAAAGTCCACATATCGAAACATTACTTATGGTATGAACACTTAACACCTGCCTGAGCCACATCTGCTCATTATAACACATTTATAGTAAAATCAGAGTAGGGGAACAGCCACATGGAAGCTGACTGTGAGGAGACAATGAGCAGCTGTCAGGAGGAATCAAATCCAGGTTCCTGTCAACCTTCTGGCTGGTTAATTTCATTAGGTCAACTCAAAATATAACCAGCCATAAAGACATACAAAGCTGCTTCTGCAGGACGCTACTGTGATGCCTCTTCTCACATAGAAATAATTTTTTTACTCTTGGAGGATAACAGGAAATGACTAGTTTATTGTGAATAAAGAAATTACATCTAGTTTCTCTCAGTGAATCCTCAGGGAACCTCAGGTCCCATGTTATTTGTTTCAAGTCGGATTAATTATAGATCAGAGTGGTTCTAATATCATCTATCTCTGAAGAATTGTCAAACAAAAATATGAGCCGTTCTCAGTCCATTATTTCAATCCCTACGGACACCGACTGTAAATTAACTTTTCATTAATTCAGCCTAAGAGGCAACTTTCAGGGAAAGACACAGTGAAGTGATGAGAACAAATGAACATGGAAAATATACATCTATACAGAGATGTGAGACTCACCATCCAAGAGGATGAGGGCTCCAGATCCTTTGTCCAGCACGTCTGCAATCGTAGCCTCAGAGGTAAGTTTACCTAAAGAGCCAGACCACCTGTTTACATTTTAATTTGTTAAAGTATTGTGATTTGTCCTGAATTTACTTATTATTTCTAAACTAGCTCTGACTTATGTCATGACTGTGCTTAGCTCCATTTTATGCCTCACATGTATAATGTTCATACACAACATTATCTGCAGTTTTGCAGGTACTTTTACAATCCTGGCACAACTTATGCTTAAATAACTCTGCAAACCTTTACAGTAGCCTTAATGCACTTATAATATAATTGCAATAAGTGCTAAACTTTATACACTGCAATAGCAGAGAAGGAAATACCTGAGGTTGGCAGAGGTCTGTATAGCTCCAGATACTGCTCTCCATGTAACACCTAACACAACACATTGGAACAGCTGTGATATATAATCATATCAACCTCTTAAAGCCTCATTAGCATGTGTAATGTGTGTTGTGCTTCTCGTGTGCATGACTCTGTGAAATATACCATATGGATACAAACATGAACGTGTACACACATAAAGAAACATGAATGCTTTCAAACCCGTGTAAAATCTATGTTGAGTCCAGGGACCGAGCTCAGCCCGCCCTCCATCATGGCTGCCTGGGAGGGAATGACCCCAAAGGTGGGGAGGCAGCCAAAGTCAGGATGGCCTTCATACAGAAACCTGCATGAAAATATTAGTGTTACTGAACTATGAAAAGTCACGGTCTTTGAAAAGATGGCTTCAAAATCTGACGTTTGTGTGCCTGCATGGATTTAAGTGTGTTTTCTCCATGCAAGTAATAAAAAGACCCCTTAGGGCAGTTAAACTCATTAGCACCAACATACACAGATACACACCTCAGATGATCCGGGTCCTTGGTGGACATGCCGACCCCCAGTGCATAGAGAATACACTGGGTGTGGGTAAAGTTGAAAGTGGTTGCTGGCAATTTTTGTCCCACTGCCACAGTCTGAGAGGAGAAAAGAGGATTTTAGAGTTGACTGTGTCAGCTTCTTCGACATAACAACATTTTGAGGGCAGAGAATGAGAGGTTATCCAGTAATTAAGACAATGAAAATGAGTATGTAATTTTTCAAGGGGTTGCAGGAAAGTAATACGGCTAACACCATGGTAGATTAGCTCCGCAGCTTAACCCTTGAATATAAATGCTTTAACAAACACTCTCAACATTCAGGCGGAGTAAATGAATCAATCTTAGCATATCAAACAGGAGGAACACAGACAGTAAGAGAATAAATAATGAATCCATCTTTGTTATTAGAGAAACTTTCTAAACAGAGAGTTATTTCAGCTATAATGACAGCATGGCTCATGGGAGGACAATGTAAGCTGATCACCACCACTTTGATCCAGACTGAATCTATTTAATGAATCAACATGAGATGGGGGGGGGGGAAATCCCCTGATGATTCCTTTAGCACCACCAGCAGGTCAAAGTTTTTATGCATTCTATGAAAACTCTCAATATCTTCTGAGTGGATTTATACATTTTGTACAGTTCATGGTTCCCAGATGATGTATCCTGGTGACTCCTAATGATCTCTAAATTTTTCATCTAGTGTCACCACCAAATCAAAATTAAATTTTTGTCTATCACCAAACAAATGACCATCCTCTTGGCTTCAGCTCTACTCTCTGTTTAGTCACCAACAGCATTCACCAACATTGGCACTGAAGACATAATATGCAGCAATTGTCTGCTTCTGTTTGCAAACACAACATTCAAATCTGGCCCTTTTTTCCTGGCTGGAACAGACTGAGAGAGCAGCGGTGGTCAAGCGAGATAGAGAGTGAATGGAGAGAGGAAGCAGCGTTACAGAGAACAAAGCAGTGATTCCAGGAAAAAAAAAATGATATTTTTCGTTTGTTTGTATTTTTTTGAAGTGGTTATGTTCTTAAGCGCAAATAAGCATGCCCACACCTCCGCACAGCCCTGCAGGAAGGTGCCGTAATGCTGGATGTTGTGTGAATTCAGCCAAAGAACAAGCTTTTTCCTCTTTGCTGTGTGTGTGCATGTGAGCGTGCATGTGTGCATGCGTGTGTGTGTGTGTGTGTAGGTGTGCCTTTGATCAAACAGACACAAAGAACTGCTGCTAGCTCATGACAGAGAGACGAGACAGCAACGTAACTTGGTCTCAGTGTTATTATAGAGTCCTGACTTTGCTCTTTCAGCGACTGGAGGCTATTCACCCACTGCCCAAAGGCTGATACACAGAAACATCCTGAACAGCAAAACTATGGGAAAATGAGAAAATGGAGGCAGAGGGCAGAGTCTCTGCAGACACAGACACAGACACCGACACACACTTCTAGCTGATCATAAATGATAGCTTTTTCAAGTCATTACATGAGTTTGTCTATGAGTCTTTAATAAACTTTCTTTATATTACTTTCTTTAATATTACATTAACTTTCTTTATATTAAGAAAGAAACTAGCATGGCTGTAGACTGACTTGCTAGGAGACAATAAAAAGAGTAAGAGGAGTAAAAAGAACACACTGAGGATTAGCTGATTTTTTTTTTAAGTCAGGGTATCAAAGTGACTTTACCTTAAACACAGTGAGGGTCATAGAGAAGAATATTATGGTGAGGAAAGATGTAATCTGATTTAATCTGTAATCATTAGCAGTAATTAGCTTTAAGACCTGTGGGATCTCACAGAGTTTAAAGAGGAGTCAGCAGTTCAGAAATGATCTCCTGCAGACGAACAAGGCAGAGCTTTGTGAGTGATCAGCACAATTTTAAGAAGGGGAACTTGATTAGTGGCCAGGGCAGGGAGAACAGAAAAGGTGCAATGTTCAGCCTGAAAGCGGCTCAAGTTCCCTAGTAAGAACATGGCAATAGTCAAGAGTAATGGTATCGAGTCACCAAAGCCTTTTAAAGCAAAGGAAGGTGGAGACTGTAAGTTTGTAGTAAATGTATTAAAAAAACCCTCATTGATCCCAGCCTGAGATTCAGACATCAACCTGGGAGAATGACAGTAAGTATAAAATAAATACCATGTCTCTTTGTCTTTAGATTGATGTCTACAAGTTTTAAAATAATAAGCACTGTCCCTCTTTTAAAAATCTTAGAACACTGCCCTTTTTATCTTACATTAGGACTGGGTAACATAACTCCTTCAGGGCAACTTTTTCAGGAATTACTTGGAAATATTTTTCCCAGTATAATGGTTTACGTGATTGAAGTAGATGACTCTGTAGTATTAAGACCAGAACATCTTCCTTCCACAATGGCACCTACCCTGAAGCAATCCTCATCTTAAACGCCTCACTGGGCGTAGAAATAAGCACATGGACTTTAACTTGTCACTTTAAGGGCATGAGCCATATGACTGCATTAATTGTATCTGTTGTAAATGTAACCATATGTCTGTTTGGATGCCTCCTGTAAATACAGTGTTGCCATGCAATATGTTAACTTTTGTTGTATTTATGTGTTCTATTGTCAACCACACCAAAGCAGATTCAAGTCAACTGCAGAGCTGATACGGCACTCTGGCACTGTCTGCTCTTGTTACTGCAAATTTAGTCTGAAACTTGACGTGGCTTGAAATACAATCTGCAAAATTGTGCAATAAAAGATGGAGTTCAGCCCACATCCTCCACCCCATTAAGGCTACTGCAGTACATTCCTCTTTCCAGTAGTTTGGTTGGGTGGTGTTTGATTGTGAGATTGTTGATTTTATCGGGGGTTAGTATATTGATTAGTAAAGTGCGTGTGAAACTCTCATGAGGGAGTTTAAAGAAAAAGATAAAGTGTCCTTCTCTTTTTCACTGCTTGCCTGATCAGACAAGTGAGCTGCTGGGTCTTCCAACCAATAAAACATTTTATTTGCCCCAGGCAATCCTTATTGTCAGGCTCTAGGGTGTATTAGAGACTTGACATGACATAACAAAAAAATAACTTCCACAGAGGTGTACAAACCATATTAAGTGGCTGGGTCAAATGGAGCAGAAAGGGAGAAATGATTGTGAGCTTTTGGGGATATTAAATTTACCACTACAGGCTACAGTTCAGCAGGTTCCTTTATGTCAAGTAGGAATATTAAAACAGACAAACGTTCCCTAAAAAGATCATATCTGACTGTTCAAACATCCCAAATGCACACAATAAACATTTATCCGAGAAAACTTTACAGTCACCACAGACCTGCGATTTCTCAATCATCATACATACAAAAACAGTGTCAAGCTGTTGTTCAAAACAATATTGCTTAGCAAAATGGTGTGATTCACACTCTTTATAACACTGCCTCTCAGCTGGTCAAAAGTCACTATAAAGATTTTTTTTAAATTAAAACTGTATTAAAATGCAGATGTGGGAATTATTCTGCTTTCTGAACCATTCCACCATCCCTATCCTGGAGACGTGAGGGGCTACTATAAAAAAGCAATTGTACCTGTAGGTTAAAGTTAATCAGCTGTTATGAAAAAGACCTTTCTACACATAAAAATTAGGTTTTCATCAAAAGTAAAACTTTTTTTACAATGACCCTGTAATCATAATGTCCACAGATTGAGTCAAGCCAGGGAAATTATTAACTAACCCTGTCTTTATCCTGTCTGCTCTTTGCTACTGATTGATTGACAAAAAGTAAAATTTAAATATTAGAGAGCTGTTTAAATTTGCTTTTCTTCTGCTATTTAATGTACATTTTTTATGACTTTTTGCACACAAAAATACTACTTGTAATTGGAATTGCAACAAACAGTTATTTCACTGACCCACCAGTTAATTTTCTTGATTAATCAGTTGTTTTTCCTATAAAATTAAAGATGAGTGAAAAAAGTCAATCACATTTCTGAAAGCTCAAATTGACAACTGTGCATTGATGGTTTTGTCTTGCTCTGTTATCAAAGTCAATTAACACATTTTCTGTTCATTTACCGATAAGCTAATATACAAACTGTTATACCGGATATTTACCATTTAAATTTAAGACATTGACTTTCATAGGCAATCCAGCAAGAGGATGTTTCTGATATTGCACTTCATGTACCCAAATAAAACATATGTGTGACTAGTTAAAGCGACATACAAGCTTCTGGGAAAAAGACAAAGATACAAATGCAACTAGCATCCGATGTGTGTAGCACTACAAATATACATGAAATCCACATGCGCACACACTTGACAGCAAGCTAAGTCAGCTAAGGACATGATGCTAATGTTTGTCTTAAGGCTACATTGTGACTCAGTTCCAAATCTCCAGTCCAGACAGCCCTGCGCAAACACACATACTCATGCGCACACACACACACACACACACACACACACAAGTCTAAACAAGCACGCAGAGACACACACACAGCCGCACAGAGCCCGACATACACAAAAAGTGATCCATGAGATTGAATTTACATCATAACATCTTAGGTCCTTAATCATGATATTATTGAAGCAGGTTGGTGAGTAATATTAATGTCTCACAGGAGGTAAAAATGTGAGTCATATCCTTTTGCAAAGTTAATACCTGGTTACTACAACATGTGGACATAAAGACAGAGACAAAGAGTGGGCACCGATATTTAAGTCAAGTTTACAATGGAGTATTACTGACTATTTGATGCATTTTAGACAGAAAGTGCACCATGCTGCACATGCTTTATAAACATAGAAGATAATTTATTTGCTCAATACCTTTATATATCCTGCATCTTCCTTCAATTTTAAGCAAACTTTTTCATTTTGTTGTATGTGATTCATAGTCTGCTGTATTTTATTTCTTTTTATACTCTTGTTACTGCATGGTCCCCTGTTGGACTGATTGTGTCTTGTTTGTTTCTGTTGTGAATGTTTGAACAAATGTTTTATTTGTCAGTTGTTTTACAAGGGAACAAAACCCAACGGATCAGACTATAAAATACTTTAAATTACATCGTCAAAATATTATCAATCACAAATATTAATTCATGACCTGAGATTTTTTTAAATGCATTTTCCCCTTTTTAACTGGAAGTTGGACAGTGTAGATACAAACAGGAAAGATGGGAAAAGAGAATGCTGTAGCATGCTAATACTGATGAGCTAACAAATTCATGTTGCATCAGTCTCCACATTGCACAATGCAAAGCACTCATCCAGATTGATCTATTATTCATTTACTATGCTTAATCAGCCAGTTCTGTGATATTGTGACAACACAAATTAGAATAACTGTTTGATTAATATTGCAAATAAAGATCTATTGACATAGTCTTACTATTGCATGCTACAACCAGCTAAACAGAAAATGAGGACTGTTTCTGCAGATAATTATTTCATGCGATACACTTATACTTGTGGCTCGATGTTTTATTCAAGCAACTCAGCCATGTGTGAGCTGTAACCAGTTCACTTTCTGTGATTCAGTGATAGGGAACACAGTGAAGTGAAGGAGCACCCATCCAGGGAGCTGTCACTGCATTATTGTGCTCTGACATCTTTTGTACATCGCATTTGAGGAGCTAATCTGAGCTGGCATTTGTATGGTGCATTTCATATTTACAGGGAACATCAAAGTATTTATGTATGTTGTAGGAGCTCCGCTGAGAAGGTTATTAATATCTCTGACTAAACATGGTATGGGGATATTAAAGAGTCATGAGTTTCCATGTTTGAGATTATAGAGCTCATCACTTTCAATAGTTTAATCAACCAACCAATAAAGTCACTCCTACAATCACAGCAGGAGAAATGATATCAGGAAATGAGGTGAAGGAAAACAGTGATGGGCATGAAGTAACAATGGTGAAACTAAGGTGAGGAGCTACAGAGACCTGAAAATAACGAAATAAAAAGTCAAAATAAGAGTGAGGACAGTGAAAGGGGATAAGTAAGGTATAGTGAGGGGAAAAAAGTGTAGGTAAAAAAAAAAGGTACAGGCTTGGCGAGTTATACTTAATGCTCAATAATGTCTAGTTTAATTTAATGTGAGTTACACAAGTCTGATATGTATTCAGATTAGGGTTAGTGCAAAGTTTTATTAAAAAAATAAAGACCTTTTTTAGTACCACATTCAATTTAATATTATACCTGTTTTGTGATCAATATGAAAGCCTGATGAAACCAGTAGGGACAATAATGCCTGTAGTTATTTAAAGTACTTATTCACACATTTTCACAGTACTTCTCAGGAGTATATTAGAGTAATTCTAAATGAGAAAGTTAATCACATCAATGCAATGCATCATTGTAGTTTTTGATGCATCCTGCCTATTATGAGTTGCTACGTAAACTAGCAGTTGTGACAGTGTTTGCTAGAGGTCTGTTGACACTGAATGAAACTTGTGCATACAGGCTACTTTTGCAACAACCCCACTTTCGGTTAGAAAGTTACAGAGGTTCCTAACCTTTCAAAGCAGCCAATACCTGGATACAAATACATTTTCTAACCAATATTACTGCATATAGCAGGCAAGGGAAAATATTTAAGGCTTTTTTTGTAAAAAAAAAAAAAAATAGTTCAGTGTTTTTATTATATTTGAAGGCCACTTTTACAGGAAACTGAATGAATCAAATTTTCAATGCCTGTAAATACAACATTCATTACTGTAAAAGGAAAAAAACAAAGCTGCAATTGTCATCACTACTCACAGGATTGATTCCTGAAGCTGAGGGAGCTGCGGCAGATGCTGGATTCGCATCGACTTCTCCCTCAGACTCCACTCCAGAGAGCACAGAAACCATTGATTGTAGAGACTCTACACAAAGGTGAGATATGACAGATGAGTGGAGACTCGCCAGAATAAGACACTAAGACATAGGAAAACACAAAAAAATATTCATCATCAGTTACACCTTAGGAATGTGATTCTCTGACGCCACAGAGAGTAGATAATTTTATATTAAATAGCCTTTATAGCTTTGAACTCTCAACAAGCTTACTGATCTACCCATCAGCTGATGTTACCTAGGAAACCATACTTCATGCACAGTATTACTAATCCAAGCCTTTGTGTCAGCAAGTTTATATTATCCTATTAATTCTCATCCAGCTTCCAACTTCGTTCTTTTAAACGACTGGATTTGTTAAGTGATCTCTGACAGCACGGCACTCTCATTTTGAAATTAAAGCAACATTACAAGAGAGTTCAAAACCTGATGAGCTCTCAAGATTGGTGAAATTCAATCTGACAGCAACAAGTAAAAACAAATAATTTGCTATTTTACAGAGGATTATGTTTTATATTTTTGTTAGCAGGCTGCTTGTTGCTTACACACTTTTGCTTAACGAGCAGACAAAAGAGAGGTTTCAAGCTTTTCATCTGACTCTGTGTCAATTAACAAAAGCATCACTCTCAAAATGTCAACCCTTTCATTAAACATGAACATATTCCAATCAGGAAATTGATACATCTTATGCAAGCAATGTTAGCACATTTCTCACATTTAAATGTTTCATTACAAGCCTCTACATACTGTTGCAATTAAATGGCATGTATTTATATTTCATTGGTTTTATATCAGACAGAAACTGATATGTGAGCTCAGTCTGGATTGGTTCTTTATTAAATGTTTTAGGATGTAACTGTATCTAACTGTATCTAATATGAATTATGGTCAAATCACACAACGAAACCTTGATGATTTATTGATAAGTAAGTTCTTTAATATAAAAATCCTTATATTAGCTACATTTCTTAGCTGGTGCCTCTAATACAGAGTTTAGGATCCCTCATGACTGACAATTTGTTCTTGTATAGGATTCAAGTCATCGGCCAGATAACTATCAATAAGCCTCAGAAATGAGTTTAGGAATTTTTTGCTCTGACGGTTTTGTAAATTTTAATCTCAAGTTAAATGGATCAAAGTTACATTAAATAGAACTCCAGCAAGATGTAAACATTAAATAATCCAATGTAACACATATTGATCCAGAGGCTGCTTTGAAATGGGTGGACAAGAAAGTCCCATATGTTAAGAGGAAAAAAGAAAGCTTCTCTGTTCTAATAAAATTTACAGTCTAAACATTTGAATCAACACTGTGAATTCTACATTTGCCTAAAAATAACATGTAAAAAACAGTACATTCACCCAGGTAACATTAGCTATGAATACCTATGCAGATTCAGTCAAACAGACACAGGGAGACAGCTACAAGAACCAAGAAACAGAGTGAGTTGAGGAAGAGCACAGCTACTAATTACCATTACTCAGTGGCAGGCAGTTATAGAACAGAAGCAGCAACAAGTCTCTGTAATAAGCTACAAATGAGGAGACACTTCAAAGCCATGCTAATGAGGCCAGCGAGCGCCCTGTGGGACCGCCACCCTCATTCAGTTAATGTTAACCTTTCTTTGAATGTACATCTGAGAGTGTGAAGAGGGATGAAGCAGGCGGAGAGAAATAATAATCAACATTTGCCACCCTCTTGTTCACATGAGACCTTTCAGGAAAAACACAAGGCTGCTTCACACTTAACATCCTGCTCACCTGCACTTCTTTTCTCCTCCTCATCCGCTCCATCTCCAACACTATCTGTGTTATCGAACCATCTGCACATGCAGATGAGCTAATAGTAAAAAGGCTCATCTGGCTAAAAACTAAACTGAGAGGGTTCTCCCTCACAGTTGTACACTGTGACTACATGCAACTACACTGACCATGTGCTGCTCCGTAGTTATTCACTGATTATTCACTGCTTGCAGCAGGGAGGTGTTTTTGCTGATTAAATTTAGATCTTTGTTAAACATTCTTAGACCCTTTTTTTCTTTAAGAGAAACCTACATTCAGATTTACCTTTCTTGGTATCACAATATACATGCACGCCAGCCTTTCATGATGTGGCTTTGCGTAGTTTGTTGAGGTATCAAGCTATAGAACTACTTCTACGGCGCTAGAGATCATCTCCACTCTTAAAATCCTTTTCTTGTTTGTTTAGTGTACCAGGCAGCCAAGCAACATAAAGCCAAAGAGCAAAGTGTACAATGAGGATGGTTACTTCGCTGGTAAGTTTCTGATGGCTTTGATTAGATTGAGTGATTCATTCTGACTCAACACAGAGTGAGTCAAACAAGTACGAAAGCAGACCAGCAGGGTCATGAAGAGAAGGAGGGGGATTCATCTCAGAATCAGACTCAAAAAGAGAAAATGAGGATGAAAACGGCAGCATCTCTACTCCAAGCAGGAATTGTGTGGTTACTGGTTTAAAGAGATGCTCACAAAAAAATAAACGATTAAAGCAAAAAGAAATAAATTAAATTGATAAAGACACAAATTGTTTGCCCAAAAGCAAATCTTAACATGAGATATATGGTACTTTTACAAGTCTGTGTGTGTGAGTGAGCGAGGGTGCATGTACAATATCTGCACACATGTACAAAACATTATACATATTATTGCGTAAGTGTGTACTCAACCCAGTGCAACACTGACCTTGTGTGCTCTTAGGTTTGGCGGCATCTGTAAAATCACAGATTTTGTCCCACTGGTCCCTGATTGCCTCAGGGGTCATGGGCTGATTCTTTTGTCTCACAGTGCAGCCCTGAGAACGCTCCCAGCGCACTGCACACATGGACACACACAAATAAAGAGGTCATCGCATGGGGAAAAATCACACACATACAGTACCAGTGAACAAGGGTGTAATGAGTGTCATAGAAGCATACAGACATTTCCTCAGGAAAAATGCACAGTACTTACATTTACCAATCCAGCCTGCCCCAACCTGAAAGGAAAAGAAACATGAGCAGATGAGCAAACACACAGATATTAAAAAATAATGTCAATGGTATGTAACTGTTTTCAATGACTTAAGAAAAAAAACGCAAAGCTAGAGGGAGTACAGAAGGAGAGGTTGTTTTATTTTTTTCTGTTTACCTCAAACAGTGCTCCATTTTCTTGGCATTGTTCATGACAGAGCCAGAGGACCAAGGGAGCAACATATTCAGGCTTCAGAGCCGCCACAAGGTCTAAATTAAACAAAACATAAACAGATTCAGTACAGCACAGCTTCTTTTAATTGCACATCTGTTATACAATTGACCCGAACAGCAAAAAGGGCTTCTGCCTCAATGTCTCTGTTCGGTGGTTACTGTATCATTAAAACGATGCCATGTTTGAGTAATCTGCTCATTTTGAAAATATTAAAAGTACACGCAGTGAGTTAGCAGACAAGCCTCAAGCCTTTGTCCTCTCTTGCTACAGAGCTAAAGAGACATGAATTACAAGTTGCTGCTTATTCATAATAATTTTCAGAATGCAGAAAGTGTGTTCCTCAAATGTGTTTCTTCAGTCTCTATTTACCATCCTTGCACTTTCATTCTTGTTATTGTATATTATTGATGATTTGATGTCAGTTTTGATATTTCCTTTGTGAAGTATTACTGATAACAATTCATTATTTATGTAGTTTTCTTTAGTCTTTGTATACCATCATTGTATCTTTGTCTTCTTTATTCTATACTACTGCAGACAGAATGCTCAGCTTTGATCATTTGCTTTCATGTTTCATGTTTCAAGCAATATTTAAGAATAGTTCATTATGAGCCTCTTCACTTTACA
>JAPZDY010000022.1:14200092-14213029 GCA_029783645.1 Ctenochaetus hawaiiensis
TCATTATGAGCCTCTTCACTTTACAGGACTTTACTGGTGCCTTTCATCTATACTATTTTTTCTTTGTAAGACAATACTGAGTTTTCATCCCTTTCTTTTCTCTTCCCATTGATGTTAAACACTGTCTTAGGTGACCATGACTCTGAAGAATCAGTCAACTGAACTGGGTAAAGTGGATGGATTCAAAGGTCTGAATGCAGGTGAGACCCAGCCACAGCACTTGCTTTTCTTTTTTCCTCTTTTTCGAAATGAATTTAGGAAAAAAGCTCTTAATATTACTTCAATATATACCTTAGTAGTGTTGGGTAGTACACAATATGTGTTTGATGAATCAACAAGCTCTGAAATCATGTTCCTAATTTATCAAATTGGCAAGTAATACATTTTTTCTTGTCCCTTTGTAATTGTAACACAGCAGGAAATGCACACTTCATACTAACATGAGTGCTGTATTGAGATAATTGTCTGCTGGATAAACATACAAAACCAATTTAAAGTGATCTTTTAAAAAAACTATGAATTATTTTGGATGAACATTCATAAAATCTGGAAACAAAACAAAAGGAGTAGTTAGTCATTTTAATAATGACAATAGGCTCCTGAACATGTTGGAATGAAATCAAGCAAAAGTGGCCCAAGTTTTCCATTTCTTGTAGGAACTATTGAAGGCATAACACCAGACACAATATGTGTCCTGAAAAAAAATCTGTTCTCTTCAATCTATGAAACATGGCAGCAAAAGAAAAGCCTCTTTGTTTCACTGCACTCTGCAATGTTTAGCAAGCTGACTTTTGTTGTTTGTTTTTTAGAAAAAGCCTGAGTCAGTGAAAGCCAACATATGGAACCAAGACATTTACTAAGGCGAGGCCATCCTGTGACAGTTGGCACGGCACAGTGTGACAGATGCTACTGGAGACCAGCACGGCAGGGTAACCAAACCATGCCTTTAATCTGTCACTTAATACCCCTGTCAACAGGGCTGCAGTCACAGAGCATGCACAATATGCTCCTGATGCATAGACATTTAGAGATACTGAGTTTGGTGGGTTGGAAACACTCCCTGTGTTTATGGGCTCATGGGATCCTTTTAAAAAACACAAAATGCTAGAATAATTACCTTTTAAAATAGCTGATTAGTTGTCACTTTAAAGGTGGATATTTTACTTTTTTTATTTGATATAGTGTTCACACACAACCTATCTGGTCCCTTGTTTATAAGCTTTTCTGATCCAATTTTTAATTGGTTTACTGCAGGTATCCAATTCTGCAGTGCATTCTGTCATAAGAAATATTATTAAGATGAAAAAATGTAAATGTTATGTTTTTGTTAATATTTGGAAGCACAGCTTACACGGACATTAAAAAAGGAGGCTACTGTGGACTGTTAAAATCAGAGAGCCCACACATTAAAACTTTAGATATGCACTTAACAGTGTGCATGATTTCATCATGGCTGATGGAACAGCACAAAAAAAACAGGAAAGGAAAAAAGGGAAACCGACTTTGAATATTAGATGGAAAATTTGCATGTTAAACGGGAGTGCTCTTGCCTCAAATTTTGTAAATTAACCTTACATGGGCACTTACATGAACATTATGCAGCTGCTTAAAAAGAAAAGCTTTGGTAAAAATGTATTTAAAATGTCTTATGGCCTCTCCAAGCAAAATATGTGTTGTATGCATGAGAGCCTGAGCACCAAAAGACCTAGCAAAACACTACTGAAGGCATTTAACAGGAGATTCTGTTCAATTTCATTGCTTACCTGGAGGCATGACCGTCTCTGTGAGGCGTGAGCCAGCAATAGGAGCAATCGTGTTGCAGTGGATGTTGGACTTTGCTCCCTCAATGGCCAAGGTGTTTGACAACCCCAGTAAGCCCAGCTTGGCAGCACTGTAGTTGGCCTGGCCAAAGTTACCATAGATCCCTGCAGCTGAAGTTGTCATGATGATTCTGCCACACACGCAGAGGCAATGAGTCAGCGACAGGCAAAGCTATTAAGTAATGGGAGACACAGACGACCCACACGCACACACATAATCTCACAAAGTGGTAAATGAAATGCTTTTCATGCATGCATAACCACACAGGGATATGCATGTGTAGGCATCTACTCATGTGATGCTAGCAGTTTCTCTCTCACACATACATACACATACATACACAAACACACAACTGCTTTCCAACAGATACATAACTGCACATTTACTTGAACATTTTACTTGAGCAACTGTAGGCACAGGCTGTATGCAGTAATAAATGCATATGTGCACATCAGACACACAGCATTACACATTACAGTTTTGCTAGTGATCTCACACAGAGTTCACTTCAGTCAAGCAAAAGTAATGAGGTTAAAAACCAATGCTGCATTAACTGCAGGAGACATCTGAAACAAGACGTCACCCTGGTCATCAGAGAGCAGTGATCCATATCCCAGCACACTCACACCGTATACTGCAATGGAACCAAACGATCAGATATGATAGAATATTTCTCAAATCAATAACTTTTACATGCTCAAGTCTGTGATTCAATTACTGGGGGGACTTTCCAGACTGTCAAGTGTCACTGCATAAAACAAATCTATCAATCTTCAGAGAATCATAAATATAAATATTGCAGTGTAGAAAAGCAGCAACAAACACACAAACAGATGCACTTTTGTGCATTAGTGACCTGAATGTAATTATGTCTCTATGCTATGCTTTCAGCCTTTGCTTCTACACTATCCTGTCTGTCTACAAGGTCATACTATGAACCTTTTTGCTTTTCATTTCTTTCTGTTATGGTTTTACCTTTAAATATGCCATCAGCTTTTGTGCTTAGGGTGACTGCACACAGAGATTGAATCTTAAACCTGCCCATATGTAACAAGCAGAGCTGTACTCGTAAGGTAGGGGTAAGAACAACCATCTTCTCCAGAAGCCAGCAAAGCCATAGATCTGGGACCTGACTTCACAGACATAATTCAGTATCTGACTGACCCAAACTCAAACTGATATAGAAGCAGAGAGCCTCAGACAAGGTTAATGCTATGTTGCTTACCTGACATTATCCACCAGGTGAGAGTAACATGAAGATGACTGAATGTAAGCAAAAATACTAAGGTAAATTTGGTTGCAAAACCCGAGAGAAATTAGATTGGAGTATTTCAAAAATACATCCAAACTCTTGTGATCCTAGGCTGACAGCCTTTAACACCCCTCTCACATTTAGTTATTGGGGAACAGAAATATAGAGACATGAAACACCTTATTCACACATTTTAAAATGAACAAAAATAGATATAATGAACACTCATTCCAATATTTTTACCCTTTTACAGAAAATAAAACTTATGTCACACTCTCTATTAAAATGTCTCCGCAATTGTCACCAAGTTTTTGGCCCACTTAAGAAAACTATGGTGAATTTTCTTTAAGGATAAAACAATAAATACAGGAATGAAGAAAACTAGCTTGACTGACAAAAAAACTTATGACGAGTTAGTCCCTACAACCAATGACATGCCCCTTTTACATGCTTCTCTACAACCAACATAACAGGCATGAAATCCCTACAACATTAAAAAGGGATATATATAGTGTCCCAAAATGATCATCATAATTGATACTTCCATTAAATTAGTTTATATTTTTACACAAACATTACTGCAACTTATTACAACCATTTTTTATTTGTACATATATTAATATTAAGTTGCTCTTCAATTTAACACAGGCAAACTCCGTAATATGTCACTTTAGTGTTTATGAACTATAAAGCCCCTCGCATTCATGTAGAACACCTTTGAGCACCTGTGAAGGGCATCTGTGACCTGGGGGAATATTGGAGCAAAAGCTGGTTGGGTGACCTTCTTCTGAAAATTATGCTTCAAAACATGTAAATCTCAATGTGAATTTTGAGAGCAAGGAAAGTGCAAGTGTTCAGTTCAGTGCCAGAATGCAGCTTTCATTGACATTCTTGGTAAAATGTCTTATGTGAGATAAACCTGTTGTTAAAATTTAGGTAAATGAACTAATGCAAACTGCACTGGATGTCTGTTAAAGTCATTAAGCAACTAACTGCACCTAAATGAACATGCTCACTACATAACTGCATACATCCTCACTGCATCAACTCAGTACAAATTATACATCGATTGGTCCACTTTTGCTCAGGAGGCTTCTTCAGAGGTGAAGAATCTTTGATGAGTGTCAAAACACCTTCAACTTAACAACTTCAGAACTGTGGATATGAATTTGAATTGAATTTACTCGGGAGAAATTAAGAGGATTATGCCAGCAAAGACATCTTTGTTGCTTCTTGTGAAGTCCTCAATTTAAATTGTACTCAAATTGTTCAGGGTGCAGCATATCCAAATTAATTAGTTCCCTTTGTCTCTGCATATTTACACACTCCTTTTACATATGCTGTCTCTGGCATTGATTAGTATGCAGATTGTTTGTAATGTACACCATGAAACCAATTGAGCTAGACATACTGAGGGGTATTGAAAGACTTAAGTCAGAGTCGAGATATGTGTGTCATAATATGATGGCAGACCTGCTTTATATACTCATTACTTCAAGTGCACATCCTCAAGAGCCCCCTCAAAGTAGGGCACATTAAAAACCCATTTTCAGTATACTTGACATTCTAAATCAGGCCTTATTACAGCATCTTTTATGATATTAAATGATACTGATGTCTTCTTGATCACAGTCCAGCAATTCTCTGTCTGCTGAGGATGCTGCAATTTTGTTGAATTTAAAAAAAAAAAAAAAAATCCACCCACATTATATGAGGATGGCACAGATTTTACTCAACAGCTGTCAGAGGCTCTCCTCCTCACCTGCCAAACTTTTGGTTTTTCATGTGGTTCCAGGCAGCTCGAGTCACCAAGAAGGAACCTCTCAAGTGAACTCTATGAATCAGGTCTGAAAATGGAGAATAAGAGGAATGACGCAGTACATTGTGAATCAAATCCAGCTCACAGTAGATTTCTGACTCCCTCAAAATCTCTTTTTATAGTCCTATGATACATGGACAACAAACCCAAGTTAAATATTTCTGTATTCTTCTACTTTTAGCATGGTTGCTAAAAGAATAATGTAAAGCTATGAGATGACCCCACACATATGGACTCAAATGGATCTAATGAGAGTTGAGTGAATGTAGACATCAAAAATAATTTAATTACCCCAGTCCAGGTCACTAATCCTGGCAAATGATCGGTCCCGTAGTATCCTTGGTAAAGAAAAGCAGTGATGGATTTTAGCATTTTTTCTGTCCTTGTAACAAAACTTGAGGTTCTCACAATTATAGTGACCCAATGTGCTGTTGTCAAATATGAACTCCACAAGCAGATGCAGTATTTAGCAAAAATTGTGATGATTACAGTAAAATTGACTCACCCAGCATTGTTTACAACCACATCTGGAAAAAATATATTTTACCAAGTTTAGTTCAAAAATAAGTTCAAAATTATATCACTATAATAAACTATTTCAATAGAAAAACCGATAGTTACAGTTTTGGTATGCAAAATAAATACTGACCAATCCTTCCAAATGCATCCAGAGCTGATTGGATCAGTTTTTCTCCATCTTCAACAGAATCTGTGTGGAGGACAAAAATGGTCATTGTTATTGATTTCTGAGTATGATAGTTTGTGTTCCTTGTTATGATATTACATCTACAAACAAATCAGCTTTTTCCAAAACTGCCTATAAAATACGACAACAAAAGCACAGTCATGTTTTGTTCTTTTATTAAACTAGTTGCTGGTTATATATGAGAGATGCATAATTATGAAAGGGGTAATGCATTATCTTCAGTACTTGCAAACAGCTTCATCAGTGAGCTACTTAGATGACCAAAATGGATAAGCTTAATACTACAAGGTAAGCAAGAGAGAAACAAAGGTGGACATGATGAACAAAATAAGAGAGGAATTAAGACAAGAAGAGTCCAAACTTCTCACCATAGTTCGCCACAGCTCTGCCTCCTTTTGCTCTTATCTCCTCCACCACCTTATCAGCAGCTGCAGAACTCTTTCCACCCCCTTTAGTGTCTGCCCCAAGGTCATTCACTTAATTGCAACAATAAGAAAAAGATTAGCAATAATGGGGTGAGTTCTGCAATTCTCTGCAACTGATTAGGTTAGGAGAAGAGTGTCGCTAAGCCGATTCCTTGTCAGAGTTCGAGGGTAAGTTTAGTCCAGGCAGAAGGTGGACTGTTATTCTGGGAAGGGCAAATGTTTATGCCAACACCTGTAATTGTGTCAGAATAACATGCCTCATTTTGGGATCCAATATATCTCCTAAATCACTTAAATCAAGGGGTACAGGGATATTATGTTTTTTGAAATCTAAACTCAGTGTGCCTCTACTGATACCAAAAACCAATTTGATATCAGTACCTTTCATTATACCAAGTATATATTCTTTCAAACTGAAAGAAAGAGCTGGGGACTCCTTATAATATGATTTGGAGTTAGTGATTGCTGTGACATTAAAAACTGAGAGCACTGCCCACTGTGACTAAATGAATGTAGCTAGTAGCAGAGTAATGTCATTACATTTTCATAATAACATTGCATTTTATTCCAAAACCTGCATTTACTGTGGATCCATCATGTCAAGGATGATACTGATCAATCAATTTAATAAGATTAGTGTCAGTGCCAGTACCAGTCCTATGTATCCCATCACTACATCTATACTTATTCATAATCAGGACAACTCTACACCCACAGTCAAATGTAACTGTGAGTCATGCGGGTACAAGAATCTGTTTCTTTTTTTGCTGCATTTTTTTACTTGATGAGATTGCAAAAAATATATACTGATGGAAAAAAAGTTAATATTCGAGCTGTTTACACTGTTTTTATGACTATGAAAATAACATCAACTGAGGTAATATGGGTTTCATTTTAGCAGGCATTTTTTACAAGTTACATCGATCATGGTCTTGATGCCCTAACCACATTCTGTTCATGATGTGTTTTCTTCAAATTTGATGAAAGGGGCATGTAATAAAAAATCTTTTATCTACCTATGACTGAGGCACCTCTTTCAGCAAAAGCAAGTGCATATTCTCTGCCGAGACCTGCAGAGAGAAAGAAAGATGAGTAAAATAACTGAGCTTGCTTTTACAGAATAATACAACCCATCAACAAGCAGCGCTGCGATGTTATTGAATGCGCCCTTTGGCACACTTCGACGATTAGAAGTCATTGCATGCACTTTGCTCCCGGCGTTATTGTGACAAAGTTGACAAAAGTAAGTTGCAATTCAAATGACAGAATAACGCATAACGTAAAAACATTGAAATGTGATGTATTCCAATAAATGTTTAGCATCGTTTCTAGAAGATTCATCGGCATATCGTGGTCTGAGATTGTTTACTTTTAAGAACTACGACTTGCAGCTGCGTTAGCACTAAGCAAGATACCGGGATTAACAGAAGGGCAGCTGATACACAAAGAAGGAAAGACTCGTGCTCTACTTGTATTTATAATTAAGCTCATATACTTAATTTAATACATCTCCAAAATTAGCAGGTTAACAGTCGAAGCTAACGTTACAAAACCTTTTTGAGCGTATTTACAATTAGCAGCAATGACAGCCCAGCTAGCGTTCAGATATGTTTGCATCGCTATTTTACCTCCTCCGGCCCCAGTGACAAGCACGACTCTTCCCTCGAATGACAAAGACATTTCTATGAAATATTGTGCTCTGTTTCTGCACACTACCAGCACAGTAGCTACAAGAGAAACACCGATTTGGCAGGTGAACCTTTCCAAGTCCTTCACTTCCGCAATTACTAGAGGGGCAGTCACAGCACTAACCAATCAGAAATCAGAATTTTTTCAACCACGTTTACATCACTGTTGATTTACATGTAGAGTGTGCTCAGATCTTATGTTTTGACTTTAAAATCTGTTTTGTCTGTGTTATTTTTTTCTGAATTTCTTTCAGTTCTCTAAGCCTCCAACAAGAATTTAACATATTATCTAAATTTTCATTTAATAGCTGATTGTTTAATTTTTTAATGCGTTTTGATATTCTTTATTAATTTGCAATGAACAGTGTAAGATTTTGCAGTGTTTGTATTTTATATTTCATATTATACATACGTCTGTAGTAGGTTACCACGTGTTTACTTGCTTTCGGTTGTGTCAGTATATATGTAAGATCTCTTATTTGGCAGTTTTTCAGAGCTGTTGTTGCTTTGGGCCTGTCTTGACTTTATTCTGTTTTTTTTACATTGGATTGTTGTCGCCATGTGCTTATATATTCAAAATCACTTTTGCAAGGCTTTTGCAAAATCTAAGCAAAAGTTTATTAGAGTCTTCTATGGATTTGACATCCCGTTCATGAACAACATTTTAAAAAGTGCACATTCAGAAGTAGTTCAAAGGTTCTTGATATTTCTGTGAAGTTTTTCAGTGTCTTTTCATTGATGTGTTTTTTTGTTAAAGATGAGGTCAACGTAAACTTGGAAAGTATCTTGTTCAGGCTGGGGGAGGAGTAGAGTCAATTTTTCTTGCACTGGTAAATTATACAGATATTATTACTAGCAGGTGGGGGAGAGTTGATTAAGTTCTCCTAACAAAACGAAAACAAATGTTCTCATCATAAAAACTGTTTAATGGGTAACCTCTTTAACAGAGGAATGTCTGTGTGTTTGATGAAAAAGCAACAAACTAACAGTAGACAGAAAGAGAGAGAGAGACGGGGAGAGAGAAGGGGGGAGGGAGAGAGAGAGAGAGAAAGAGAGAGAGCGCGCGAGCATCCTCTGCGCCCGGACGTTGGTTGCTCAGACTCTCCAAGGAGGCTGCGATGGAGACAGGATGAAATTAACTGGATGTTTTTCGGAGTAAAGTGCCTCTGGGGTGTCGTGATCTGACGGCTTTCTGGTGTCTTTCATTACCAGAAACATATATTTTGAGGAAAACGGAGAAGTGTATTACAATTTTGTCGATGCCTGAGGATTATGGACCATTACAATAACGACCGGCGGTGTAGCGGTTTGGATAACTGCCCGCATACTCTTTCCTCTTCTTCGTGGTCTTCTCTTAATTTACCATAGCTTACACATTTTTAACGCATTCGTGTTGGACGTTTTCTCACAAAAATGTTGAATTTAGCGCTTTCACGACGTGAAGGATGTTCGTGGCACGTCATTTTTCGCAGTTGGACATGAAGCTGTGAGGTGCACAAACCTGTGGACAGGCGTCCGTTTCACAGACAGTATGATACGATATTTTGACATAACCGTTATTTTTTGTTACGCTTTATTGCGCATGCCTAGTGGTAGATATAGAACGCTGCCCGACGCCACTTCGCTCCGTCCTGGCCATGATGTAGGAGCAAAAGTGGAGGGAGCGGAGGACTAAATAATGCGTTGGCAAAGTGGCAGCGTGGCGACAAAAGGATTTGACTTTAGATCCTTCACGATATAGATTGTGCCATAAACTGAAGAATGTCAGGGACACCACATGCAGACGCTGAAGGAGTAGTCTCCAAAGTACAAGTGAAAAAGGAGATCAAGACAATCGTGGAGAATTTGGAAAACATTCTGGGAGACCTCAAGGATGTAGCCAAAGAACTCAAAGAGGTAAATAAAAAGAAAAAACACATATAACGCCTTGCTTACAAGTACCACAGTGCCATTTAGTATGTTATTTCTACAGGCTTGGTATGTGCTCTTTCTAAGCATCCTTGTCTGAGAGGACATGGGAGGCTGACGTCCACCTCAATGGGGCCTTGAAAAGGCTATGACCTCACACAAACACACACATTTACACACAAATACACTCACAAACATACAACCATGCACCTCCCCCCAGCCCACTAATGTACATGATCACTATCTTCAACATGAAAGGCATTTGGCACAGGAGGATGTGGGGTGTGAAATGACAGGACAGCCTCTTCACCCTGCCGCACAGGCATTAATGAAAGTGAGAGAAATTTAATCACAGTTAATATTTAATGGACAAGTTGGTTCAATCAGGAAGGCGCTTTTGCATCGCATTTCATCATCTTAATGCTGACTGTTGTTTGCTGCAAATTATCTCTTGCCAAACAATAGAACAGTTGTCTTTTCACTTTTCATCTCTCCCCAGTCTCTCGTGGCTCTCTATTTCTTTATCTTTATCTTTCTTTGCCTGTCACTATCACTCACCACATGCCTGTATTTATCACAGCCACTCATCTTCATTCTTTCTTTATCTGTTGTTGTCTGCTTTTGTTCTCTTTCTCACTGGAGTATTTTTGGAGATAAAAACTCTCAGAGCATCCTGATTGGCCATTCAAATCTCAGTGATGAAGGGACATGGGTGTTGAATGGAAGTGGGGGTGGGTCATTGATGGATTCAGAGATTGTATGAAAATATTTAATGTTTTCATCCAGCAAGTAATTTTCATAGAGCCAAGCACCTCTATGCAGAGTAATATTTTTGTTCATTTCATTTAGATATTACAGTGCTTGCTTCAAATCAGTGTAAGCTCTGATGTCAGTCACTGAATCCCATGCTGCCGCCTCAGATGTAGCTAACAACCTGCAGTCTCAGCTGCTTTTATGTTAAAATTCCTCTACCGGCCATACACCAGGCATCTGGCCTGCTGTGCTGAACCTCTCACCCTAACATGACAGGCTGTCATTCTAATAAAACCCTATTGCGTACAGCCTCTGGTTCGTACATTATGGATGGGTAGTCGACGCAGCATCTGTCTTCTTCTGCCTCTCTGCTCCCCTTCCTCTGTTTTGCACAACTTGGCTGAATTGGACTTCTTTTGTATTTTTGAGCAGTTTACAGTGTCTCCCAGCAGGTGCCATAAATGACAAGAGCAAGAAGGCATTGCACTTTGTCTATTGTGATTTTTATGTGATCAGACCTCTTTTTTCCCTTCCTTTCTTTGTCTTCTTTTTTTATTTGCTTGCAGGAGTGTAGAGGATCAGTTATTCTGACATTGCACACACTAAACACATACCTCGGGGGGATCTTACTATCAAAGCCAACGTTGGGGTATAATCCATTTGAAATGCAGTTATCTGTTATAACTCACAGACAGAGCTGGAAGTGAGCCTGGCTCTGAGGAGTGACCCTGCCCAGATGCTTGGCACAGCCACTGATGCTGCCTGGCCTACAGCAGAGGCTGCACACTGGGATACTGGTATTACCTCTTGTGTGTGTCCCGACAAATTATCCATTAAAAGACGGCATGGAGAGTTTAGCTCCATTGGATTCTTTGCCCAAGCCTTCTGTCTCTCTCTTTATGTCTCCCTCTCAGTCACTTTGTATCTATCTTCATCACTTTTTTTATTTCTTTTCTTTTGCCTGTTTTCAGCCCTAAGATGATAACTATTTTACAGTGAGATAATGTACTAAGTGCTTTGAGAGCATTAATTACTCAGAAAAAGGAACAAAATCACTTTGTCATTACTGTTTTGTTTATGAATGCTGTAAAAGCAGAGTTAAGCATCATGTCTATTCTATTTGTTAAACTGCCTTTAAAAATGTATCCTCCATACTACATAATGTCTCTTTGTGCATTTATAATGTGTAGCCCACATGCAACTTGAATCCTTCCAGGTAATGTCTTAGCTCTGCAGGCATATAAATATATGGTAAAGTAAGTTAATTAAGTACATGGATGGTGCCCATAGTGCAAGTGCTTGCTTTAAGTAGTGAAAATGTGGGCAGCTCTTGGACAAGACATAATAACCAAAGGCATTTAAGATATCCTGTCAAAGGACGACAATGTATTATGTCCTTCTTCAGTTATGTAGTCATATTTTGTTGGCCTTTGATTGCTGCATATTGATTGGTGGATATTGCATCAATTCAGTAAAACATTATAACCTGCCCTATTCTGTGCGTTTTTTATGTCCAGTTATGTATGCTTGTGTTTGCAATATGCATAGCACTGTGTGTATATTTTAGGTATTATTTTAACTTTTGCTGCTGCATTTTCAGAACTATTTCAGTATTGCTTGTTTCCTTTCAAGTGCCAACAAACCAAATTTCTGCTCCAATAGTTCTTTAATATGTCCCTGTGCTGGCTGAGAAAACAAATTTCCTCTTGGATGAGAAAAAAGTATTGTTGGATCTAAACTGTAAAAAAAGGCGCCTGAGATAAAATCTTATATTAATTTCTACTTTTCTGCCATTTTCTCTTTACTGTAATTTTTATTGTCTCCTCTTTTTATGCGTTCTATACTGCATAAAGGATCTTACAGATCATAGCTGCAAATGTATTTAAATAGTTCTCAGTCTTTCGTATATTTCTTTCCAATGACTATTCCTGTGGCTATGTCAAAGTGCATTTATCTTGTGTCCTTTTCCACCCTGGCACACTGTACATCATTGTGCTACTTCATTTGATGAAGTGTTTACTCTTTCATATTGTACTGAAAAAGGATTTCTGACATTATCTTTTTAGAAACTATCTATTTTTTTCTTTAGATTTTCAGTACCATACCACAGTCACGTGCTTGAGAATAATTCCTGCTATGATGAATTGCTTCCTGTGCTAAAGAAATGACACATTTGTCTCTAGAAATGGATTCTCTGACAGCATTTGTTTACGTGTGTGATACATTTAGTAAGTTCTATTTCGACTGTGCACTGCACTTACAAATTTCTCTCAATTTCAAACTTTCTCAATTTCAGCCAACATTTGTATTGATTTCCCTATAGGAGACAATCTATTGATTTTTTTATATATCTGCTGTTATATCTGTAATATCTCTGTTTGTCCTTATCATCTTCACTCTTTGCTTTATGTGAAGGATTTTTTAAGTTTATATTCATTTTAACACTGATTTTGTATTATGAATAATAACATTTTTCTTTTGCATACAGGTAGGGGTGGGCGATATATCGAATATACTCGATGTATCGCGGCTTGCTCTACGTGAGATGTATGAAATGACTATATC
>JAPZDY010000022.1:14213134-14228613 GCA_029783645.1 Ctenochaetus hawaiiensis
TCGAGATATATATCGTGTATCGCGATATAGCCTAAAAATATCGAGATATTGGTTTTAGGCCATATCCTGCAGCCCTACATACAGGATATCATTGGTATTGTTACTTGTTCAGTTCTGATTGTGCATGGGGTTGTAGTAGTATATTAATCCGAAATCTGGCAGGCTCGTGGCTGTACCCATAAATTACAGCCATATTTCTTTTCTCCCAGGAGTCAGTGTCCTAAAGTTCTGTTAATCAATCTTAAATCTTATTGATCAGTCTGTTAAATCAAAATGTATCCTCTTTAAATTTTATACAATGAGGTTTTTAATTAATTCGTTGAGCACTTTATGAGATCCAGACGTCAGCTCCTTGTAATAACTAATATTTTAAGCAATTTTTTTTACCCTCTGAGTTATTTCCTGGGCCATTGTCATTAGTGTGATAGTGTTTTTATGGAGCTGACATAATAGAAGGGAATATTTCCTCCTCACACTGTATATTATTCCTGACCTCAGCTGTCACAGTGACTCTTCCTCTTCTTGTCACCACACCAGGTTGTTCATGACATTGACACCCTGACCTGTGACCTGCAACTGGAGGAGGACGGATTGACAGACAGCTCTAAGACAGACACACTTAACTCTAGTTCAAGTTCCACCACCACCACTACCACCGCTTCCAGCCTGGAGAAGATGAAACTCTTCCCAGAAGACTGCATCTTCAAACTACCTGCGCCCATTGCCCCTGCCCCTGTTAACCCTCCTGCAGTCCTGACTGTACTCAAAAAGGCCCACCCTCCCCTTCCACCACCCAGACTTACTCCGCTGAGAGCCGAGGATCACAACATGAAGAATCTGCCTCATCCAACATTAGTGTTATCAGGGAATTTATCCAAGGCTACCGGGTCTCTAATGAGGAATGGTGGGGGGTTTCCATTGAAGCCAAACAGGGATTTATTCTCCTCCACGCCATGTTTTATTTCTAATGACGGTGGAATCCCAGAGTCAGGTCTTGTTCCTACATTACCCAGGCCCATGCCTCTTCTCCGCCATGAAAAGAACAAATGCCCCAAGGACCCTGGCAGGGAGTCTCGGGAGAGGGAGCGTGTCCGTTTCAGTGAGAAAGTCCAGTACCACGGCTACTGTCCAGACTGTGACCTCCAATATGATGTAGACGACACAGTACTACACTTACAGGCTGAGTTGAACGACTTGAGGCTCAGCCCGGTGCATTGCTGCTCTTCCTCTTCCCCTCCTCCCCCTCATGCTCTTCCTCATGAACTAATGTTGGAAAACGGTGGCCTCTCAGTTAGCCACAGTTTCCCGCCGACAGTAAACACTCCTCCACCTTGTGTGCCTCCTCACCCGCCTTCCCTGAAGCCCCAGAAAACAATCCTACGCAAATCAACAACTACCACGGTTTGATGCTGAACAACCTGTTCTGTCTAATTTAAACTTTCTTGAATCATTCATAGTGTTTTCTACTTTATGAGCGCTTTCTACTCCAATTGAACTTTGGATAATCCAAATAAAGGGAGGATGGGTTGGGAAATAGGAAACAAAAGGATGGATAAAGTGAGTGGAACAGAGAGAAAGGCCTTGCCATGGGCGCTGACACGTACACCAAGAGATCAGGAAGAAGCGGTGAGTGTTTGTGCATGTATGAGTGTGGTTGTCAGAAGAGAAAGGGAGGAAGAAAAAGAGTAATTGCATGTGTGCACTGATGCGTATTTGTGAGTCTGTCTGCATACAAGTTTATTTGTTAATGTACGTATTTTCATGTGTGCATGAATATGTGGGTGTATGCGTATGCTTCCTTGTGCAGAGGCTGATGTTTGTAGATAGTGAGAATGGACTGGGAAATATAGAGGGACTAAACTGTATCTGTGTCTTTTTGAGAGCTCTTGGAAATAACGAGTCTCAAACTCAGGAAGTTCTTTTTGAGAGGGGCTCTAATTAATTCATGCCCTTCTGGATGAAACAAGAAAACCAGCTTTCCTCAGATTTCATCTAAAGCCTAAAGTTCTGACACCTACATTTACATAGGTAACTCTCCACCATGAAACTTGTGTATGAATAAAGTCTCCAAGGATAAAAGTAATTGTAGATGGATAGTGACATCTTCTTACTAGCCTGACTAGATGAACAATTATTGTGGAGAAACAAGCTAGTGAGTTCATAATACCTCTTCCTCCATCATCTACTTTTTTACAAGTCCTATTGTGTTGACATGTCAGACTGGGAGTAAAAAAAAGGAAGGGAATAAACCAGAAATGTGACATGATGGGCTGGAGGAGAGAAAGAGGTCTCAGATGACAAAACTGCCATTTTGATTTGTGTCTACTGATAACTTCAAGCAAATTCTAGTGGAAAAAATCTTAAATTTAATTTTCTTTTATAATTCATATTTAGCAGCTCCGCTCCCATTTGCGTGGACCTCCTCTATCACTCACTATAATCTCTGAGTCTACACAAACTGTAACAGACTTGAGTTGATGGCATCAGGTAGGAAATATGTTGGACTTTATTGCCTCAAAGAATTGTAAATCAGCAGTGATATAACACCATCTTAGTCTATTAGAAAAACTGCATTACAGCTTTTTTAAAGGAGAACATCATACAAAGCCTATGTTTCTTGTGGCTGTGCAAAACTTAGTGGCTAAAATATAAAATACGTCTAAAGTCATTTTTAAAATTGAGTGTCAGGGAATCCTTAAATGTGTGTGTGTGTTTGTCCGTGTCTCTGTGTGTGTGTGTGTGTGTGTGTGTGCATGCATGTGTGCATAGGTGTGTGTACATGCACGTCAGTTTGGCAGACTCTGGGAGACAGCATGCCCTGGAGTTGGATGAGAATAGAAACACTTTCCTCTCAGCGATGCCCTTAATTAGCCGGATAAAACTACAGAAGATAACAGTACTGCCTTAGATAGCCTTTATACCAACATTAGCTTTGACAAGCTCTGAACTGGTGCACATATTTTAATATAAACAGATGGCTAACAACAAGAGAAATTCAGTAAGGAGGAAGGGGACAGAAAGTTGAATACATGAGGGGGGCCGTTTGTGTGTGCTCAGGTTACAGGATGTTATATAAACAGTGCATTTAATATGTATATCACGTGTGTTTAGGGCAATGGGAGTGGGAAGCTTGGAGGTTAAGGCTGAGAAAATCAGGGTATGAAATAGTACACATCGATGACTAAATTCAATGCATGACCTCAATGGCCTCACAAATCTAAAATCGGCATCAGGATTAGGGATCAGTGGATATTTAGCCATGAGAAAAACAAGAAAGAGGGAGAGAATGGGGCGTAAGGACACAGAGAGGATGAGAGAAAGTGTGGGACTGAGAGAGAGGGAAAAAGAGCTTGTGTGATGGTGGAGGGAGGCAGAGAGAGAGACACAGTAATGTGGTGAGAAGGATGATGCTTTTTGACTGTATTGTGTTTGCTACTATGTAGGAGCATATATAGATATATGTTTGTCCTAAGGATGATTGCTCTCAGTGTGGAACATTCATCGTATTTACCCTCTATTAACAAATCTTAATAGCTCTGTTAGCAGCATGCTCACACACACACACACACACACACACAAAGACAGCCGCGCATGCACACACACACACATACTGAACAGGCAGAGTGTGCTACAGAATGGAATGCAGCCAATATCATCAATAAATGCAGCTCAAATAGACTTTTGCTACTCTAGCATTACCTTAATATCTGATGTACAGTAGACTAGGCCTTGTATGACTATATCTTTATTTTCCCTTTGT
This sequence comes from Ctenochaetus hawaiiensis, assembly GCA_029783645.1. Classification (NCBI taxonomy): domain Eukaryota; kingdom Metazoa; phylum Chordata; class Actinopteri; order Acanthuriformes; family Acanthuridae; genus Ctenochaetus; species Ctenochaetus hawaiiensis. The sequence continues at coordinate 14,216,895 of JAPZDY010000022.1, forward strand.
GTGTCTCTTTTCAACTTTTTGGTTATTATTATAGATGAATAAAGTTACTCTCTCTACTTTGGAAAAGAGTGGAATGATGGAAAAACATCAAATCCCAAGCAATAATGGCACCAAAAGTGGAAAGTGGGAGAAAGAGTTTTGATATTTGCACTGGCTGATCAGCTCTTGTTGCAAAGAATGGGCCAGGTCATGTGTGGACTTATTGTTCATTATTTAATACTTCATTGACTTCTTATTAGATTGTTTTTGTAACACACAGAAACCACTGCTCATCTGACCATGTTTGTAGGAGTTTTTCACTGTTTTTGTAATGGCTATGTGAGCTCCAGTGCTCCAGGCTTGAGGATGAAGTTGTAATGGGCAGGAGGAGGTGGATCTTCGCCGCCTCCGTCATGAGTCAGGACTGACTCAACTGTACTGACCTACTCCCTACAGCTCACAGCTCTAGTTCATAGCCCACCTTTCTCTCTCTCTCCTTCTTTCTCTCTCTCTCTCTTTCTCTCTCTGTCTCTCTCACACTATCTTCATTTCTTTCTTCCTCTCCCCTTGGATGATGCTTCACTCCTACTCGGCAGCAGCTGTATGCATAACAAGCTTTCTGTACACATGTATCTCCATATACATGTGGGCGGGGTATCTATTATTAAAACATAGCTGACACTTTGTACAGCAAACACATTTGGCAGCATTTACATTTGTATGTTTTATCAAAACGTTCTCTGACTTTTCTGTCAAGAGCTGCCACAGCCTCTGCTGCTATCCTTCACTTTATACCTTTGAGTTACGAATGACCTTCTGGTGGTGAAAAAGTTTAATCTTAGTTGTAATGCACCTGTTAATAAATTACTATCTAGCCTAACCCCTCCATTTAATGATTGTGTCTAATTTTTGTTTTCAACCCCATACCCTTGTAATGTCAATAGTGTGACACCATATTTGATATGGTTAATATGTAAACCTGCTGCTTCTATAATTTAGAATCTAAGAGAAAGATGAATGTTTTGCTTGCTACAGTTATGTCTGTGAATGTAAACCTGTTACTCTGATTCGTTTTCTTATAACCCAATAGTTGTATGTGTGCTTATAGTACCTCAACTGACTGTATTGTCTTCATTTCATTTTCCAAACTGGCAAGTGCACAGTGTGCAATAAAACTCAATAAATGTGTCAGAGTGAGACACATATTTTGCCAGTGAATATTAATTAGCTGTTGTTTCTCTGTCTGATTGTTGGTGGTGATAGTCTGCCAAGAGACACAGTTATCTATTTGCTCATCCCCATTCTGCATGCATCATTTACTTTGATTTTTGTGCCCCTCAATCGACTACATTTTTTTTTTGTGATCATTGAAAATGAAAATGTCACAAGGAAAGCATTAAACCAAATAAAAGTCAAATAACTATGGTTCTCTGTGCCAGAGGCATTTAAATCTGTAAATGAGATACCTTATGCAAAGTTCATTAGAATACAAAACAAGCATGACCTACATTGCCGAACATCAGTGCACAAAAGTAAATCTGGTGCACATTGGGCATGAATATTGGCCCATCTTGGTGCTTGTTTATCTATGACTCAGACAAAGTCATGATGTGGGAAAGTAAGTGGGCATGTGTGTGTCCTTGTCAAAATGTCTGTACACATTCATATGCATACATTTTAATGTTCCAGAGATGCATGTGCATGTGTTAATAATTGTGTGGGAGTGGAAAAAGCCATGCATGAGTACATGCAGCCATGTGTGTGAGAAAAGGGCTTGAGATGGCTCAGTGCAACTTAGAGAGCATTGGGGTTGAAACAAACTTAATCTGAATATTTTACGCTTCTCTGGAGATTGTTAAAAGTTAGAGGCATCAGCTGCACCTTACAAAGAGAAGGTCCACAATTTTTCAACAACAGGATTACATTGGTAAGAGCCACAGTGACCAGATGGGGTCCTCTGCTCATTGAACCACTCGAGACTTAACTAAGAAACACTGAACAAATTGCAGCAATTTAAGGAAAAACACAAGGCTAAACTTATCTTGATAGTCTTTTCGCAAACGGTAAGACTTTTTAATACGTAGAGAATAATGTGCAAAACGACTCAGTCCTATTAACTTTGATGACTTGTGTATGTGTGTCTGGGTGCTTGTGTGTGGACAATAATACCTTGGTGTATTTTCATTTTTGTTTTGTGAGAAGCCATTGTTGATGTTGTTACTGCTGTGCCTCTTCTCTGTGCAGTCAGATATTCAAACTAATGTGTTTCCTTTTTTCCTCTGCAGGGCCCATTGAGATACTTGAGATACAAGTGGAAAAGATACTTGTTTCATACACTAATCGCCCCTGGTTGATCAGAGAGGGATGAGCCAGAGCCGAGGCCAAACATCAACCTCTTTTTACATAAAACACTAATGGCTCTCTACCAACAGGAGACAACATCATTTACACCAATTCATACTTTGACTTTTGAGTACTCCACAACATCCATGCACAGTTGTGCTGGGGTCATGTTACTGTGAAACTGAGGAAAGAGGAAGGGCATTCACTGTATTTATGTGCATACAGATAGATATAGATGAATTTCTAGTTGTGAAGGTGATCATTTTGTTCCACAGAAAGAGTTTAAATAAAGTTTGGAATGCTGCTAAAACACTATCAAAAGTAAAGAGGCAAGTTTAGACGAAAAAGGTACAAGATGAGGTGAAATGATGTTAGTCAGTATTGGATTGATGTCTACACAGACTTTTGCTCTGTGTATACTCAGATGGAAATCAATGGCTCCGCTCAACCGATGGCATCAGCCTTTTAAGAATTGTAATTGTCTGTCTGGAGGGCCTGACAGGTCTGCCTGTGAGGAAAATACTGCTCTGCTGGACTGCAGATAAGAAGAAAATAATATTATGTCAGTATGCACAATCACAGTGTTTTTTGGAAAGACTAACGATTTGAAACGAATGATGATGTGGTCACTGATCTGTGTCCAGATTTTTAGTTCATTGTATAACAAAATCTATGTGCTCAACTGGTGCCATGCAAGCTTTGTTTTATTTTTCACAACAACATGCAGAGATAAAGTATAGTGGCATAGTAACAGCTTTAAAGGATCCTTGAAGAAGTAATAATTTGCATCAAATTTTCTTTGTATACAAATATACATGTACATGTTTGATATCTATATATTTCAGGCATTTTTCTACAGAGATTTTAGCATTTAAAGAGATGATATTTTTGATATTGTGTTAGATGACTGAGAGGTATTTTGATGAAAGCTGACATTCCTTTCAAGGTACCTGTTTTTCAGCAGGATGAGTTATTTAAATATAGCAGCAGGATGCTGTTTGTATCGATAAACGAGTGCTTCAGTATAACCACTTCAAGAAACTTTACAAAGTGATCTGTATTGAGAGGAAAAATGTCAGGTGGAGAAGATAAATGGCGTAAACCAAATAACTAGTTGTGCTTTATCAGACAGGAGGCATGGGGCTGAATGAACGCATGACTGACTCTTCACTTTGTTCTGCCATCACTGTGTTTTTCTATGCATTTCTGTGGAGAGGCTGTCTGTTGGTAGGTCCAACATGCAGATTGTTCTGCACTTCATAATATAGAGTTTAAAAGTATTCTCTCTCATTTTCTCATACAAAGCCCATCAGGTTGTTTCTGCAGTCACTATGAACCTTACAGATATCCTGGGTTTTTACCACATTCCTTAAGCCAATGAGTCATCAGTAGCTTAAATAAAAAGGTTATGTGTACAGCACTTATCAAAACCAGAGATTAGAAAGTGCTTTACCGTAAAAAAATAAGACATATATATATATATATATATATATATATATATATATATATATATACATGTCTTTACATTCACATATAAAGATAGACACATTTTCATTTTGATCAATAAAAAACTGACAAAAACATGCCGAAGAACAATGAATATTCTTTGATACACACAGCCTCTCTCCACGTTCAGACAAGAGACATTAGCACACATGTAAACTCCACCTCTTTGTTCTCACTGGACACAGAGACTGACTTACTGACCATGCTGGCTCAATCAAGAATCAGTTTAAAAGATGATTGGAATGTCTCAAAAAGCTGTCAGTGATATTGTGTCGTGTGTGTCCACAAAGTATTGGAAAATAGCTTCTGAGAAGTAAACACTTTACACTTAATGTCTGTGTGTCTGTGTATTTTTATGGACTGAAAAAAAGTTTCAAGTATGGAAAGTGAGGATTTTTTTTGTCTTTGTTATTTATTATAAACTCTAAAAATTAGTCTTTTGGGATATCAAGACTTCAAACTGGAGTCACATAGAGGAAATAATTGAAATAGAGAAACTGTAAGAGTATCACACTATAAGTTATCAAGAGGCAGTGTGAGCAAACCTTTCAGAGAGAAAAATATAGATGGCATTAGTAGCACATTAGTAAAATGTAGATTAGTGTGAAGAGATAGTAGGCTGGTAGTGCTAAAGATCATCATCTGTCTCCTAAAGATATTCTAATGAATTCATAGTGGCTTGTCATGGTCGTCCTCATTATAACACAGGCCAAAGCCAGCAGCTCAGTGCCTTAAATATGAGCGCATGGGTCACAGCAGAGCAATGGGAGTCTAGAGGACAGAAGGATGGTCTTGAAACTGAAACAGAACAAGTTCATTCTTCTGATGAGAATTGTGTTCAGCTCACTGCCTTGGCACGCTTAACCCCTTCAGACCCGATGTCTGAATTTAAGAGGAAGACTGGTTGTACTGGGCAGCTGTTTGTAGCATTGTCAGTAGAAATCTAGTCATTAATAAAGAAAAATAAAGTATTTTTTCAACCAGTTTGCCATAGACCACATTATTATTGGCATTACTGCACATGATTTTGTTAGAACAGAATACCAGTAATACTCAAATGGTCTCATATTCAACTAACCTTTATATGTTTTTTATACATTAAAAAATCACATCTCTGTGTATTCTGTGTTTTATCTGGCTGCAAGACAAAAATTTCTTTTGGGATGCTTCTGCAATCAAAGGGGCAGTGACTCTACTGTCAAAGAGTACTTAAATTGTAATATATAGTAGTACATGGTAGATTTTGTTGCTATGTCTTCTGTAATGAGCATAAAATCATTAACGCAAAATACATCCTGAAGTTACACTTTACAGGGCTGCAGCTTAACAGTTATTGTATGGTGTATCATTTGGTCCTAAAAAAGATAGAATATGGTGAAAAATCTGCTTTATTTGAAGAAATTTAAATTTTCAACCACACAAGACAAGTGCATTTTACAGGTTGAAATAGAATGCTATTTTTATGACAACTGACTAATGGTTTTCGGCCAACTATTATTCAAGTAAACTTCGCATTATATTATGATTGATTATTATGTTTACTTTAAATTAGTTTTATTAGTTTTCAGTGACAGAACAGATGTTGAATTGAAGTTAGAAATGTCAGTAGCAGACAACTATTTTAGACTTAACAATTTTCACAATATCTAAAGTATTCTGTTGATATATAAATTAAAATATGCCAGTCTTTCTGCACAGGCTTTGTGAGAGGAAGCATCCATGGTCCATCCGTGCAGGTGTAGCGGCAGACGGCAGCAGCTGTACCAAATTCCAAACCATCCAAGGGCAAAGACGGGGTGCGCATGTTTTATGTTACGGCTCATCGCTGATGAAAAAAAACATTTCAGGACGCTGGCAGGCAGGCTGTAATAAGAACCCCGCCCACCCAAGCTGGACGCGTGCAAACCAACCAACATGCGCTCGTTCTCTTAGTCACGTGACCGTGAAGAATGAAGGAAAAAAGAAAGAAGGAAGAGAGATAAAGGGAAAAATAATCAACGGGAAGATTATCGGCCAGACAGGAGGTGGTGTCTTTGTCTTCAGGTAATAAAGAGAACCACTTGGGTTACTTATTTACATATATTGAGTTAAACTCACTAATTCAGTTGTAGCATTAAGTGCTAGCTAGTACACAGTGGTTCGGTCAGCTGAAAATGCTGACGCTGGATGCTTATTTGTATTCACCACCAAAGAAGCTAAATGCGTAATGCTAATTGGCACAGAGAGGCTTGTTTTGCACAGTTTTGTGTAACACATTAGTGTTACGGAAACTGTCAGTGTAGCCCGGGATGATTTCTCTCTAAGTGCTGATGTGTCAAAAGCTTGTGACCAACCCCGCTGACCAACTAGCCACCGCCGCTTGAGCCTGAATCATTCGTCCAAACATGATTAGCTCACAGTGGTGGAAAAAACAGCTAATGTGTAACACTTGAGCCTCTTATGTCTGAACCAAACGTCGGCCGCTGTTGTCGGTTTCACTCAGCTTCTTTGCAGAAAAAATAAGATCACTATCTTGTTTTTTTAACTGGCAGTTGTGGAGTAAAAATAAGTGTGTAACATTTGTTTTTTTCTAACCTTCATTTGAAAAAAAAGGAAAGAAGAAACGATGGCAGACAAGTTATCACCTCCAGATGTGATGATAGGACTGTGGTGAATGTCGGCTGGATATGAGATAAACACGTAAGTGAAAACATTTTCAAAACGTTAGGAGTTTATTGACAGCATTTTGTCCCGTCACATTCTCAGTATTAATTGTACTTTCTGTAAAAACAAACAAAATCAAATATACAAGTTAAAACACAAACTAATTAATAATACTTATTTGGGTAAAAGATGAAGCTAAATTATGGTGTAGCTTTACATTAACTTCCTCTACTGTTGTCCTTTCGTCTTACCATATTAAAACAGGATCAGTTGTTGTTTACACAGAGAGAAGTTCTAAGCCCTTGTATACAGTTGAACATGTGATTACACAGCATATAAGCCAACGATTTCTCCCTGTTATGTAAGTTTTCTTTTTTTCAATGGTGGCCTGCGTTTGCAGTGGATGAATTTATGCAGTATTTCCTTTATGAATAGTATAGTTTCAGGTTTTATCCGCAGAGTTTTGCTCTGAAAGGTAAAAATTTAAAGTGTTTGCACTGTCACAAGAGCTGGCAGGATGGCTCAGTGGAAAAAAGATAAGAGAACGGAGGTGGGTCTGTGTGTGACCCTGTTTTTAACAGGAGAGGAGCAAATAGGCCCATCCCCTGCTGATAAAACATTAAACATTTCACATTGTTATTATTCCTATATTACTGTTTTAATAAACTAAAAGTATACATTTTTATAGCACTTAGACAAAGGGGACTTTGGGGTCTTCTTCCAACACACACAGAATAGCAAAGCTTACAGCAGAGAGAGTAATTAACAAGCAAAATTTGCTTGTGCAGGGAAGTACTGAAAGGAAAACCTGCACACAGTGGTTTTCTTGTTTATAGACTAATCCATTTAATCTTGTGTTTGACCCCTGTCTTCTGCAACTCTCTTCAGGTAAATAAAGAATCATCTGAGGAAAAGTAGGAGGGGAGAAGATGAAGCTGAATGAACGCAGTGTGGCTTACTATGCCACCTGTGACTCACCGCCAGACAAGACAGGCTTTTTGTTCAAAAAGGGTGAGCGCAACACAGCTTATCACCGGCGCTGGTTTGTCCTGAAGGGTAACATGCTCTTCTACTTTGAGGAGCGTGACAGCCGAGAGCCCATTGGTGTCATCGTCCTCGAAGGATGCACTGTGGAGCTGTGCGAGTCAGCTGAGGAGTTTGCCTTTGCCATCAAATTTGACTGTGCCAAAGCCCGGGTGTATAAGATGGCTGCTGAGAACCAAGCAGCTATGGAGTCATGGGTGAAAGCCTTGTCAAGGGCCAGCTTTGACTACATGAGGCTGGTGGTGAAGGAGCTGGAGAGGCAGCTGGAGGAAATCCAGGAGGCTGCAGGAGGTGGCTGTGTTGGGGCTGGAGTTGGAGGCCAGCAGGGCAGATCCAAGTCCTCTAGGCGCAACCAGGTGACCAGGTCCAGGTCTGGAGCATCCTCTACTTCATCATCTTCATCTTCCTTATCATCATCATCAAGTGCTCCTCACGTGTCAGTCCCCTTTTCTACCCAAAAGAGCTTCCAGGATGGGGTGCAGCTCATTTCTGAGAGTTCCAAGGAAAACGGAGTTGCATGGAGTAAACCACAAGTTGCCTTGGCTAACGGCCTTGTTGAGGCTTCCTGTGTAGCCTGGGAAGGCTGTGCAGACCCTGGGAATAACACTATGATTGGCTATGGAACTGATGGGGTGAGAGCTCCACCAGTGCCACCCAGGAGAAGAGGAGCATCTCTGGAAAGCCCTGTCTCTCCTGGCACTGGCTGCTTTTCTAAACTCCATGACTGGTATGGCAAAGAGGTGGAAGAACTGAGAGTGCAGTGGCTGCAGAGCCAGTAAACTAATGGAGGTGAATCATCCTTTTTTCCACAGTTTTATCATTCCTTCCTCCATTCCACAATATTAAGAGAAAACTGAGCTGTATTTGAAAACTATGGTCTCAACTTCAGTCAAAAAAAAAAAAAAAGACATGAAAAATTGATTCCAGATCTTGTCTGGCACAGGATGATCAATGTGTCTTAAACATCAACACTATCTGTTGTACAATCCAAGAATTTTAAATGTAAAATATGTTCTTTTTCCACACTTTTACTGAGTGTCATTTTCCAAGGACAGTTAAAAATGTTTAGAATACAGTATTTAAAATGCTAATCATTTATTAAAATGATCTTTTTTTCGAACACATGCTGCGAAGAGTTTGGCCTTGTTTTAGATCAAATTCAGTATTCAAAAAAATATGCTGTTTTTTTTTTTTTTTTATGAAATTGCCAATGTTAGCTTCCAGATATAATCCTGCAAATATTGTTGGGTCCGTTTCTTTAAAACTCCAAAAACTGTGATTATGAACCTTGTATAACACAAAACATAAACATGCAAACTACTGTGCTGATTATGCAAAAGGATAAAGATAAATAGTGGAAGCTGTTCACAGTTGTTAGCATCTTTACTATGTTATTGCAGTTAACAGCTCCAGTTTTCTGTAACCTCAAGCCACTTTGATTGTAATATCACTTTAATATGTTGACCAATAGAGAAATGTAGATATTAGCAGGATACGTGGTACTGAGAAAAACTAGTCCAGAGTTTCTTCCATACTCCCAGGGGGGCACATCTCACCCCAGAGGCCTTTCGGTTGCTAAGGTCAGAGCATCCTCTCTCCACAGTCTCTGGGGACTGTAGTGGGAGCTGGATGTTTTGCTCAGAGCAACACACTGGTATTTTTAGCTCTTGTTAGCCAGAGGCCAGATGATGCTGTGTCATAAGAATGCCTGTTACTTAGTTCCCTTTTTGTATTTGTATTTTACAAAAGGAAATTATCAATCCTTGGACTTACAGGATATAACACTTGTTATTGTAATTATCTGATCTTAATTATCTGATTGCTTTGGTCTCACCTTTGGTTTGTTTATTACAGCTGATTAACCCGAATGTTACTGAATAAGTGTAACTATTAGAGGCCTATGCTTCATTTAAACATCTAACCTCTTGGTTTGTGTATAAATATTTACTATTCCATGTTGGAAACTAACACCAGCAGAAATAGGCCTTTTGAAATGATTGCTCATCCAATCAGATAGCTGTTTACATTTCATTGTTATACGTGCCTTATGTTTTCATCATAAATCTAATTTTGCACTTGCAACCATTACCATATGACCATGTATATGGGAGGGTTTTACTTTTCTTCATTTTTTGACTGTATGACTGTTTTATTTCTTTCTTGCAAAAGCTCCTCTAGGGTGCAATCACTTTTTGACAATGGCTCAGCTCCTTCAGTCAGCATCAATGCACAGCACTATCAGTAGCGTTATACACTTGGCTTGTACAGAATTGACAATGTGGAAAGAAGTGGGAGAGTGGGGGTTGGGGTTTTTCAGAACAGCAGGATGGAGGCGGTATGCTTTTGACATGTTAACTATTGTTGTAGTGCCAGTTTTCTTAACTCCAGAATTTGTCAAATCAACACATAAAAAATAACAGTATCTGTCTTTATTGGACAGTGTCAAATGGAGAATGCAATCAAAATGCACAAAAATCCTTGTTTTTCTCCAATGACTTTTATGATCAGTACGATTTTCAATTTCAAAACTACAAAATGAGCATTATTTTACATATATAGCAAATAATGTTTAACACAGTGTCATGATATGGTACTCTAAATGTTTGTTAACTAAGGATTTACCGTTAAGTACTCAATAAACTGTGTTAATATGTTAAGTTGTGAACATTTTTCTTTTTTAAAATGGTGAGCAGTTAGGGTGAAGGTTAGTTTTATTTACAATAAAGTTGCAGCAAGACATATTTTAATTATCAGTAAGGCTGTTTTAGGCATTAAATGTTTTCTTCTTTTCTTCTTACTTTTATTTTTGGAGGAGAGTACCATAATGACTAGTTCTCTTGAATTCATGCCCATCCTGGTCTGGCCTCATGAACCAACAGACACATTCCTGATGCTATTTGGTCGATCTCTCACCAGGTGTCACTGTGCGGCAGCTTTAAGCAGTGGCACCAAACCCCTGAATTTATTAAAACAGTATTTCACATCTATAGGAGGACAGGTGAATGACAGGCACCTGTAGGTGTTTGAGTCTCCAGAGCAGAATTAAAAAACTGGAGACAAGTGACAACGTACTAAGCCCTGATGTTGTGCTTGGAAAGTAGTTTTCATGGTGGGGTTAGGGGGATCCCAGAGGTCCTGGTTGAGGTTCCAGAGATCTCCAGCAAAAATTAGAGTAATTTATTTGCACTATAATTTCATCCTTAAGTGACATAATGACAGACTGGATGACCACTTTGGTCATGGTTGTCATACACTTTCTGTAGGCCTAATTAAAACATCTAATATAAAAAATCTTATCTGATAGGGGAGTCCGAGACAATATTTGATGATATTGGAATCTGTGGTCTGATTGGTTATGCTTAGGGGTCCTTGAAAAAGTTTTAAGAACCACTGGGACAGAAAATAATCTCTTTTTAGCCCGAGTTTGTTGTGTTATGCTCTATAAATTTAAGGAATCATTATTTTTTTTAAAAGTTAAAGTTATATAAAGAGAATAATGTAGGATATCATATTGCAGAAATCAGTGTTACAACAGTGACAGACATCAGCACATTGCAAACCAAACAGTACAGTATCTGAAAATACTTCTTGATAGAGTCTGGACAGTTTCTGCATGTTGCACATACCACACTTGACCAGGGGGCTGCAGAGAGAATGAAATTTTTAAGAATAGGGAAACTACTTCCTGTCTGGCAATTTCAACATAAAAGTTCATGATTTAATACTGACAATTAGAGAATAAACAGCATCTTGCAGTGTTTTGTGTACTGTATAGATAAACACACACTTGATGTCTGTTTATTGGTCAAAGCTAAGCCAGAACTGATCTAATCTTCGCTGCACTAACTACGTTATTTAAATACTACAGTATTTAAGCACTGAAACTCAGGGTTGTTGACTCAACATTATGATTATTTTGGAGGATATGCCTTGAAGTGCTGGTAAACTGTATTACATACAGAGGTCTTTATGTTATATATCCCTCCTCACTGATATAAATGGAATGGATTAATAAATAGAGATACCTCTTTTACACTGACAGTTAGGTGTAAGTATGTAAGAATGAAGGACACTGTCTTTATTTTGCATACTGTTATTATTAGTCTTATAAAGAAAATGTGACCAGACATGCTTCTTAAAATTTACTTAAACTACACACAGCCCTCTGTTTAGTTTTATTTACATAAAACTCCAATACTTTTTA
>JAPZDY010000022.1:14252555-14286993 GCA_029783645.1 Ctenochaetus hawaiiensis
TCCAAAGCCAAATGTGCAGTAATGCTTCATTAAACCAACAGAGCTGGAGTTACAAGGTTGAAAACTAAATGCATTATGTTTTTGTGCTTACGCGTTCTTGTATTTGCATTTATTTTTGAACATTCTTCCTTCTGCATCTGTTTTTCTTTCAGTGCACAATTTTCTCTCTCACTAACAGTAAGAGAGGAGTTTGCAACATCAGTGGAAAATACTTTTCCAACAACTAGACTCTGGTGTCCATCTGTTCTGTGTTACTTGTTGTACTTCAGTCTGTCATATGGCAACATGCAGCGTTAATTTGGCTCTCGTTGCATACCACAACTAAAGCTCTAAACACATGGGCCACAGTCAGCTGAACCAGAAACAGAATGAAACTAACCAAAAGAGACACAGGAAACGCAACAGCAGGAGACATGAGAGGGTTGGACTTAGAGTTAGGTAGACAAGCAAGCAGAGAAGAAAACAGCAAGATTAAGGTGTCTCTAGGTCAGTGGCAAGTGTTTGATATTGTTTTTTAAAGTCAAACTCTACAAAATTCTTAGAAAATGTACTAGAGTTCTTGAAAGTATATTTTCCTTGCGAGAAGATTACCTTAAATCCCTGACATGCCAGATGGTTTGTTACAAAGAACCATCTGGGAAGTTGTCCTTGGAAACTGTTTGAAAAAAAAGTGCTGGCACTTTCAAGAAATGCTTGGCAGGTGATTGGACAAACAACCTGTCCGTCACTGTCTATCATGGACTAACTTCAACTATTCAGATGGAGCCAGTTGGTATATCAAACTGCTGTAACCAGTCTTAAGAAAGGTGAAAACATCTTTTTCATTGCAGTGGTGATACATTTTTCAGATGTGAACAAAGCTTTATTTCCTGACACTTGTTCTAAAAGTAAAATCAACCACACAAAAGGTTTTTTTTCCTACACCACAGCTCAAATTCCTTTTAATCATTTATACAGAAGAACTCACCGAAAATCAAGAACACAAAAGAACAGATCTTAAATTGACATATAATTAACAAAATTATTGCTCTAGAGCAGTACTTATGTGCAGCTCTAATAAAGTTAAACTCTTAGTCAACCTCTACTACTGCCGGTGTTTAGAATGAAGATTATCTCTATTGAGAGGCACTTTAGACAAGACTTTAGTTTCATTTTACATCATGAAAGTCTTGTATCTCACCCACAAAGTCAAATCTTTTACTCTTTCCAGGGATTAAGTTTCATGAACCATAGAAATTGTGCCTTGAAGTGACTGACTGAGTGATGTAATGGATATAGTTATGTGCAAGGGCGTGCATGCATGCTTCTGTATTTATACACCGTGTGTTAACTAGCTGCATGTATGCTGTGACTATCATCTAACCAGACAGAAGTTTGACAAATGGTGTAGCGTAAGAGTAGATGTTCTCATCATTCATCTTCATAGGTACATTAAAATAGATTATGTTTGTGTTTTTAAGCCCCAATGGTTCTGCTTTTTAGTTTCTCACTGCTGACCTGCCTAAACTTGTCCACCTTTCCTTCTAATTTTGCATCACCAGATCTGAGACAGCAATCCAGTTGGCTGTGAAATTTGAAATCCCTCTAGGAGTATTATCTCTGGTCGGTTAGCATAATTTTGTTGGTTTGAAATTAAATGACAACACACTGTGACAGTCCTTTGCCTAAACCTCTGAACTTGATGAAACAGAGGTCTGCACAGTTGCATGAGATTCTTGATTTCCCAACAGCAACATTGGCACAGCCACTAAGGTCACTGGGAGGTTGGTTATGCACAGAAAGAAGCAACAACCATCTTCTTGATTATTTTATCATTGCTAAAAAAAATTTTTGGGCAGTAGACAACCAAAGAAAGATGGTGAACTGAAATTCTGCCTTCTTTCTAAATTAGGCTTTATGTTCGCACAGCTTGACTCAACTGTCTCTCAGTATTTTAACATTAATCCAACATCACTATATTAGCCACTGGATATGTTTGGGTAGCAAAAGCCCAGTAGTAAATCCTAACCGTCATCAAGTTTAAAAAGAGGTGTTTTTATGAACAGTATACATCAGTATTTTGCATTGAATTACCACAAAATTGCATTCACAAGTATCAACATAGAATGTATTTTTTAATGTGTTAAAATATTAAGACATGAAACAGTATATCAAGGATATGAATCAATGAGCAGAATCTGGATATGTTATCTTGGCTATCATAAATGTGGATTAGGCCACAGCATACTGCTCTTTTTAGAAGTGTTTAGATAGATTTCTATAAAACAGTGTTTATGTTAGTCTCTGTAACCACAACATAATAAAAGACTTTTCACCAAAATGTGTCATTAACCCATTTTACTTTGTAATAAGAATACTGTAGTGGAAAATATGAGCACTCCTCATAGATGATTAAACTTTTTTTTTGATGGTGGATTGGATGCTTGCCACTGTCCATAAATTTTTAGGCTACATTTAGTTGTTTTTGCATATAATTTAACATTTTGCCTCTTAATTAAAACTCCTGACACACTACACTTGCGTGAAAGTGGCCTTGTGGGATTAAGGCTGAGTACAAAACCAGTGTTTAGCCAAAGTCAGCAATAATGACTCTTGTCAGGAATACTGTGAGTCATAGAGACATTCTACCAAGTTAAAGCCACATATTTCAAAGGAAGGCCCGATTGTAAATATAACCAAAGGCAAGACTACACCCTCTCAGATTTGTAGACTGTATTGAGTAGTTCACTAAATAATACTCATTTCTGTCAACTACAGTGGGAAGATATAGACAAAAAGACATTTTTAACATTGTTTTATGTTACTTGTTTTTGGACTTGGTTGTTGATCTCCCATCAGAAAATGTGAAATATGATACTTAACAATTGGTGATTGTAAAGCTCAGGCTGTGGGCAGAGTTTGCAAGCCTGTACACCAGGTCTAGCTCAGTGAATATGTTTACATGAACTTACTCATGCTGTTCACAGCAGTAGAGAACTGCTGATCTTGACCGAGGATATAGTATCTCTTTGAGGAACTAAACTGTCATGCTCTATTTGAATAGTGGCATCAGAGGACTTGGTGGCAAAGCCTTGAATTGCCATGTTTCTACAGTTGCTCAGAGCGAACAAAACCAACACTGGCTCTAGAAAGGGTATTTTCACATTTTTCCTTAATGCTTTAAACGAGAGGAATAGCAGAGGTATATTCAGTTGGTTGTAATTTGCAACCTTACCACAACCTTACCATGGGGTCAGATGGGGCAGGAAGTCAACAAGCAGATGAGTGCAGCAAAGTGTTAATTTTGCAGAAATTAGCTTCCTTTTCATGGTGATTAGAGCACACAGGGAAATTTCTTTCCTCTATTTACAGGGCCAGTTAAGGTAGTTCAGGCATTTGATTTGAATGCCTCCTAAATGCTTACCTGTGGGGATAATCCATGCAAATCCAACTTGTATAAGACCCAGGGGCAGATCTAGAACATGCTGAAGGAAAACAGATCCCACTAAGCGCTGGAGACACCTGAAGACCCCTATTAAAGAATTAGAGGATGAGGTTGGGAAAAAAACAAGGTTTACCTTGCACAAAAAGCTCCTCCTGGAAACATAACAGAATAAGATCTATGAAGGGATGGAGGCTGCAATGTTTTTGATGTTGTTTCTTCATTGCTGGACCACCACGTTAACTGGAAATAGGTGTGAATACTATTGTGCAAGCAATTTTACAAAATCTAGGGCTAAATGCTTGCTAATATAAAAAAAATAGACTAAAAAGCAAAACAGAGGAAGTTCAGCACATATGTGGGGAGCACAAAGCTCACAGAGGATATAGTTTGCAATTTTTAAGAACACTGATTGCTGTTGTTTGTTTGGACTTAGACTAAAGGAGACAGAAAAACTTTTCTCATACAGAGTGGAAAACTTCTCTCACAGTGTAGAAAAAGCCTAAGTGTGGGAGGAGTGTGTTTTGTTTTTTTTTTGTTGCTGTTTGCATGTGTGTGTGCGCACTTGTGTGTGTTTCAGTGTAACAAAAATCTATAGAAACATCTAAAGGAAGTGGAGTGGTTAGAGTCATGTGGTCAAGATGTTTGTCAGATCTCTTGCTCTGTCTCTTTCTAGTTTTGTATGTTTTTCTGCTGAAGGGATAATAATGCTGTCTTTATATTCGCTTCTGCCTGCATTAATGAATATTCTGTTTGCGTGGATTTATAGAAAGTTTTCTTTTTGTGATTAATGATATTTAATTGTTCATGCATCTTAAATGTGTGCTTTTTTTCCCCTTGTCATAACTTCTTTGTTGGACTCTGTCTTTTGTGTGCGTGCATGCTGTGTGCGTGTGTATCTGTGTATCTGTGTGTATCTGTGTGTGTGTGTGTGTGTGTGTGTGTAACCTACAACCACAGTGCCAGTGCACATGACCTTGCTGAGTAGCATGTGGAAAGCCCCTGCAGCAAAGCTGTGCAACACCCTCACCCAGCAGTTTTCTATTGGCCTCTATGGTCCAAAAACGAACACACACACACCTGCAAAAAACTATTATGTGCAGATCACCATTACCTCATAGTTTGAGTTAGCGCAGTTGCAGTAAGGTAAAGTATTTAAAGTTTTTTACTTTCATTATCAAAAGGTGTTTGTAGTCATATAAACACCTGAAGAAGACGTAGTCCAACTTGTGACTCTTCGCTAAAAATATGCTTGACAGTGCTTGGCTGCCTGACTGCTTGAGAGACTCGTCATAGATAAACAAAATGGTGTCTAAACGCCCCTGCCAGTTTAGTAGGAAGTAATGCGGTTTGATATTACAGTCCTGTTATACGTATTCCCTTCATGAAGGAAAATATATTCAGGTTATGTTAAAACTTTTTTTAAAGAGGTGTTGAATCAACTTTATGATCGTTGTTGAGGCTGTAGTTTGTGATTATGTTTGACAGTATTACTCAGATTGATGTCTTTGTTTTGTCTCCCATCTTTGATAAAAAAAAAAAAAATTGAAAAATTAGGTATATGGATAAAAATTATACGATAGGAGGCTGTTTGATACATTTTAGCACCATCAGGCATCTAGCAGACAAATAATGGGCAGCTTGAGAAAAATATTACATTTTAACATAAAATTATTTTTCTTTATTCAGTCAATCTATCAGTCGTCTAGTTCCAGGTCACATGAATTAATCAATTATAATATGGTCTAATGTTGAGAAATGACTGAGCTTGAGTGCAGCATCAGTCACTGAAACATAATAGTCCTCATTGTCCTGTTTGATTTTCTATCATACTTTTAATAGTATGAAAAGCATGAAGGTTTTTAATTTCTTTCTGTGTGGAATAAAAAGCCTGTGAACGTCTATATAAACCCTTTAGTAACCCTGTGTATATCCTCTGTGTGCTAACATCCCCTCTTCTCTTCACGCTTTTCCACTCAACTCTACTCAGCTTTATTCTGAGTCACATCTCCAGCCCTGGTAAGCCTTCTCCCCTGATTCTCTCCAGGCAAGTCTTTAGCCTGGTTTCCATTACAGTGCCAAACATAGCTTAAATTTATTCATTATCTGTGCTTCTCAGTTTCCCCCTCAAAAAAGGACTTTTTTACTTTATTTTTTTTTTTTTTAATCCTCATGCCAGCAGAGATGATTTGTCCATTGGGCTGCAGTTTTTCACTAAGCAAACTGTGCTTTCTGAACCTATGTTTTAAACATTTTGAGTTTTCTCTGGCCCTGGCTGGTCCCACTTGGCTTTAACTCTTAGTGGAAAATGTTATCATGGCTAGATCTCCCTCCCTATACAAACCTGGTTCTGGCTCAGTTTTACCAGGAACTGTAGTCATAAGGGGCAAAACTGCACAGTAAGGTTTATTCAGAGACAATAGTGTGGCACAGGGGCAAAAGGGAAAGGAAGGACAAGAGAAAGTTTTTCTTTCCAAACTTCTGGGAATGTCCTTGTGTCAGAAGTCGCTTATTGTCCATCCATTACAGCAGCTTCTGATTTAATATCTTTTTAGATAAAGTCAAACCAAAATCAGCAGGTTGGTATAATCAAATGAAAAATGTCCATCTTTAAGTAGCTTGTCCAGCCAGAAGTCTGCAACTCAAAGTTATTTAATCAACTACATATATATATATATATATATATATATATATATAAATTTTGACTCTTGACACTTATAGTTATATTTTAAATTTTTTAAAAATAATTAATTATGATGTCATTTCCAAAGAAGTTTGCATATCAAAATGTCTGTTGCTGTCATATTTCTTAGTTAAGTTTTCCAAATTTTAAACTCTTCTGCCTCAGTACACATCTTTGCCAAAACCTGTTTATGGAATATTTGCAAGGATTTTGTTTCCAAATATCAGTTCTGGTGTTTGCCTAAAAAACATAATTTCGGTTGAAATGTTGTCAGTTCTCAACTGTGATTAACATGATTTAATTTCAGAGTAAAAGAAGAGTTATTAGAAGAACTCTGTGAGAAAGAAATTTACTACAGAAGAAAAAAGGCTGAACAGAAAGAGAGTAAAGACTCAATTAGAGGGATGGAAAAAAGTTTTATATTCTAAAGAAGAACACGTTTACTAGTCTTTTCCACATTTGTACAGTTACTGGACACACAACACACCCTTAACTGACCATCACACATACACACACACCCATAACTGACACATGCCAAGTCTGACACATGTGGATGAGAAGCACACGTGAAATGACATTGATATACAAACACAGATACAAACATACAAGTAAGTTTTTATCTACTGCTGAGACAATTTTTGTGCCAAATTTGGAATTTTGTTTTTCTCAGTCTTAGCACTTTGCTGATTTCCATGTTTTAAGATAAATAACATTGCACTTTTAAAATCCAAACTTAAATTTGATCCAACAACGTGCAAAGTATATAAAGGATAGAAATCTTTCTAGCAGTTTTTGTTTATTCAAGAGATAAATTACCAAAATTATGCATCTCTAACTTTGTCTGGCTAGAATAACTGTCTTTGCAGACAATAACTTCCCATGCAAGTGTGGAAAGATTCATTGAAAAAACTAATTGTTGTCATTTAGGAAAAAAATTTGATTCCTTAACAATCTTTTTGAGTAGTTCTGTTCCATTACTGATGCTAGTTTCAGAAATGTCTCCAACACTGTCTAAAGGGTGAAGTACACAAATCAGCAAGAGCACACGTCTATGCATCAAATGAAACCACTTAATTTGTTTATCAGGAACAGCCCTGCTACTTCTCAGCAGTGTCCCATGCACCTGTATGCGACCTCACAGATTTGTATTTTTTAATAAACAGTATGCAGTTTCCATAAAATGCAAGTGATTTGTGCAACTTGAAGAACACCCATTGCACAAACTCCATAAGGGATGAGTGCTCTATGCCTGTTGAAAAAATTCATGAATCACAATGTCATTCTATTAAATAAGTCAGTTAAAGTATATGAAAACTGAGCCAAAACACCTGTGCACAGAGCCAGTGTGTTTATTACATACATTTATGCTTTATTTACCACAATCACGCAATCTATTCGCTGTTTCTCAGTAAGCTGATGATAATGATGATGATCATGGTGATACATGCTCGGCTGTTTTCCATGACGCTTCAGCTGCACTTCAATTAGCTTTTGTTTGAGTAAAGTGAGGTGTCAAAGGAAAGTGAGTGTCAAAGGACATTTTGTCTTATTTGAGCTAATTATCTTGGACAGATAAGTTATATAATTATAAAGAATCAAAGTTTTAAATCACGTTTAGTGAGATTGGAACAGTAGACATGGCCAAAAATCTAATATTTTAGCAAATTGGCATTGTTCCATCTGGTCGTTCATATCAGCAGACATGTCTCTTCAAAAAATCTCTGAAAAAATTTGGAAAATTCTATTCTTTATATTGTTTGTGACATTTTTTGTATTTTCACTTGATATTACCATTAGAGGTGACAGTATTTCCAAAAGGAGACAGGGAGCCCCCAGCCAGATTGAAATCATGGTCATCCTAGACCATCTTGTTATGTGGATGAAATCTCATGCAGGCCATATAGCCCGTTTAAGCCTCACAGAGCAACCACCAATATAATTGGGGAGTGATGTCCGTGGTCTTTAAAGCATTGGTTGCAAGGCTGTTTAATTACAAAAGAATCCCGTCTCTCCAAAATCTGGAAAAAAAGTCTAGAAAAAAATTAAAAATACTGTTTAGCCCACCCTTATTCATAGAACTGTTGTAGACAATAGCAGAACATCTCAGCAAAACCCAATAGAATTTAACAGAACCACAAACTTCAGCCTAAAACAATACCATCAAGTTGAATGAATACCTCTCCAGAACAACTTCACAAAAACTGTATAATCATGATGGAGAATAGGATTTGCTGTTGGACTGCTGTATAAGTCTTAAGTAATAAACTGACAACTGACAGTAGAGCACAGATGTATTGAGGTTAAAAAATTTAAATGCTTTAGTGCTGCAGGTATGCAGTTACAACTTATCATCAGAGTAAAGATACTTAATATTTTTTTTCCACTAACTTAAAAAGATGTTGCCACTTTCCTTCTTCTTCTTTTTTTGCTCTGTCAGGCTTGCTAATTGACTTTTTGTGTGCAAAACCACAGCTAATTCATTTACAAGGAACTAGAGTCAGTTCTGTGAAACTCAAGTGAGCTGTCTTTACTTCTGCTTGTTTGGCTTGCAGGTATATCAGTAATTCTGAGAAGTTTGCAAGGAGGGCAGCGCAATGAACTGACACATTTATTCTTTGCTGAAGGCTACGTCTCTGACAACGTCTGACAAGTTTCCTAGAACACACTCATCTCTATCAGTCTTGTAACCCCACAACTAGTGTGTGTGTGTTAGCGTCTGTATGTGTGTGTTTCCCACATCCTCCATGATGCCACAGATAGAGCTGATTGTAAATGTGATCAGTTCTAGTGATCTCTTGGCTGCCTGTACTCCATCTATGTTCACGCACTAGAAACCAGCATGTTCCTTTTTCTCTGTGTGTTTAAAATATTTTCTCTGACCATAAAAAAGCTGACCTAAAAGGAAAACACTTTGAACAGAAAAACACATAAACTGAACTTAAAAAACCTTTCATAGAGAGTGATTTTGCAGTTAAAAATCTAATTACTGCAAATGAATTGTCATATTGTTGGATTTTATTTCAAAATATTAGCCAGGCTGTAAAATGTGAGATAATTTGTGGCTTAAAGTGAATATTCCTTCATAGACATGCCATTTTCTTGTATTATGGTATTATGTCAGCTGCTCTCCATGGAAGTAAACAAGAGCCAATGATAATTTGAATAATTTGAAAATGAAGGCCAGAGAGAATCTGTAAAATATCTCCAAAATGCCCTTGAACTTTCTTTGATGGTATTTTGTTTTGGATCTGCTAAATGATTCTGTTCTCAATATCAAGAGACCCTGCACAAAAACCTCCAATCCAGCCCAATCCTTGTGGGGACAAACTACAAGATTTTCTGCATTGTTGCTATTGATGCTCCTTTAAAAAAATAAATAAATAAAAGGACCTGCAGCTTTCTTTATGCAAATAAAATAAGACAATTTTTTTTTTTTTAAAGTCCAATCATGCAGATTTTAGTGCACGTTTGTATAATTGAGCAGATTGTGATTGATTGATTGTGTAAGATGTATATTGCCAGTGTTTGCCTATTACTGTGCTTTAGATGTTGGGAGTAGTTTAGCAAGTCAGATGTGTGCTGGAATCAGATAATCTATTTCTAGAGGAGGACTTCAGGAGTGTTTATCTTTGTGACACGAGCAACAGGTGGTGGATATGAGCATTGGAGTAGAGAGGTGAAAACAATGCCAGCTGCTATTGATGACCATAATGTTGGCTGCAGCAATAACTATTGTATAAACACCTTAAAAAGGAACGCATTTATCTAACATAGTAAGACTGTCCAGTAACCACATGCCAGGCAGAAAATGTTCCATGTTACACAATGATCAGTATAAAGGGAAGAGGTGGAAATTTTGTGTAGCTCAACTATTGTCAATAAATCTAATAAAAAGATCAAAACCAGCACTGTATTATGGTGTCTCATACCTTTCAGGTTTCTTTTCTTCTATATGTTACTAAAAAAAAGGCCTGTTTGTTTCACTGAGTCACATTCCAAATACGTGTTTTTGATTTGTAATATATTTAAATATCAGTTGTTATTGTTTGAAAATGTTATCTCTAACTAGATTACTTAAGGCTTTGGCAGCAGACAGTACTTGTAAACAGGATATATTTAATGTTGATCTGGCTTTTAATTGGTTTTGTTAACAAAAAAAAATCAAGAATATCACCAGCTTTACCCTTCAATCTTGCAGCAGTGAAAAGAAACACATCCAGTGATCTCAACCTGAATCGAGGGAAAGCACAGACAGATGTGTTGGTCAGGGTCTCCCCTGCCTGATGAGGCCCTGTTGGGTGGTGGTGCTGTAAGTCTTTAAATTGTCTTTGTGTGTGTGCACACTTTCCAAAGTCTGTCCAGAGACTACTCTGAGTTCAGTACAACACACACACACAAACACACATGCATGCACCCCGGACAGCATTGGCCACGGTGACCCTCAAAGGGGTAGTGGAATGTTGAGTGTCAGTCAGTTGCCATGACAACGACCTTGAGAGAGGGACCCTGGGAAGATAGTTTTGGACTCCAAACATCCTGTGTGTCACCAGTGTGTGGGCGTGTGCACTCAAACTGTAGATGTGTTTGTAGATGTGTGGGTAAGAGGTCGCATGGTTGCATCTGTTGCGGTATCTCCAGTTTGTTAGTGAGTTACTTTCATCAACTGTTTATGCCTGCTGTCAGCAAATGTGCATACAGTAAACCTGTGTAAAGCTTCAGTGCCCAAAGTATGTCTCTTGGTGTGTCATATGTTTTCTTTTATGATTTTTATGATTTTATTTGTTTATTTTACAAGGAAAATGCTCATTAATCTAAGCGCAGAGCAAAATTTACAGCCTATGTAGTACAATGGTGGGTTAAATGTGGGTTTTTGGTTCTTTTTCAAAATATTTTTGCAGCACTGTGACTAAAAAACAACAGATCAATTTAATTTTCTTAAGCATTATAACCCTGATTGATCATTTAATTTAGTCTGTAAAATGTCAAAAGTGTAAAATCTCAACACAGTCCACACATAATACCCGAGGTATACAACAAATACTCACATTAAAAATTCTGCATAGCCACAAATCTTTATTTAAAACTGTAGAAAAGATCCCAAAGTTTTTATAAATGAGTGTAAAGTACTACAGAAGTCTAATTTCTTTTCTATTAGATGAAATAGGCATAACAGGATCAAAGACTGACAAACTCTACAGAATTTTAGTTGATATATGGTAATGTTATTTGAATGTGGGTACTTTTTAAGCCAGTATGTAGGCCATATTGTCACTTGCATTTCTGCATCTCATATTTGCAATATATGAGATGCTGTCTATGTTTGTGTGAAGTTCAAACATAGTAGTGAAAGTTGACTCAATCTGAAAAGCACTAGAAGTGAAAACTGAAAAGTTATAGCGGGGTCAAAATATAACCGAGACAGATCATCATCAGTTTCATATTTTACAGAGACTGGTAACTACTAAAGAACAAAAAATCAACAGTAGCACAGAAACATGAATGTTTCTAATCTAGCACTTTTTGAAAATATTTCAAATATTTTTTTGTGTGGCTACAAATAACCCTCATTTTAAATATAAAGTGATCTGTTGATTCCTTTTTTTCTCAATTGTTATTTGTTTTGTCTGTAAGATGTCAGAGTATTGTGATGTGCAATCTAATTTCTTCATATTAGTTTAATTGAACCAGCAGTCCAAAAGCCATTAGGTTTACAGTGACAAAAAGCAAAGAAAAATGCAGGAAATCCTCTCATTTGGCACACTTGATTCAGTGAATATTTGGCATTTACCTCTAAGATTGAAAAAACATTTTTCCATCCCTTTTCCACTATCAGGATATTGAATACAGACACATACTGTGAAGCCAAGTAAAATATTGCTGAAACTAACAGAGTTTATTTAATATACTAATGGTAATCACAGTGTTTCTAAAAGGGATGCCGAATATACCTCCATTTGATTACATGATGCAACTACTAAAAACCCCATCTTGGTTTCGAACCATTAGCTCAATGTAAAACATAATATGGTTTTCAATGGAGAGCTTAAACAATCGGAGAACTAAAATATATATATATTGCTGTCAGGCAAAGTGAGATCAGATATCCAACCTTAGAACTATTTATAGTGGAAATGAAAGAATATCTTTTAGTTTTTTGTATGTCCTTTGTTGTAAGTAGAAATAGGTCATCAATACATAGCAACATGTAGTTACTGTGGGTAGATGAGACCTGCAGGTAAACAGAGTCATTAAACCAGCTGTTTTGATTGTTTTTTCAACTAATGAAACTCCCATCTCTGTTTCTATTTAGTGACCAGTCCATTTTAAAGTAGGTTTATGTCAACAGCTATCAGCATGCCTTAACCTTTGTTGGACATGTGGTGCCACTTCTGGTACCACGTCAGTACTTTCACAGCCTCAGATTGAGAAACAGTAGTATTAGTGTAAAGCTTCAGATGTGAGGTCTGCAAACAATTCATTGAGCTGTTTTTGACAAAGGGGAGTAGTAATTTAAGACATCTATGAACACCTTCCCTAAGGGTTTTCTTGTGCATTTACAGTATCAGTATGCTCACTAACTGTGGTTATGCCAGATCTTTCTATGTTTTGTATTTATGTCTCATCTTCCAGTAGAGTGTGATAACTTGCTATTCCTTTCTGACATATGCTCCATTAAAAATAGTACTGAAACAATATGCTTATTGTTTTGCACATCGACTTTATGTTTCAAACAAGTTGGGACAGAGGCAACAAAAGGCTGGGAAAGTTGTGGAATGCCTCCAAAACACCTGTTCATTCAACAGGTAAACAGGTTTATTTTAGCAGGTGATAGTATCTATAGTATGATACTATGCATTGGTATGAAATGGGCATCTGCGAAAGGCGTTCCCAAACAAGGATGGGGTGAGAATCACCACTTTTCTTAAAAAACGACTGTATTAAGGATAGTATAGCCCTGAAAAAATAGGCACCTGGACACAGACTGTAAGAAATTAAGACATTTTGTGTATTTTTAAAGCTCTTTGTGGTAGATATGTGACTCTTTGTCTTTGGTTGATGTCACCTTCTTAATCATTCTGAAATCCATGTATTTTGCATCACATTTTGCACCTCTGGTAATATGGTGTCTGTAGTAGTGTTCCTCTCTTTGTAGTCATTTTGCATCTGTTTTTATGTTGCTTCTCTATGTGGTTATTTTGTATCTCTTTATGTCAACTTCTTTGTCCCTTACTTGTTGCTTTACATCTCTTTTTAGTCATGCCCTGTTGAGGTGCTTTTAAACATAAACACACACACTCATTTTTCCCACATTACAAAAACCCTGAAAGAAGTTATATGCTCATTAGAAAATAAAGGAAGAAAGGGGGCAAAGGCTTACTCTGTGTGTGTCTTCTCTCTTGGGAGTTTCACAGACTGCAGTTTGCAGTAATAGGAAATGTGCTTTGAGCATGAACTTGCTCCCCTGATGAAGTTGATTCACAGAAATCAGGCCTGTTATGTTGTTGCTCAACCCATCAGACATCTGCTGCCTGTTTTTTTCTCCTTTTTCTTCTATTTTCCCTCCGCAGACACATATGGTTCCTCAAAGATGCTCTTAGTCAGAAACTCATTCACATTCTCACAATAAATTCCTCTTAGTGAGTCAGTCTCAGCTCATATGCCACACATTCTCACACACATACAGGCAGAGATCATTAGCTGTCACACATTCTTTGTAGTTATAATTGTGGTGGTGAGGCTTTAACTCACATCCTTCATCTTCATCTCTTTGTTCTAGTCTTCTAGCTTGCAATAGATGCATGTGTACATACATTATATACATTATATACAACTGAATTGCAATTTAGTGTCCAAATAGATGTAAACTTGAGTTATGAGTTGTCAAATCTTTTAAATATCAAATGTGTTGCTGCATCTGACAGTTATTTTTACTACAGATTAAACACTTTGATTTTCATATATGAACAATTTATTTGTTCTTTAACTCAGTATGTTCATCTGGTCCCTATTGTGCATGCTTTCCTCTGAGAATACATCGATTGCATTCTTCTTACTCTCTTTCTTTATCGGGCAGTTATGAGAAAACCTGAACGCTTTAGTCTGAATCTGAAAAAACGTATTTCTGTGAACATCCTGCACTGAAATTCAGCTGTGGCTGCAACTTGGTACAAGTTCAAGTTTGTCAGTTCCTCATTCACTGACTCAGATATCTCTAAATGAGTCACATCCCTCTCATCTCTGCGTCACAGTGCATTTTATTAATAATATTAGACACTGTGGTTAAAACAAAGAGCGCTTGGAGTTACAGGGTTCATTCACGTCATTGGCAAGCTGAGGAAATTGGCAGAGTGGGGGGGTAAATCTATTCTTTTTGATGTGTGGTGTGGTGTGTGTGTGTGTGTGTGCGTGTGTGTGTGTTTGTGTGGGATTAACATAGACATTCCTCAGGCTCACACACTGTCACATAGACTCAAACTCATCCGGTGCACAAAGCCCTGGAATCCGTCCTCCCTGCTCTTTCTTCTGCTCTTCATGCCTCCCTCTCTCCCACCCAACGCCATGTCTTTCACTGTCTCGTCTGTTTCCTCTTGCTGCTTCTGCTCTCACGCTACTCACCACCCTTAACTACTTTTTTTTGTTCTGCCCTGTTGCATATGTTGGTCCCATAGGGTTTGATGTTGATCCAACTTTAGCTTGTTGTCTTTTACTGTGTACAGGATTTGTTTGGGAGGAAGTTAAGTGCAATTCACATTAATTGCTTGTTGAGGACTGGACGTTATTATTTATCAGCTTTTCTTCTAATTATATTGTGACATAGCAAAGTATTGCAGCTCATGGCGATTCAAAAATGATTCTGTCACAGTGTAAATTCAATGTTCAGTATTTTCAAGAATTAACAGTATTATAGGAATTTCTTAAAGTTTTAAATGTAACACATAAAATAAAAACTTTGTGATTACTCAAAGATTGGTAGACTAATTGATTAGGATCACCTTTATCGACAGAGTATGGGCACACATACTATTCCAGCCTACATAGCCACTTACGGAGTTGAGCTGCACGTGCATGTAATGAGAGCCACATGACTGATCTCAACCTTTTACCTAAGGCCACAAACTTATCAATCACCCTTCATAAAGCTAATACATGAGACACACATTAGGTTTGCACTGTGAGAGTCTTTGACTCTCTTGTCTCCACGTGTATCTATCAGCTGTCACCCAGGCGTCATCTCAGAGGTGACTTCTGACCCATGCTGCCGCAGGCCTGTACACATGGCTGACCAAGTTATCCATCCATGTGTGGGTGTATGTGTGTGTGTGTGTTTATGCTTACAGCTCTGTTAGCGCCAGTTTGTATCTGGGGGCACAAAGACTCTGCATCGTTTTATTAGTGATGTATGATTTGTTTGAGTGCATGTGTCATTGTTGTGCACATATCATGCTTCTTCTGTTCAGCTGAGCTTCAAGTTACCTGTATGGGACATGATTTTAAAAGTGGCCTTAAACCTGTGTAGAAAGTATCTTCATATGTCTATTTTATTCATGCATGAAGACACAGTCCTCGTTTTCTGTTAGTGCTCGGCATGCACAAATGGTCCCAAATGTGACCCAGGGTCACAGTGTTAGGGGTTTATGCTGTGTGCCTTAGTGAGCCACCAGAAAGCCCCTCATATCTCATTTAACATTCTTTAAATATACAGTTTGTCCTGTCGGGATCGACCTTGGAGCTTTGCCATGAAAGCTCCCATCATGCTCTTCTTCCTATGATTCACTCCCTCTCACAAAGGGAGGCTTAAGTTTCAGCAGAACTGAGGATTCACACTCACATATGCATACAGATACAGAGACTGCACACAAGCACACACTGTATACATTCATCACTCACACACATGCAGCTCCTGCTGGAAACAGTACAGGATGGTGATCACAGACCACACAACAAATAATGAACAAAGCCACCATGATGATACCTATCAGTGGACCGCCACTGTAAAACCTTGTGTTCGGTATTATGGCTGTTGCCACCTTGGTCTCTCTCTCTCTTTTTTACTTACTTACTTACTTACTTACTTACTTACTTACTTATTAATTTATTTAAGTGAGAAGTGCCCATAGTAGCATGAAATGGGGGAGCTGGGTAAGATAGCATTGCTTCCAATAACAATGTGATGTTTGCATAAGACAAGCAGCTGATGGCCATGCCCATTAGTATGCATAACTTAAAGCATTAATATAATTCTAATGAGTGAGTTATATAAAAATTTACTCTCTGTACATATATCACAAAGGGTAAAATAGCAGTAGAGACCAAAACTTTTTTTGTACAGGCTCTATTGTGGGGTCTGTGGAGATTGATTACTTTTAAAGCTGGCCTCAAGTGACCATCTGAAGAACTGCAGCTTTTCTCACTCTGGGGTTGGCCTCATTTTTCAGCCCCAGAGGTTGCGTCTTTTGTGAAATGCTGTTTCTTTCTTTGTTTCTTTTTTCATCTTTGCGTTTATGTGTTTTGTGTTGTGTCACCATGTATGAGAGAAACTTCTGATCTTTCTGACAGTCGCTATGTCTTTGTTGTGTTTTTAGGCCTCTAATCCCAAACTGACAACTCACTGCTCAGATATCCTGGAAGTCCGTCGTTGTAACCGGCTGGAGATGCCTGACAACTTAAACACATTTGTTTTAAAGGTATGACTTATTTTTGAACTCTTTCAGTTCAGTAAACTTAGAGTTTTAGTTTGCAGACTTACCCTCTGACTTGTTATGTTCCACATTGTTTACATTTTCAGTCTTCAATCCAACATAAAAAGGAAACTGGACAATCATTGTGTCATATCATTTCATAACAAAACTCACCAAATAGCCCTCATTCAGACCTCACTGGTTGAACTTAAAGGATATTTCACCCAAACTTTGTCTCTTGAGTATCACACGCCCACTAACTGTAGGGTTGAAAGAAGCAGCAGCATAGATTATGCCATGCTTTCATAGGGTAAAAACACATTGGACGGTCCTGAAAAATTTCTCATATCATCAGTAACTTTGTTGCAACTAACTTTGCCCATTTTGATACAGGATATTAAAAATGTGCCTTTGTAATGATGTTTGTCTACTGTTCACATTAATTAAAGTGGATTGTGCTAGGATGTTAATAAATATTTTGAGTGCTGTAAAATCCAGTGTAACAAACCAGTATCCAAACAAATTACAGCCCCCCATTCACATTTTTAGAGACACAAGAGCATGAGTACTTGAGAGCAGTTTCAGTTTTGCACTTTCTAAATTAAAGTTTGGCAGGCTACCAGATTTTCTTGTAATGGAAATAAAGTTTGGCTATTATTATTATTTCAAATCCTAAATATGCCTTCAATGTACACGTCATTAGAAAAATTGCACTCTTAATATGCCATGGTCATTTCCCACATTTGCACAGTTAAATGTCATCTGGTGTCTATATAATGTAGATGATACATTTGAAAACATCTTTGTTTCTTCAGGTTAATCGAGGTAGTCTGATATTTGAGACAGAAAACGATCAGCAGGTCAGCTCCTGGACCACAGAGCTAAAAGAATGTATCAGCAACAGGTAAGAAACAGAAAAACAGATATAACCTACCTACATTACCAGCAACCTCAGTATTTAAACCTAGTCTGTTTCAAACTTGGACTCTGTCTTTTAAATTTGATTCAACCTTTGAGAATTTTAGGTTAATGTTAGCACATAATCCACTCACAAGAAGTTTTTAGGAGGATCAGACTTTGTCTGACTCAGACTCAAAGACTCAAACCTTAGTCATGAAATCAGAAAAATTAGCTCAACCTGACCAAGCCAGCTGGGTCCCAGACACACTCCCACACACATGCACAGTATGTAACAGGAGCCTGCATCATTCACATTTGTCTCTCCTCACACAGTGTTTTTTTTCTTCTTCCTTTTTTCTTGAGATTCTGAGTGGAAATATTTAACACTTGGACTTCAGCTGTTTTTAGTGTTTGTGGGTGTGCTGGATGTTTACTCGTGCTCTCAAGCAGGTATGTGTTTGCAAATGCATATGCAAACACATACCTGCTTGAGGGTCCTGCAGAGTGGAGCAGGTTTGAGCCTTGTTGTGTTTGGAATATTCCTGGAAAAAAATCATTCATCAAACCCATCAGTCCACTTGATGTTTTCACTAAATCTTTGAGAGCCAGCACATCCGGTGTAGAGAGTATTCTGTTGGGCTCTGAACACTCTTTGAAAGCAATGAATGTAGTTTTGAAATCAAATTGAACTGAACTTTTTCTTTGCATACACTTATTAAAGTTGGGGATCTGTGTGGAAGTCTTGCTAGTGTAAAGGTTAAGATTCTTACTATATGCTCAACTTTGTTGCACCCCTTTTAGTTGTTTCCCAAAAAAGATATACAGCGACTGCTCTGCTAAGTTTGATATGTCAGGTAA
Organism: Ctenochaetus hawaiiensis; assembly: GCA_029783645.1. Classification (NCBI taxonomy): domain Eukaryota; kingdom Metazoa; phylum Chordata; class Actinopteri; order Acanthuriformes; family Acanthuridae; genus Ctenochaetus; species Ctenochaetus hawaiiensis. Next base: position 14,271,097 of record JAPZDY010000022.1, read on the forward strand.
ATCTCTGTGAGAAGAAATATCCATAAAAATACTCTATGCTGTACTAGAACATAGAGGAATACCTTAGTTTTCTGTCTTTCGTTTCAGCATAACCGACTATATAATAGCTTTATCAGCAGACATTAGGATTACACCCAAAAAAGCTTTTATAAGTTTGACCTCATGTTTCAGAGCATACGTATCTTGGTGTGTGTTAGTGTGTGTTAGTGTGTATTACTCTGCGAAAGGAAGTGTGGGGGAGGTCTAAGACTCAGGAGAATCTCAGGACCTTTTTCATTTCTGCAGATGTCTGGAATGCTCTAATTCACACACACAGACACACACTCAAACACACACATATACACACAAATACAGAATTAGTGGAGCAGTAATCACAGTGACAAAGTGAGATCAAAGTTCATTCTTAAATTAAATGTTTAATACATTATTTTATATGTTTGTATTATATATTTTTATAAAAAATCATTTTGGTACTGGAAAGCAATCATTAAAGAGCAACATACTTCTATTTTTAGTGTGTGAGTGCATGCCTACATTATAGCCCGACCAATACCGAATTTTTGTTAACAAACCTGTTATTTATGTTTTAGGCTTTTAAAATACAAGCTAATGTTGGAGTTTAATAAACAAAACACTGTTTTACGTTACCAGGATCCATACAGGACAAGATAATTTACTGCTGAAAATCAACTTGTTAGTGGTCTCTGGTGGACAAGCTGTGTAACCTGACACTGTTTTTAAATTGCCTCAAACTTAGAGGCATTTCTCTGCTAGTTTTTGGTTTTACTTCCAGACGGCATTTATACTGATACATATTGCTAATGAGCTTACATCAACATCCAATTACATGCCAGACATCCAATGCTAATTCTGACCATCAGAGCCTTAGGATATTTCAAACTATGTGCTTGTCAGATCTTTAAAGGCTTCTTTCAGATTGACTTCAGTTCTGTATGAAATATAGCTGCCCCCTCAATTTTTTTAATAGAGTGAGTCCGTCAAGACAGCAGGCGCACCAATACAGAGATAACGCTAAAAATAACACTGTTGTCTGGCAAAAAAGTTGAACCAGGCTCAACTTTGGCACAGCAATGTCATCAGACAAGGCACTGCATTGACCTGTTACATTCATGCAAGCACATATTCTTAGTAATTTGTAACATATTTATACTGTTTCTATCGCGCCCAACATGACAAAACATAAGAAGAGGTTATGAAGTGTTTTAGTAACAGATTGTCTGTAGCATCATCAGTCTGTCACTTATATTTTGTATCTCACTATTACTTAAAGACCACACACATCAAATACAGCCCTGTTTTTGGTCTGAGTGCCTGCTAACAGCATCTTGTAGGCAGGGTTTTCCTGTCACTTCTGGAGTGTACAAATGAGTACAGCACAGTCAACACAGTCACTGCCCTTCATGAAATGATAGACATTTTTCACAGAAGTCATTGTAACATGTCACCGGTGAAAAATACAGGGAAAATTATTCAAATTAACTGAAATGAATTCCATTCAGCGGCTTCAGTCTCAGGGTCCTCATATTGTTCATGCTTATTTACTGTCACCTGTGTTTTTTTCTGCAATGAGGAGTCATATTGTCTGCTGTTAAAAAGGGCCTTTTGTCCAAAAGTGTGGACAATTATCCTCTTTTGTATGTATGAGTCATAATAACACATTTACAAAAGAGAGATCAAGGAGGTAGTGTGATGCAGCCAGGAGATTGTGTTGATGGTAGACTTTGCCTTTGAGCTGGGCCTTTTCAATTCCTTCTTGATGTGGTCAGATGTTGAAGGTGTAGTTTGTTTCAAGCACACAGGGCCCTCAACACTAATCCTGGGGCATTGCTAGCTGTCTGAAATGTCCTCACTTTGCCAGAGTAAAAGGTAAATGATTCTCACAAAGATGGAAAGAAAAGAACAACACACACACACGCAGAAGAAATGAGACTTGTCTTCCTGTTATTCAGAGCACTGCAAACTTTAGCAAGTCAGCACTTTAGCAGGATTGGCTTTGGCTTCCCTCTTTAACCCTCCTGTTCTCATCAGTGTATGTACACACACATGGTCTCTGTATGTCTTGTGGGTGTGTGTATGTGTGTGTGGGTGGGTGTGAGCGAGTGAGCAAGCAGTGAAAGAAAAGAAGTGAAGTCTTAGTTCAGATGTGAACTGGTGAACTGGACTAACTTCCTGTCTGTGCTCAATGTCTTTGTGTTCCTCCAGCCTGCTGTTTCCTTCATGTTCACCAGAACCCCTCACCCCCCATGCACACACATACACACACACCATCACATACTCTTTCTCTCACACACACAATGCTCTGTAGACTTACCTCCTCTAGTCATCTTAGTTGTGATCCCTCATGCTTGTATAAAGTAGCATGTTAACATGGATAAATTATACATTACACATTTATTTTAATTATAGTAACTAAATGGGGACTCTGTAGCCTCTATACTGCATTTCACAACTTCAGTGTCTTTCATCACTAAACAAAGAGAAAATTCTGATCTTACTGCACAAGGAGAGCTTTCTCATAAGACAGATGGGGAAATACAAACAGAGAATAAAATAAATTGAAGTTGTCATGAAATTGACTCATTTTTCACCTTAGATGGTCCACAGTGAGGACAACAAACATGAGTTGGAAAGTGTGTGTGTAATCTGAATCTCCTCTTGTCCTCCAGGACTGGCAGCGTGGATCTAGAGCCCCTCCCCTCCCCACCTGACAGCTCTGCTCCGGCCAATCACAGAGGGAGCTCCGATGTAGGGAGTCAAAGTGAGTGAAGGAGATTTGCTTCTGAGTATTGTTTGTACGTTATGTACGTTTCAAGTGCACTGTTTTAAACAAATACAAGGAATAATGTAGTTTGAGTCAGGAAGCTACAAGTAATTTTTGCAGACTGTTATGATTGAAAATTACTTACCAAGTTCATTGCCGAGATTGAACAGCGCGCAAACATAGCTTCAACAAGTCCAACCAATCAGAGAAGCTTTTAATCAAACTTCCAAATTGTTTTTTAAGAGGAAAAAAAGGGAATTTCTTAACCTCAACTTAAGGTATGGCTTAAAGTTGCACCAGGAAGTTGGTCTAAGACTGTGATGAATGTTTAGAAATGACAGTCTGGGTAAAGATTTACTTTCATTCATCAGGTCTGTGGACCTACTGAATGAAAAACAAAAACTTGAATGAAACAAAACTAGTAATTTTAAAAACTTCTGCCTAATAAGTTGGAATTGAATTGTACATGCATATAAGAAGAGCTATGTAACTTATCTGCTTCTACTTAAGGCCATCAGCTTATTATTTATTGCTGGTACTGGCTGAAAACGGCTGCCAATTATAAGTCATAAAACCAAAAAATTAACTGAAAAATGCAGAAATGCTCTGTAGATTTGCTGGCCCCTGCAGAGATTCAGTGTGGGTTCATCACTCCAAGCAACACCTTCCATACAATATGTTCATTACTAATAATTATTATTATTAACAATCACACTATTTTGTTTCTCTGTTCATCCCTCCAGATCCCGTCACCTTTGCCCTACCGGAGCAGGTTGTCCAGAAGACTGATCACTTCCTGTTTTCCTACCCCTGGTTCCATGGGCCCATCTCCCGTGTCAAAGCAGCCTACCTGGTTCAGAGCTCTGGACCAGAGGGACACGGAGTGTTTCTGGTCCGTCAGAGTGAGACACGCAGAGGAGACTATGTCCTCACTTTTAACTACCAGGGAAAAGCAAAGGTACGTCTCAAAATGTTTGCGAAATCAAGACTGAGGGCTTTTTCACACTCGCATCTCTGTTCACATTCGGAAGTGGTTCACCAAGAAATTTTGTAATATGATCAAGGGCACTTTTTTTCAAACCCTCATTGTTCTTCTTTTTACCTGTGTGCATCCAAGTGAAGATAACCTTGTCTCCTAACAAGGATGGTAGCCGCTAAAATTAGGAGGCACCATCAGCTGATGGCAAAGACCATAGATAACTGTAAATTCTTACCAGCCTGGTAAAGAAATGAAGGGGACAAGAATCAGCTCTGGCTCGGACTCCAACTGTGTGAAAAACTCATTTTTATGGTTTCTCTTCCCTCACACCTCCATCTCTTTGTCTCTGCAGCACCTGCGCCTCTCTCTAACAGAATGGGGTCAGTGCAGGGTGCAGCACCTGCGCTTCCCCTCTGTTATGGACATGCTCAGCCACTTCCGCCTCTTCCCCATACCGCTGGAGTGTGGAGCAGCAGGTGCTGTCACACTGTCCAGCTTCGTCGTGGCGGGCTCCAGCCCTCCATCACAGGGTGAGACTTCACCATTCACCTTTTGTTCATATCATTTGTCAAACACAAAAAAATGGGGCCTTGGTGTTTGTAGCAATAATTATGTGAATTAAACTCCAACAAAAGTTCTCTCTTTTTTTTCCCCCCATAGGTCAGCTCTCAGGTGCTGTTCTCGTCCCTTTCTCCCTCCATCGCTGGAGCTCTGAGCCCAGCTTGGCTCATTGCAGCCTGGCTCGCAGCTCCGCTAATCCCTCCTCCTCCTGCTCCACCAGCACCACCTCCAGTCCCAGCTCTGTTTCCCAGCCAGGGAACCACCCGTTCACTCGCACCAATCCTGTTTCCGACCCTCCTCCGTCAGCTCCTGCTCCTCTGCGTCGGAGCGAATCGGTGGGGAGAAGACCCCTGCTTCGCCATCCCAACCCCCATATCCCTCAGCGAGACTCAGACTATGAGCTGGAGCCCGAGCGAGGCCGCAAACGGGCGATCGACAACCAATACATGTTGCTCTGATCCTCCATCACCTCTGACAGGCAGCAGCCACACATGCACACATCCATCAGACATTTTAATTCACCCCACACAGCTTCACGTGGGTGTGTGACCCTCAGAGAGCACATGAAGCTAACATGATTATAGCAGACTCATGAACCTGAGCAGATAATTGTTTGTGCGACAGTATGTGTTCAAATCGCACAAACACACATACACACACACACACACACACATGCTCTCGCTCTCGCCATGTCTGTGCTGGGTGTGTGTGTGTTTACCAGTGTCAGACCCTCACAACCTCCACCACGAGTGTCGACAGTGAATGTATTTATGGGAGTTTTATAACAGTGTTGACTGGGTTGGTGATCCTTGTTTTATTGGTTCTGTGTGAGAGGGGGAGAGCCGTGTGTGTAGCTGTCCTCCAGCCTGGACAAAAACTATTTTTTAAATGTTTCTGTTAGAGTGAACTCATAGAGGTGCACTTGATTTAACTTCTTTGGCACTTTCCCTGACCATATGAGAGGGCGCTGCCGATGAAACTGGTTAAATCAAGTGCTTCTTTAAAATATTTAAAAACAGACATTTAATGTTCACACACAAGACGTCGTGTGGAGCACACTCCCATCTTTTTTATACAAACACGAATGAAAAGCACTCTATTTTGGAGTGTCTACACACTCTATTAGATATTCCTCCTTTTGTGCATCATTATATATGAAAGTGCGCAATGCTTTCAGTGCACTTCAGAAACAATGTGTATTTTTTCTATACACAGATTCTTTTGTACAAAAATGTAGAAAAAAATTAGGAAAAAGATGAGAACTTGGTTAAAGTCAGTTAGAAAGCTGATGTGCTTCCAACTCCTTCAAACCCTCGCTAAAGCAAATGCAGATAAGCCAGGAAATTATTCTAGATCAGCTTTTACCAGCACAAAAGCTGTGGAAACACGTCGCTGTTTGTGGTGTGTGTCTGGAAGTGTCTATTCTTATGGATGAGAGATGATTAAAAGTGTAATTTATTAGCATGATTTTGCTGATCTCAGTCTGGTACAGTAATCTCCACACAGTCTGTGTGTGAATTTATGAAACTCACTGCAAGATTTTCCAAGAGTGTCTTTGTGGTGTCACATGTTAGGCTGCAAGCACCAAAGGCTGTATGTGCACAAAGTTAACTTTTGAGTAAGCACAAAGAGTTACAGAAATAATTTTGGCCACAAAATCAAAGAAAAAGGAATTATATAAGCATGATATAATTCATATGTTGTTTTTTTCCATCCAGCAGCCCTGAACAATAGTTTAGAAAAAAAGATGGATGGAAACTACCTTATTAATTTGTATCACTTGATACAAAGTCACCTTTCATGAGGATTTTAAACATTTCAAGTCACAAGAGCTGTTATTTTCCACATTTTTTAAAAGTGCACTTCCGCCCTTTTTATATATTTTCCTTTTATTTGCAGAACAGAAGAGCTGCTGTCAGGAGGAAAGATGAGTAAAGCTTCTCTGTCCAGGATGCTAGTTTGCCTTTTGTCCTGATGGAAACACGATGTGCAGAAAAAATGTATTTTGTGGCAGGATCACATTCTGCAAATATTTAAAATTCATTGTGTTACAAATAAGTTATGATATATGAATTATACTACAATAATTCCACAGCTCTTCTAAACCTGATTTTGTGGCCTATAAAATATTGATACCAAAATGCAACTTGGCTCCTTCAGGGGTTTATTTGAACACACAAAGTAGAAATAGACGCCCAACAGAAAACAATCACTTGAAAGGCTTTATTCCAAAGAGCTCGAGAGGGGGAAACATTACATGTAGATAAATACAATAAAGAAAGAATCAAAGCTAAGTTTGAGTGTTTGACAAGGCCTGAATGATTTGCCTCTTCTAGTCCTTTCAGGTGTTTGGATTCTTGACGAGTGAGGGTCGAAGCGTTGGAAACTTCAAAAATCTGAAACTTTTTTAAATCTCTTTTGCTTTGGTTTAATAATCTAAATTAAACTCTTGAAGTAGACGGTGATATGATGCAACTCATGAGAGAGAAGAGTGTCTCTGTGGATATTTACTTTTATTTTCTTGCAGCTTCAGGCAAATCTTGATTGTGGGCGTAGCATCATGTCATATCATGTCTCCAACTCATACACTCATAGCATTAATTATTTTTCTTAGTATTTTCCACAGAACTTTGCCTCAGCAGCCATTAGAGAAACCAAAGAGGGACTATAAAAATACATTTTTACACAATACGTCATTTTCAGGAGAACTCCCACGTTTTAATGAGAGGTTTTACGAGAAAGGTTTGGTTTGATTTGAAAGTGTCCAGATGGGTTAAGAGATATTACACACACACAAACACACACATAATAATTTGGTCTTTGTTGTCTGGTTTCGTGTTCCTTTAACTGAATTTTATGACCAAATAATAAATAAAGGTGCCTTCTGAGTTTCTTGAACCAACAGTTTAACGCTGCACTGACCAGAACAGATGCACATTACTCAACTCAGGTGTGAATTTTATTGTGACGAGATGACAGGCTTCGTGTTTTTATAAAAAGGACTACATCCTAAAATTAAAATCCTTTACCAAAGAAATCAGAACAGCTGTTTTCTTATTCGCCATCAGGTTTCAGTTCCCTCAACAGCCTCTAAAGAGCTCATTTGTAACCAAGATCAAACTCTTTTTTTCTGCCTTCAGATCAGCCTGTTGCCACACCAGATTTGTTTGTTACATTCTGCCTTGTGAGCCTCATTACTTTTTACAGAAAATGTCTAATAAACAGTGACCACTTTTTCACATAAAAGCAGGAGTTTTGACACACAGACTGATTTTCTGTCATTTTGTTTCAGTACCTAAAGCTTCACTCCCATTAGCAGCCCCATGCCTTCTGGAAATAGTGTGCTAGGACGTGTCTGCTTGTCTTCTAACCTCGCTTTAACACTAACTTTAGCTGTTAAGATTTACTTCAGTAAACTTATTCTTCATGTTTGGTTTAGACCTGATTCTGTCTGTCTCTCTGCCCTCTTTGTCATTGTTAGTTTACCGATACTGATTTTTTTTTTTTTTTTAAATAGAGAAATGCAGAAATGCAACTTCATTTCCTCATGAACCGCTGTGATTACTTCTCTTGTTGCGCAACAAGTCAGCTTTGTCCACCAAAGGAACATTTTTACAATGGTTGTGTAGTTCTCTTTAACATATCATCACGAGCGAGACTGACATCTTTTAAGTGTTTATAAGGGGAACAAATACATGGATGTTTTTGGCAAAAGTACGGTTGGTCTTCCTGCCTTTTTGTGCCCAAGTGTTTAATTTCTGCTAACAGAAAGCAACGGTAACAGAACCTTTTGACTATCAGTCCCCTTTCTTTACTAATTTGAATTTTACTTCTCGGGGAGAATAACTGTGCCTTTGCCAGAAAGCTGCTGTTGCTTTTCCCTTTCCGAAAGCTCAGGGTGTGATGAGGTGCAGAACTTGTCTAGTGCAATATTAGAGATGCACAGTGCTTCACACCTTTTTACGCATGGAGGGAGCCATCAGAAGCTTCTAGATTTATTAGATCAGTGGGAATTCAGTGTTTGCATCTGCCCACAGACTGAGAAAATATCTTTTAACAAATGCAAAAGTTCCCAGATAAAAAAAGTCAGTATATTTAAAAGTGGGGCTACAACTTTTTCCTATCGCTTTAAGGCCTTTGTTTCATGGTTGGTTCCTGTTTGTCTGCAAGAATCGAGTTAATGCTTCAGAAAATCTCCACGTACCTCAGGTGTCTTTAATCCTCATCATCTGCTTCAGCATCGCCTTTAGTCTCCCTCATGTTTTATTTTAAATGTTGATGAATGTAATGTGTTTTCAATACTGTTCATTCTGTTTGTTAACTTAGCACTGTAAACATTCCAGTACAACCCATGATCCCTTCAACAACCAATACAGCTTTTAAAACCTGTCAGTGTTTGCATCCTTTTCAATAATAAGCATCTAAATTATATAAAATATATATCAACTGTATATTTGACTTTTTGTAAAATAAACCTAACCAAAAAAAAAGCCTCTGCAGCCAGTTTGTGATTTGTTGTGTGCACTTTCCAAAGTCTGTCATCTTGTTTATCTACTTCATGCTGGAAAAATGAATGAGCAAGTCCAGAGTTTATAATTCAATGGTTTTCTGACATGATGATTGAGAACAAGCTGGTGGATTTCACTGAATACAAATTAGTCAATGATACTAGAACAAATAGTCCAAAACTGAGTACCATGGCAAGTTAGAAGTTTTTGCTTACTTTCTGAAAGTAAGTGTCTCATACAATATGAAGCTAGAAAACATTAGCAACCAGTTGGTTCAGCTTCACATTTGCTGGAAGTGAGGGGGGAGGGAGTGTGGCTTTGTCCAGTGTTAAAAAGATCTGTTTACCAGCAACTCTAAAGCTGTCAAATGGACATATTTTATCTTGTGTGTTTCTTCAAAGCAAAACTTGAGTGCAAAAATGGCATGTTTTGTTTTACGGGGTGTCTGCTGCATTTAAAGAAGAGAAACCAATAACGCAATGCAACCACAGTAAGCCATTCAGTTTTTAAAACTTTTTTATTGTTTTTAAATTTTTTTGCTTATTTTTTTAAATTATTTATATTATCTACAAAGTAAAAGTTTTAACTTAAAAGTTACATAAGGGTCAGGTGAGAAGTGGGATCTGATCACCTCAGCCATTATAATTTCATAAATAATGTTTCTTCTGTCCTCTTGGCTGCCAAAATGTGTTTATTTCACAGGAAGCTTCTTGTCATGTTTTGATTTTAGTTTGGTTAGAAACCTTTCATGTAGTCTGGAAACAAACGCAGCACATAGCAGCAGCAATAAACAGTAATATTAATACTGTCTAAAGGTTGGAAGATTTTTTTTCATAACAAGGTGCAGTCAAAATACAAGTTCCAGTTGAATTTTCTTCTTCACTCTCATTGATTAGTTACTCTCATTCTCTCTTTCTCGTCTTAGTTGGCAAGCTGACTCAAACTGCAATTTGGGACCCCTGGAAGTGTTTTTTGTGTGCCTGTGTGTGTGCGTGTGTGTATGTGCTGATTAAAAGAGTGTGTTGTGTTTAAGTGTGTCTGTTGCTGTGTGTGTGTTTACAGATGTCTGCGTGTGAACAGGGGCTGAATAGGAGCAATCTTGTCCGTTAAAACTCTAGCTCGTTAAAACATGTCACTGCATCAACCTGTTAACATTCTCTTATTGCCTAGTCTGGGAGGGTGGGAGGAAGGGAGGAGGGGAGGAGAGGAGGGGGAGGGAGGGAGGAGAAGGAAGAGAAAAGCTGACGTGAAGCATGTCTGGTGAGGATGAGGAAAGAGAGGAGAGAGGGGGCTCTCATTCTCTTCATTGCCTGGTTATGAAGGCTCTGGTTGAGGAGCGTGACGCAGTGCGGGTCCCTCAGCTCACTGGCACCCTCTATCTACAGCTGTTGCTGATGATGAGGTTGCACTGCAGAGACGAGACAAAATGGGGGAAATGTAAAGTTCATGGATGCAGAGGCTGTCCACAGCAAAGGTTCACATTAATTTCAGTCACATGTCTATATGATCGCGAAGCCTGTTTTTGCTTGCTGTACTAATTTCTCCTGTTCATTGAAAAAAGATGTCGGCTGTAAACTGTTACAAGAACAGCAGTTTACAGTTTTGTTACATTATTCTAATGTGCAGGTTATCATAACTTTGAATTGATGAGTAAGCTTTTAAATTTAAAAGACATACAACCAGCCTCAATAAGGCCTAATCATTCAGATGCCCACATGTGCAAATACAGGACAATCAATAACAGTGAAGTGACATGACATGCTAATCCTGCATTTCTTACTTTAGAGAGGATAAACAGCTATGTTTTTATTTGTGACTCCACCCTAGAGAAGAGTGCTAGTAAATGAAATTAAACATACCTTGTGGATGTGCCAGGTAGGAGAAATGTGTGGTGGAGGAAACAGGGATGGGATTGAGGGCAGTCTGGGGCATGGGTGGCTGGGGTCCCCCTGGAGGACCCTGGGTGGCCATTAGCATCATTGTTGGGTGGGTTGGCGCCGGGTGGTGAGATGGCACCATACCAGACTGCATATGGGCCTTGGTGTGAGAGAAAGAGCGTGTGTGTGTGACAGAGAGAGCAAAAGTGTGACAGAAAAGTGAGAATGACAGTGAGAGAAAAAGCAGAAGGACAAGAGACGAGTTCATTAAAAAAAAACAAAAAAACAGACATCACAGCCAGAATGGATCAGAGCATAAAGCCTGACATCCCTGTGGCAATCACTCATGATTAGTAATCTCTGTTAACACTAACCATCAAATAAAAGCTGCATAGTCACAGCAACAAAAGTCATCTAAGGAATTCTAGCTTTCATACAACAGGAAATGACATAAATGTGGTCTCTGAAATGTTTTCTGCCAACAAGTGCACATTTGTTAGACGAACAGATCAACATTTCAAGACAAACACAAACACATCACGTGTTGTTTGTGTGGGTTGATACATATTTTTCCCTCTTTCTTTATAAACAAAGGATGCAAGTGTTTTTGTCCAGAGTGTTCAACTATTTCGTTAAAGACAGATAAGGGTCAAACCTCCACGTACCAAACATGTTAGCACTACAGCTATATGGATTAACAAGATTAGACTGAAAGGCTTTGTTTTCCTCTTGTGTGCTGTGTTTCTCTTATAATGAACAAAACATACATCCACAGCAAGAGAAGGTGAGATACACATCCTGATCTGAGCTTAGTCAGACTGCTATATATATATATATATATATAGAGAGAGAGAGAGAGAGAGAGAGCTTTATTATCACCCCTATATGACCTTTATACTCTGAAACCCTGCTGGAACTGATCCCAGTTTTCCTCACTCTCACCTTTAAGATCATGGACAGGAAACACTGCCAATCTGATAACTTGGCTGGAGCTCCTGCAGTTGACTGAATGCCGTTTGTGACCTACCTGCTGCACATGTGCCATGTGGTTGTGGTTGTAGCCATGCTGGACCTGCTGTGGGTGGATATAGACCGTCTGCTGGGCAGAGGGAAACGATGCCTGGGGAGACTGAGGGTTTGGCCCTGGGGTCATGGAGGGGGGCGTGGGGGCCAAAGCCGAGTACATCTGCTGCTGCGGGGGCTGGTTGGCCAGATGGAGGGCCTGGGCTGCTGCTGCCGCTACAACGCACAAAAATACATTAATAAAAACACAATACTAGTACACACAAAACCATAATCCTTCATTTGAAAATATCCAGCTCTAAAATGTCTTAACAGAAAAATAACTTCCAATATTATCACCTGCTGCTGCCTGCTGGTGCTGCGGGTGCTGGACTGGGCTCGCAGCTGGGTGGCTCGGGGGACCTCCATGTTGTGGCGGGCCACCCTGCTGGGCTTGGCCTGTAGGCGTGGCAGAAGGCTGGGGGTGCTGTGGATGAGGGTGCAAGGTTGCGCTAGGGTGGGGGTACTGCTGAGGCATTGGCCCCGGAGACACTGTGACACAGGGAACAGTGAGGTGAGAACGCAAGCAAACAAACAAACAAATAATACATATGACGTAGCCTGCAAATGCTGGCCCAATGCACACTTAAATTAAGATATACAAGTGGCGTGCTGACGTACCATACATGGTGTGTGTCTGCTCTGGGTACTGTGTAGTTGAGGAAGAGACGAGGCTGGGCTGACCATGCGTGGGAGGCGCCATCATCCTGGCGCTGCCCTGCATTACAGGACTGAACACATGCTGCGCCTGAAGGACACGAGACAGGCACAAGACTTCAAACATCAGTGTTACAGCTTGTGTGTGTGCTGTTTAGACAGTACTTCATTTAGAGGTTTGGCTTCCTTGGTACCAAATTTCAGGTACTGTGTAATCAACAACAATGTAGTCACTCAATTTCAGTCTTACCTCCACAGTGCTGTGTCAGCACTGGAGAAGAATACTCTGGCTATTTTGTGCTTCTTTAAACCAATCAAAATTGTCTTTGGGGACCAGAGAAATCCCACAGCCTACATCAGGTGATTCACACTACAAATGATGTACATTTCTAACAATGAACAGACATACTACTACAACTCGAAATAAAGACATATGTTGTGCTGTCATTTTGTTAAGATCAGTACTTGAGCAGGCTTTGCTCAAACTAGTGTTTTGAGGTTTGTTTTTTATGCTTTAACTACAGTGAATAAGTATCTAGCATAAAGTTGCTTTTAGTTTAAACCCTTCATGTCTTCTTTTATCTCATCCCTTCTTTTGGACTAAATTGTTTAGTCAGTTCTATTAATGTTCATGCCAAAGCACCAGAATGAAATTCCCATCACTAATCAAGATGACACAACTTTAAAGAGCCTGAAGCCAGTTTTCTTACTACCTAAATGTTCCAGCACTTATTCTATCAAAGCCTGCTCTCAAGCAGGTAACAACACTTCAGTTGTAAGAGGCAGGAGCCTGCAGACAGCCAAACAAATCAGAGGTGATCAAACACTGGCATCATGCTGACAGCCTCTGAAACTGCTGGACCGCAGGCATCTGTCAGACAAATGGCTGACTAGTGAACAGCTGGGAGAGATTAAGACTGCCAGCACAAACTGATGGTACCAGAGTAACTAATGGTTACATATGGTTCTTGACAGCAAAGCCTGCCGGGCGGAGCTTTGCTAAACAAGCTGCTAAAGGTCATATTGTTCTAAAACTGGTGGTGACGGAGTAAATCTTACCTGTGACTGGTAATGTGTCATCTGCTGCACCAGTGGCTGACTGGTGAACTGTTGCGGGCTGCAGGTGAAGTACTGGGCAGAGTAAGCGGGGCTCTGTGCTACAATAGGTGGTCCTGCTGCCGTCGCTGGGTGCATCATGGTGGGTGTGCCGGGCGGGTGGTGCTGGTCTGACCTCTGCTGGGGCATGTTGGGTACTGGAGGTTTATGTAAAAAGATTCCATGAAGAAAAAGTTTTCTTTAACATCCCTTGAGCTGAATAGAACAGAATAATGGTGGAGAAAGTTCTGCTGGCTTTAAAAGAGGCTAATTTTTTCAAAATTCCAAATGGACCTGACCCTAATGTATTTCAATCAATCTTGGGAAAAGGAGATAAACAAAAATGGTAACTGAAAAAAAATAACGTTTCTGAAATACAAGCAGTTTTCTAAACCTCTCTCTTGTAAAAGCCAATTAATTACTACTTTATTTGTAATAAATCCAACATTTTTGCATGTCATCTAACTGCAACTAGTTCTTCATTTAGATCAATAGTTTGGGCTTTTAGGGTGCTATATTTTTTTTATTATTTTTAGAAATTTTTCATCAAATTCTGTATAATTTTCTCTGGCACTCAGAAGTTTCCAGACTGTTTTCAGCTCCTCATTATTACATTTAGCCATCAATAATCTCTGAGTGCTTGACAGACCATTTGGTCACCTGGTCTGACACTTTCTACTTGTTTTCTATTTGCATGTTAGTCAAAACTGTGTCATTATTTGTAGAGAAAATTAAGCAAACCATCAGAAAATTATTTTTGTTAAAAAAATGGTTTTAGTGGATACTAAAAAGGTAACAGACCAGTGCTTTCAGCCTCAATAAGAAAATTTAGTGTTTTAAACGTATATATGTCCTTAAATATAATAACACTATGCATATCCAAAAAAAAACAGTTCTACAGTAAGGGGCAAAACAGTGATTTCCCGACTAGACTTTTCAAATAAATGTGATAGAGACAGAGACAGAGTGTTAGCAAGAGACAGGTGGAACAAAAATAAGACAAAACTGGTTATTCTCACCTTTACCTGGTCTGTAGGGTTTAGACTGGCTGACTGTCATATGTGGCATCTGAACCTGGTACATAGCTGGAGACTGGAATGAGGAAGGCAGATGAAGAACAGGTTTATATTTTTTTCATCTCAGGGCACTTAAGTATCATTTCTACATAAAAAAACATCCTTCTAATAAAAACAGCTAAATTTTGTTGGGACTATTTTTACTATCCGTCTTAGGGGCTTTTTTACTGTCCCTTTAGTAGCTGACCTATCATCCAGCACACACAGAAAGGATTTAAAAAAAAACATAAATGGGCATGTGAGATGGGGAATTATCTCTTACATGGGACCACATGCATTACTGACTGTCCATCATTGGACAGAGAAGGGGGTTTTAAAAATACGACTTTAACCAAAACACTGTTCATTGTCTTCCATTCCATATCACCTGAACATTATACACCATGCATTTCTAATACAAACAGTACTGCAGCAAAAACAAAGAGGCTTAAACTCCTATTAGCTTTCAGCCATTTGTTGGATAAACAGACGAAGCCAATAGAAATATGATGAGTTTGTAAGTCCATCTGTGACAACAGTTTACAATGAATTGCAATAAGAAGTTGGCAAACCAACATCTGATGGCATTAAGTTCAACAAGCAAGCAAAACATCTCAGTACTGATTGGCTTTTAAAAACAAAAAGATTTAAAAAATTCACAAACCTTCCATATTATGCTTTTCTAATGGAGCGAGAGAGAGAGGAGGAGGGGAAGAAAAGGAAAAGAGAACCACTCTTTAGTTGTTCAACAAGGTACTTTGTCTTTTACATGTGACTGATGTTGGATCACCAAGTTTTTCTTAAAGCAACACACAAATATATTGACTTACAATTACAAATGTTCAAACCTTTGATCAAATGCTTAAAAAGCTCAAATGCTGTTCTTCTTTAAGTTTCTTTGAAAGTTCTTAAAGTATTATTTGAACATATTGTTGACACATTTAACATACATCCTTCTTTCTTTAAACAGTTCTTAGCTTGCTATGTCAAACATTTACAAAAACATTTTTCAGATAATTTTGCAAAAATAATTCTTATGAAAAAAACAGTCTGGAAGATGACAGAGGAAAGAGAAGTGATGACAAGGATGGATGTATTCCATATGTTACGTGTATAAAGACAACACAACTACAAAATGTGAGATGTTGCCAATTGAAATAAGACAGAGAAAGAAGCTTTGAGAAAATGATTGTATGTGATAGAGTTTATCAAAGACAGAAAAGGAAAATTATGGATGACGACATACACAAGCAGACATGTTAGCAGAGCTCATAGTGATGGTTGTTAGTGATGAGTTACAATGAACTTTGCATTTCATGCT
>JAPZDY010000022.1:14287093-14312512 GCA_029783645.1 Ctenochaetus hawaiiensis
TTTGCATTTCATGCTGATTTAATGTGACGCTCAGAGTGAATAGCATTTCAGCATGCAGGCGTGGCTCTCACCTGCACTCCGGGGCTGACTGGTGTGAGGGGATACATCTGGGGGAAGCAAACTGTCTGGCCGTACACAGCAGGGGGCTGCTGTACCACGATGGAGGGGCTGGGCTGACCCTGAGGCCGGGGAGGCGTTGGGGTGTTGGCTGGTTTGGGCTGATGGGAAAGAGCATATAAACAGAAGACAGACACAGAGAAAAAAAATACAGAGTTTACTAACAAATTCAGTTTGTGGAGCTTAATGTGGCAGCTGTAGGGCACACTCACCTGAGTATTAAACCTTGGTTTAAACTCATTGGCATTTGGGTTGAGGGTTGATTTCCTCACTTGACTGCAGGAAGAGAGCAAATGGTTAACAGTCAATATCTAAAGGATCAGTCCAAGGTATTAGTATCTTTAAATTTTTCTTATGATCATCAAAGAAGCCTCAGTCACTTCCTGAAACAGCTTGACTTTGTACACTTGAGTAAACATAACTCAAACAGAAGTAAACAGCAGTTAAAACAGTGAACCACATTTGTTGGGGACTATTTTTCCTCCACTCACTCTTGTACTGCCTCCTTTTTCTCCTCCTTCTCTTCATGTTTGGGGCCACTGAATGTGGACGTGGCTGTCGTCTGAACTCCCTGTGATGTCACATCAAGTCCCGCCCTCTTCTGGTCTGGGGCGGAAGGAGACGGGCACAATGCAGCAGGGCTGCCAGGCTTACTAGTGTTTGTGGTGGTGGTGGATGGTGCTGAGGAACCACCCGGGGTGCCAGCAGAGATCACTATAACACCCTCATCTGTGCCCTCCCTGCCCGCTGAGGGGGCCTTGTCCATGGGGAGGTCTTTTGGCTTATCTGCTGGATCTCTAGGAGGCTTGGTCATCAGCTGGTCAAAGGCAGGGTCTGAGTTTGAGCTAGACTGCAACTGAGAAGTGGAGAAGGTGCACACAGGCTTTAATGCAGCCTCATAAAGATGACATTATTTGTGACATTTTCAGTGGTTCAGTAGTTTCTATATTTGATAAATGAAAGAAATACTTACCCTAAAATCTACACTAAATTTCTTTAAATTATCTATTTGTTTTCTGTGGTCTGTTGCCATAGAGGGGGGTCCTGTGAGGTGAACAAACAGAGAGAGAGAGATATGACTGAAGGCTTAAGTCATCACCAAGTGGATTCAGATCCTGGAAAGATTATTTTTAAGACAGCACAACAACCTGAATAATGTAACAAAAAAGTTACAAAGAGGTAATTGACATCTTTTGTTGCCGAGACTCTTCTTATATCCATCACTAAACTAATTTTATTTTTGTTACCATTTAAACTCATTCCCCTGTTTTATATTTTGTGTTTTGGATCTAATTGACATTATTTGGTTTTATTGTGAAGCACTTTGTAACTTTGTTTCAAAAGTAGCTGTGAACGTAAAGTTACTGGTATAAATACAAAAAGTAATAATTGAATGTCTCAGCAAATGGTCTTTTCTTTAAAATATTAGTGATGCAGCTTCACAGCAGTCTGAAGTGTGAAACAGTGTTTCTGAGGTGTGTACTGTTGTCTAGTTTATGTTGTACCTTTACAGACTGGTCTGGTGATACTAGGTGAGCTGTCCAAGGGCTTGATATTCTCCTTGTTTGACGTGGGGGATGTTTGTCTTGTCTCCTGGACACGACATTCTTTTGCTACAAAGAACAGAAAAATACTCCTCTGTACTCCCAGAATAAAGACAGTGCAAAGATGAGTGAGCAGTGCTGCTGGGAGTAGCAGAACTTATCCAACAATGACAAATCCTTGTACTCATGGACCAGGCATTACACATTTTACTGAGGATTCCTCAATCCCTCAATCAATCAATGTAAAAGTTAATTTTAAGCTTACCATCTCCTGATGGAGAGGCAACCATGTTGGGGGAGGGGCTAGCAGCGGTAGGAGAGGAAGCTGATGTTGGTGTAGCAGCAGTTTCCACAGGAGCCGTTCCTGTCTGGGGTGATGGGAGGGAGGAGGAACCAGCAGAGGCTCCTCCCATACTGTTCTGTCGAGGGGAGCGAGGTCTGTGGGCTGAGGAAGTGAGGAAGAAATGAGATTTTGTTGATCAAACAATGTAACAACTGTCTAAGTTATACTGATTAAATCCACTCATCTTGATTTCCTGTCCAACATTAGAGGTTAAGATTTGCATTTATCATACAATGAGGTGCTTCTTTAAATACAACAAGGCTGAATTTGTTTAGGAAATATTTCAGGGGCCCTTTCACATTAATGCAAGGCCATTTAGATATCCAGTGGTGCTAAAAATAATGTCTTATCTCCCTTGCAGATATGTTCCACTCACTGTGTGGTATCTTGATGTAGAAGTAGAAATGTTTATGTTTATATGAGGTTGGACATTCAGCAAAATAAAAACAAAGATAGACTAAAGAGATACAAAGAAAAAAGAAAGTAAAGAACTGCTCTACCTCCGCTAACCACCGAGGACCATGTCCCTCCAGAGGAGTTGCTCCTGCTTGGTGGAGTCACAGGGACATCTCCAGGGGCACTGTGGGAAATTAAGTCCACTCCTGCAGAGACTCCAGCGGTTCTGCAGGGTGGCACTCTGTGAGCTCGAGGCGTTCGCTGGGATTTTGGAGACATCCTGGGTGGACCTGTAAATGAAGAAATACAGATGAAGATGGGCAGAGCTTTGTCATGCAAAGTAGGGGTGAAGTAAACACACGCCTGTGTTTCATATGAACCCTGCAATGAAGAATTTGTTTCTGACAAAAGCTTTACAAAACAAAAACCGCTGCACTGATCACATCTTAATAGTAGGTTTTGATATCATATCATACAGCAATGTTTTTAGTGACATGCATGTTAGTACAAAACTGCAGACAATCCTGTGAAGTGATTAATGACACACCACACTTTTCAAACCACAACCAAGTGAAGATGAGAAATGGGGAAACAAGAGTAAAGAAGGTGAGATGAAAACCTGTATTTAAAGAGTTCACTGTTTAGCAGAGTCTGCATGAAAAGTATGTTAAAACTAAACACAAGTTCAATATTTTCCATTTCACTGCAAGAACATTTAGAAAGTCTAAACACGTTCAGAAGTGAGCAGAGTCATTATTTTAGCCCAGTACCCCAGCTTGTTGAATAAAAATGAACATGAATAAAGATCTAACAGGTATAAGGGCTTGACTACAATTATATGGATGTTGGAGAGTAAAAATAAAAGCATTCTTAACCCTTTTTGAACAACAACCCTTCATCCCTTGTTGTCTTCAAGTAGTTGATTTTCTCACCTTGCTGCAATAATGTAAGACTGTCTTTACAGGTACAATGGATCACACTTCCTTCCAAGCCTGATGCTGAGCATCATCTGAGATGCAACAGACTTTAAAAAAATTTACCACAAAGCATGATGAGCAGAATGCCAGAAGCACTTACTGATAAGTTAAATACAAAGTTACTCCCGATACTGAACTAGCTTTCTTTTGAGAAACTGTTGCCTTGATGTTTTCAGACGTATTACTCCTGCTTAACAGAAAGCACAGCACACACCGTGTTGCACCCACATGCCAAGGTGAAATTGCCTGTAGCTCTGACAAAGGATCAATTTGGTGGCTAACTATGTCCTTAAAGTGTCCTTTTTTATGGGATTTAAAAATCTGACCCCAAATCAGTCAGACGAAGCAACTTCACCTATTTGTGCTGTTTCACACCAGACCTGGGCAAATTTATATTTGAAAGTAGCTTCCTTATTTATCTTTAATTTTAATCATAGGTACATAAAACATTTTTCAATATGACTAAAATGTAATTTCCATATTGAGCTCAATTCATCCACCTTCAACTCATGCCTTTGCCCAGGTCTACTCCACACTGATGGGGGTACCTTCTGAAGACATGCGTTTGGGCAGAGTGGATGCTGGCGACGTGGGCCCGTGATGGGTAAAGGAGGATGAAGAGGAGGGATAGGAAGGGTGGGATGAATGAGAGGAAGGCCTGGAAGGTCGAGAGGGGGGTCTGGAGGGCGGCCTTGTGGGCGTGGTCGCCCGAGGAGGCAGGGAGGAGGGGCCAGACTGGTAACGAGAGGGGGGGCGGGAGGAAGGAGACGGACAGGGTGAGGGCCAATGGGATGAACCTAAAACAGGGCGACAACCGGCAGATGACAACCAATTAAGGGGGAAGGGGAGAGAAAGGTATAGTGGGAAAAAATAGGGGGGAGATTAGAAATCAACATGAGAAAAAATGGCAAGGTAGGAACGAAATTATTTAAAACAAAAGAACAATAAGTGTAAAAATATTAACAGCGACAAAAAATAGAAACTCTAAACCCAAAAAAGGGGCTAACTCAATCCCTGTGTCTCTGTACATTTCAGAAGTATTGTGTAATTTTAGGGTTAATAAGGAACACCAAAGGCTTGTGTTTGATGCATTAGACGAACCTCCATTGACCACTCTCTGGTCGGCCCCGGAGCTGGGACTGTAGTCGTGAGGTCCTTGTCGAGGAGCTGAGGGTCCAGCTGAGCTCTGGGTCAGACGAGGTGAATTCTGTCGTCCCGGTCCCCACGACATCGCCTCCCTGTTCCTCTGACCTGGAGGAATGTACTTGTTCTCTCTGCGAGCACACAAATACGTGCACACATGCACACATACAGACAAAGAGTACAGGCGTAGACAATAGTTAAGATAACAAATGGGAGGAATTAATTCTACTTTATTACATTCCACTAAGTACTCATCAGCCAAAATGAGCATGTTTACTTTAATTACAAAGGAAGTATTTGTTCTGGGAACAGCTGCTGTCTATTTAGCACAATTGCTGGAATTACTCCGTCTCCTTTCAAGGTTGTAAAATGCCTCTCAAGCTTGTGCCTTTCTACTGTAGACCCATGGCATGTGCAAGCATTATGTTCATATGCAGTATTTTACATACTTGTGCTCTCATCTGGCACTTAATAGAAACAGCTCCAATTCTTTCAAAAATAATTGTTAAATGCAGTGCATGGCATACTGGTGCATAGATCCTTCTCGTGCCTTTGCAAGCAATCAGACACTGAGAGGGAAGTATGTCAGAGTGCATATGCACGTGTACATAATGTGTCTTTCCACAGTCTCAGTGGAAGATATCAGGCCTTTTAGTTGATGAATTATTTCTAGTGATGATCATAGTCAGTTTCACTGCATTATCATGTCACAACTTTTTCAAAAGAAAAAAAAGGTGATAGGAAAAGGGCGATAAAAAGGTGATGGGAATAAAAAGGTGATAAGAATATCTTTTTTGATTAACACATAACAAAACACAATTGATGTGTGCACCAACAGACCTCTTAGCAATGAAATTTAATAGACATACAATTTAAATTTGATTATGGGAATTTAAAAGCTGGGACTCTGTGTTTTAAAGCAGCTGGTATTGTAGCGCACATCAAGATCCAATTAGCAACAAAGAGAACAAATGAAATTTGATAGGCACATGCTGGGTGTGACGACTGAATGATGAATGAACTCTTTTGGAGTCTGGGTTTTGTGTGTTTGTGTCCTGGTCTCACCTGCTAAGTGTGTGTGTTTCTCTTTCCCCTCGCACCACAGCAGTATATTTCTCCTCCTCAGAGCGATCATCGTTCTCCAGGGCCACACGAGCCTTGTACGTGGCACTGGCCTCGATCTCCTCTGCCAGCTGGGCAGCACGCGCCTCCCTCTTGAGGAACTCCTCTGAGTTGTCCCGCTCCAGGGGAACCCTGGGAAAAAAAGTTCAAGCCAGGAAAATGGCAGCAAGGTGATGAAATAACAAGAGAGGGGAAGCCCTGATAGAAAGGTTTTACTTTTTTATGCGATTTCCTGCTAAACGAGATTAAAAGAGTTATACAGCATTGGTAAAGAACCTGAGATATTAAAAAAATATTTATAATCTTGTTGATGTCAAACAACACAAGGTTTACATGTATGCAGGAAAATGTGTTACATAAGGTTACATATTTCAACAGAACACTGATAGGCTTACGTATATGTGGACAGGCTGCTGTCATATGTAGACAAGACTCCATACTTTTCCTCATTGTACTTGAACATGTCATTGGGGTCCCACCCGTTTGACTGATGAAAAAAGACAGAAAGATAATTTCATAATAGGCCTTCAAAAAAATGATCAATGCTTTAGATCAGATGACATAACCAGTGTTTCCCTGTGTCACTGTTAAACTTATGAGCGCCTGTATGGATTCCATTCTGTTTGCCCATAAGTCTGGAATCAATGTGTTTGTGTCTGTTTTCTTACCACATCTGTATCCAGAGACTCAAGGCTGTCAGAGTTGTGGGTCTCTCCTCCGTCCCAGGGCTCTAGATCTTTCTCTTTATGCTCGCCATTGATCCTACTGCTCACTGCTGCATCTGTGAAGTTGTCTGCATCACATACAAAGGATATTTATGTACAGCAGACTGCAACACACACCCACGACCACCCAAATCCATACAGAAGCTCATAATGGTACAAAGTCACACGGCTGATAAGGCTGTGTTAAAATAAATAAATTAAATAAATAAATAAATAAAATCGATTTTTTTCCCAATTTAAATTGATCTTCATTTGAATGATCAGATATCAATTTATCAACTGATCTTTTAATATATGCCTGTTTAGGCAGATGTCTGATGAGCTACAAAAGTCGCTGCACCTGTCAAGTACAAAATTTGGGAAGGTTTCCCACGTGGGGAGAAAATTTTTAGAGGGCAATCAGCACCACTGGCTGGTAAATGTTTGTATCTAAAAGAGTCACACAAACTGTGCCGGGACTCTCCACCACATTTGTGTGTCACACACAGATGTGCTGCTCCTGTGGTGCTGGCTCTTTTTAGCTAGTTTCACAAACACATGGACAGCCACCACGATGTGCACTCAG
Organism: Ctenochaetus hawaiiensis; assembly: GCA_029783645.1. Classification (NCBI taxonomy): domain Eukaryota; kingdom Metazoa; phylum Chordata; class Actinopteri; order Acanthuriformes; family Acanthuridae; genus Ctenochaetus; species Ctenochaetus hawaiiensis. The sequence continues at coordinate 14,294,026 of JAPZDY010000022.1, forward strand.
TCACTTGAGAAAATCTTTAATGCACATCACTTTGTACAGCAATGCACACAGGCACCAACAGAAGCATTGTGGTGCTTTCAAGTGCAACTGGTCAACTAAGAATTCTTATTTGAATGGCCATGAAGGTTCTTTAAAACAGAAAAGTTTTTTTTCTCATCTTCCTTTTGGTGAAATATACAGGCTTGCATCTTTAATCACTGTCTTGTTGTTTTATACCAGCATTTTTGATTAGATGCTAAAATCATAACTATATCTCAGTCAGGTTAACTTTATAGAATTAATTCTCTCACACTCTCTTGAATAATATTAAAGCAACATTTATATGGTAACTAAAACATCTATAAACAAACTGATATCTAATCACATCAAATCAGGACCTTGTGAATCAGAATTGAATCGACTGAGAAAATCAGTGGCAATATCCAGCCCTAATGACGGCAGTCTCACTGTTTATGCAGGGAAGCGCTCATGCCTCAAGAGCTTCGGCCACAAGCTCTCACAGCAAAAGTCTATATGGAGGTTGTGGTGGTTCACCAGGCACACCCACTCACAACCAGACATGGGTCTGACTGGAATGGGAAAAATCCTTTCAAAAAAATTGAGCCATTTGCTTGAGCTGGCCTTGGTAAAGATAAAGAGGATACAATGGTTCTGGCATAATGAAACAGAGTATGAAAGCAGCCTTGTAAAGAGAAGTTAGCAAGTCTCAGATCTGGCTGGCCTGCAGGCAAATGCTAATGTGCCTGTAACAAAATAAAAAAAAAGACAATGCTAAATTATTTTTAGCTATTTCCAAATTAAATATCACAGAGTAGCTACAATGCCCAACTTTTTTCCCTACTTCATTTATTACTCATTGCTCTTGGCAATGTCTATTCACATCTATAAAAGACTACTTGAGACTAAGGATAGTGCACATATTCAGGGCCATTCACTATATTTAAATGAACTCTGAGAAACTTTGGTTGGCATAACTAAAATCAGGGACAGGCATGCTCAAAGAAACCCCCCAATTAAATTTGAAAGGAAATCTAATCTCATGTCAGCCCAAGTCTGCTCTCACGTTCTCAGAACTTACACCAATGAATAATGTGCATAAAGCATATCAGCCACCTAAAGTCACATAACTCAGTCATCTAAACTAATCACACAATACAAAGTGCATTTAAGCATTTCTGGAGGAAGGTAAGTTCAGAAATTAAGAGGGAAAATTAGATTTGCGCCATACAAACAGCTGAGCTTTCAGGCTGGAATCATATTAGTTGAGGTGGTCTGTATGCTCTATGCACACCGCTGTTCAAAGGATCATCTGTACAATAAGGAACATTTACAAATCAAATGTGAGCCAAGTGAGGGGTAAGCAAACATGCATTTAGATTACAGTTCACTGCATGACCTTAAAGCACTTCAGAACTAAACCAAAAAAACATATCCTGAAATAACTCCATTTCTAATGCACCACTCAGAAAGATGATTATAGTACAAGTGTTCAACATGAGATTTCCATCTCTTGCTCTCAAAAAAATTAAGTCAAAATGCTCATAATTTCCCTTTTCCATGTATCTCAAACCATATCTTTTCCCTTACAAAGAGTTAGTCGTTACTGGCTGGCTGCATACAAACACCACATTAAACATACATTTTTTTTTTAAAACTCTTTAGATATAAATATAACTTTATAGAACAACTTTAAAACAATGTTGATGTTACAAACAAATAAAACAAGTATTTAGTGTTAGCTTACAATATTAAACATTTTAAAATATTGGCTGTATATTTCTCAAACATCCTCAGATCCCTCATTAGTTAGCACTAATTCCATAGGCTTAAAATTTGAGCCTGAATTGAGCTTTAAAGTAAAAGCTTAATTGAACAATGTATGATAGAGAAAACAAATCTTCAACCAAAGCGACACCCAGACCACAATCGCTAAAAAATGGAGCAAAACTGATTTGCATCACAAATTTGATTAATATTTTTTAGTTGTAAGTAGGGCTGTACCGAATGTAATTTTCACATTCTTAACTTCTTGTGACGTTTTCAGACAAAGCTTTGGAAAGACATCATCACCTCCTCAACCCAAACCCAAACAAGATTAATATTCACCTTGTGTTATTCACAGGACCACTTGATCATTTAAAGGCTAACTGAGGATAAATCCTCTTTTTAACCCCAGGAGTTTTTTAAAAAAAACTTTGAGCTCTCTTTCCACCCTTTCACAGCTTCAGATCAGGGCAGAATGGTGAGACTGAGGTGTTTATTCTTCCAGAAGCTCTGGTCTGTTCCCAACTCTCTTTTAGAATCAATCAGCAGCAGCAGCAGCTGTGTGCCTGCGTCTGTCCCTCCCCTCCACCCATCCAACTCACACAACATTCAAAACCCTGCGATCTGTAGGGAAGCCCATGCAATGTTGATTTAGAAATCAAATGTCAATGTTATGAATACAGCTTTAAACTATTCGGTACAGCCCTTGTTATATGAAAGCAGCCATTCTCAAATTCTATCATTAAAATTGGATTCAAAATGTAGCAATAAGTGGCAACACAATCAGGCCCAAGCCAGGGATTCACAAATTTGTTTGAATGCATTCAGAGATGTGCGAGAGGAGAAAACAGCTGTGTATTACCTGTGTCAGAAGAGACTAGACCATTGGAGAGGAGAGACAGACAGATGACACAGAGTCATGGACTGACAGATAGAGAGACAGACTGGTGATCACACCAACACCTGACTTCCTATCCAATGATTTCAAGAAATGGACAATCTACAACTTTTAAAGGGGAATAGGTTTCTTGTTTTAACACAGAGTGTGGAGTTCATAGTTTTAGTCAAGCCTAACAGACTCCACATGTCCCCTTATTGGAGCAATTACATTAGTAAATAAAACATGCACTGTACAAACAAAAATAGCATGTCTGAGCAGTACACTATTAGTACTTTGTGACATAAGGTCACCAACATTAGCAAAAGTGCTTTTGAAGTTACACTTCTCTGCAAAGCATTAAAAAAATTCAAGTGAGTTCACACTTGTTCAAGAATATCATTTTGATTTTTAGAAATAGTGGTTGTGTAGAAGCATCTATTTGAATCATGTGGCATTTCCCTCACACTTTTCACCTGTTCATTTTGAGAAAATAATACCCTCCCACACAGTTCATTATCATTCAAAGGAGAATTGTGTGGCTCAAAATGAATTAGATGAAGGAGACTTATTCAGCCTTTATTGAGTGTCCTTGCTGCTCTAGGGCAACCTTCGAACCAATCAATAGATTACATTAGTCTTCAATGACTGGCCACTCAGAGAGGACACACAAGATTTAACTCGTGGCAAAGCCTCTGTGACATGAAAGTAGTGAATACAGACTGAAAAGGATCAATGTGTTGTGTGTATCCACTGATAGCCAATAACTGTGGCACATGTTTATTTTTGTGTGGATGCAAGGAGTACATGGTGACAAACCAACCTAGCTGCATTGTGTGCGCTTCACAACTTCTTAGTATGTCCCTAGTTCTATGTACCTACACAATACCAATCACAACAGAGCAGCATTAGTACCTTTCCTGGCGAAATTCAGGTCCACATCTTTGAAGGTCACCACTACGACATCAGAGGCCTTGAAAATGATGCTCTCAACAATATCCTCTTTCCGGGGAGGTATGCTCGGCTCTGGGCTCTTTCTGTGGGCTGCATCCAACACCAGGTCACACTGAGGGGGAAAGTTAGGTTAAAAGCATTGTGGATCAAAGGGGAATCTAAACTACAGCAAAAGTGTAAATTACCCAAGGAGGAGAGGACAAACCATAGGGCTGGAGGACCAAGACCGTGAATTGTTTCTTTCAATTATACACTACAGTCATATATAAAGGTCACCTTGGACTCTAGAAAACTGTGGCAGATTTCTTTCACTATTTGCTGTCATTTTCTTCATTAAATTATTAATCTGTTAAAAAAAAAAAAAAAATTAAATTAATGGATAATGAACATAATTCTGATGAGCAAAACTAGAGAAAAGAGAACCAAATCCCTTATATAATTTGGTGTGTTTGACTGGAATAAAAACCAGCCATGTTTGTCCTTATCATCTGCCATTAACATGCTTGCCTAAAACAGACTATGGGAAATCCTTCCCAAGTTTACTGGCTGACAGCATATATGAACTAAAGTTTGACTAACAAATTAATTTAGGTCTGCTTAATTATGGCATCCACACCAGATGGAGTAGCTTTAAAGATGCAGAGGGAGCAGAGACAACCTCAAGTTTCCTAAAAACCAGTAAGTTATACTACAACAAGTGCATTTACATGAATAAAAACTAAAAACACAAGCCCCGGTACCAAAGATCACATTGTTGACTAAGGGACAGTGTGCAGAAGGGCAGAGAATATAGCTTCAGGAGGGGTGGGGGGTGAGGGGTATTCTACCAACCTTACTGACATTTCAGCCACATAACCTTATAAAAGAGGTGGGAGACATAAAATTCATAAATATCAAGCCTTCTCTTTGGTGTGAAAACAGAGAATATTGTATGGTTTACATCTCATCAAAAACTGTAGTTGCAGCCAAGCTCTGCAAGATGAACTGGACAGAAACTTCAACAATTGCTTGGGTGAAGCTATTCATTTGTGCAAAACTATATATTCCAGACGGGAGAAATATTGGAGAATACTTCAACCTAAAAGGGAATATAAAAGGCCACATACCTCTCCTCCATAAAAGGAAAGATGGAAAGGGCGATCTTTGTCTAAACCACCTCAGGGGTGAAGCTACCATTGAGTGCTGGCCCGGCACCATCTTCTCACTTCAGTTAACCCTAGTCACTGAAACTGCTACTGAGGAAATCACAGATCCAGCTCCATATTAGCACCTATAAGAACAGTGCACTGTGTGTGATCCTTACCTCTGGACCATATGTCTTAAATACTCCTTCATAGACTGCTCCGTTTTTCACTTTTAGTTCACACTTGGCCCCCTATGAATAAAATGAGCTCTCATTATTCACTTTATGCGGTGTGAATGTCAATTTACACATTTAAACAGAAGTTCAGAAGGCCATCTGCTGTAAGACAGATAAATGATTGATCAATCTCTGCTTTGTTTATGCAACCAGCTGTCTCCAGAAATCACACAGGCTTTGTTTACAGCAGCATAGACATTTTGAAGAAACAGCATGAGGTGAAAGACAGACTGCAGCACATATTGCTGTTACAAATTAATTTACAGTTACCATTATTCACATGGTTGTTTTAGTCATGGTTTCCTGACTGTGCTTACTTCTCTACAATTATGATTACACTGAAGAAATTTAGAAGGAAATACTAGACATATCTGGAAGATCATTTCAAAAACAGATCAGCAGTAAACATACCACCACTGAAGTCAAGACATGGACCATCCTCATATTTGCATATACACCATTGAAAATGACCTACAGAAAGAAAAACATAGTTAACTTCTGATGTTACCCATTTGCAAAGCTGCTAAATAGGCTTTAACATCAATGCAACACCTATTAGACATTTGCTCTCTCATATAAACGACTTCAAGAAATGGATTTCCAAACACTAGATTTATAATTTTTTATTGAAGTTCACCAGAGCAATTAAAAACAAAAAACTGCGCGTCTTACAAAAACATGTCATTGTATTCAAATTGTGCAAAATTAACAATAATCCAGTGTGTAGGCTTTCAAAAAGATGCTTCCCTTTAATAAAATACTGCACTCAGGCATACCAAACTTCTGATAATACATGCATATTCGCCATACGAGGTATTTTCCACTAACTTATAAAATGTAACTGGTTACTTACAGCTGAAGGACCTTTGCCACTGTGTCTTCCCCTAAGAGAAAAATATAGCAAACATTTGACATCTTAAGCACTGGATTTATTGCTAATGTAATACAACAAAGCGCTCAGACAGGGGCAACTGTAAAACTGAATGATATAAAAATTAAATGCTGCTGCACATGCACCCAAAGAACTCTGGGCCTAGACTGGGCCCAAGCAAATCACGGACATGAATTATCCAATAAAGCAACACTAAATACGCTTTGCAAATGTAGTTCTTTACATGTTTTATGGCAATGCACATTCTGAATTTTCCCCCAGATTCCTAGATATTTAGCTGGTTAGAAACATGTTGAAGGGGCTGCCAGCAAAACACTTTGTAGCCTACATTTTTTTCCCAAGCATGTCCTAAAATGCACCTTGTTCAGTAGCCGGGCACATGGCCAGGCATTCACGCTGAATTCAATGCAGGCAAAAGCCACATTCCCATCTCTATGTTCGTTGGAGTAAATGGGTTATAGGTTCACTTGGACACAATCAGTTCCTCAAATTAAATATTAAAGCAAAGTCAATGCAAGTTATGTCAAAATGAAAATAAAAGTGGAAAAGTACAACAGTTTCAACTGTTTTTTTAATAATATCTGCACACGGCCTGACAAGATAAAACGCAATGAATGGGACGCACTGTCCTAGTGACCGGTGATCAGATCCCGGACCAAATTAATCACCATCAAATTCACAATACGCATCCGCATGCATACTGACAGTATGTGTTAGCTTTAACATAGGACCACATGCACAGAAATGTCATGCTTCAAGGACACAATTTCACACGAGCAACGACGACAACGTCAAGGTTGAAAGCTCGTCGGTCTGTTATTCCCTCTTGTCCTCCTCACCCGCCCCTTTCTATCGTGCGCCCACACGCTTTATATCAATTTCTTGGCAAACCCGTTGCAGCAATATTGCGGTAACGTACCAAGCGACGCAACAATCCAATGAAAACAAACACAGATGCTTTATTGCAGTATCGCAGGCTGAAAGTCGCCAGGATGTCCCGTTAGCTAGCCGTTATAATACTGAATGAGGCAAGTGCACTGAATAACAGGCATGGGCTGTCAAACGGCTAATTAACGGTGGTAAAATTGACTCCTGCATGATAGTAAACTGATATCGGCCACTTGGCAAACCGCGTCACTGTTACACACGTGGCAAAAATATGTTTGTCCATCCAAACATATCTACATGCACAGTCAGAGACCAGATGATATGTTTTATCTAGCGTGCAAGAGGAGGCAACGTAACGTCGAAGTTGCAACATAATTGGGCCTCGCTAGCTTAACTGCATAACGTTACGCTAGGTTACCAAAACGTCGCAAGGCCGTTATCAAGCACGTACTAGTTTTGGACCACTTAACATGAATGTCATCTCTCCAGAACGCCACTGTTAGCAATGACTGTGTCCATGTACCTAAAGCTGTCCACATTATCCCCGGCTGCTGTGTTTTATTATCGTTTTAATTCCACAGACCTGCCCAGATTCTGTCTTCCCCCGCCGCTTCCTCCGGCACCGGAGGCGGCGGCACCAGCGGTGTTGCCACCGCCGGGCTTGCTGCGATTTCCACCGGCCTTCATTGACATTATGATCCCATAAAAGACAGCGTCTTAAAATGACCAGCTTGACACCGCAATTTCTTGTCGATGAAACGTTGTATGTTTGTGGAACTGTTCACTAACGTAGGCAGTCCTCAGATCTGGCTATCTTGCAGGCTAATGTCAACGTGCCTCTTGAGGAAGATGCTATGCTAAGACGCTAGCTGGCTAACAGTTGCTAGCTAAATTAGCAATCTGTACAATTCCTATTAAAACAGAAATAAACAATATTTAAAAAAAGACAACACGCGCCAACCCCTCGTCCAAAATAAACAGAGGTGCTACACCTCTTGTCAATTTGTTATGTAATCCTAGCAAAAAAAATTCGATTATCTCAAAATAGGGTTTACGGCTAGAGCTATCTCGGCTTCTTTCCGTTGCTAACAGCGAAAAGACCAAAACAGTCTGAAAGGGGACAAAAAACAGCGGAGGGATATATGAAAGGCGTAACGCCTCATAGCATGGAACAACATATTTCTACACTATCTTTTTTGACAACCACTGATCTGCTAAAATGAGAATTGTGGTCATGCTTTTATCTCGACCGCAGAGAGAAACGCATAGAGATACATTTTCTTTCAGTTACTCCTGCAACATGGCACTATTTTCAGGAAGTCCATCAATCCTCTGTGGCTGTTTGGTGGCATCCACGTGAGCCGGTGATCACACTACACACACAAACACGCACCTGGCATAACACGCATATAAGATACTATGAACGTATTATCTGTGTGTGCAAAATGTTGGACACTAATCGTACACATTACATTAACTGCCCATCATTTTCTTCTAAGAATGACATTTTCTTTGTGGTATTCTCATCTCGCAAACAACTGGTCTAACCTCGACAATCCTCATAAACAGAGAAACAAAGGGATGCAGATAGATTTCCTTAACAGCATATGTCCTTATTGAGCAGAATACTCTTGTGATTTCATCTTTGCATGATTAAAGGCAGTTGGCTTTATATTGCAAAAAACAAAAACAAACAAAAAAAACATTTGAACAACGCACTAAATATTCAGTATATTTATTCGCAGTTAAACTAGGCTACATTTCAGGCTCCTGATATGACTGGTCTTAACATATATATAGCCTATATAGCTCAATAGTTCAAGAACGACTTTGTACATGCTTTTTTATCTAGTTTTTCCTTATTTGCAATGTCTATGTTTTGTTTTACTATGTATATAGAAGCTGTTTTATTTATCTATTTGTCTTTAAAAATACTCACAAATATAATATTTACATAAAGAGAGCTTCAAGAAACTATTGGATTTGTCTTGCCTTGTGACGCTATTGATTAAATGATGAAGTGGAGAAATTTGAAACACATGGTACAAAGAATTGTATCAAAAGAAATGTCAAAAGAAGTATCATATTTAGTAAAAATAAGAAAAGAACAAGAACAAGAAAAAAACTATGCTCTTCACATGCACTTTTACAAGTTTGAGCTTTCATGCCCATCTCTAACACAGCAGTATGTGCCGATCGAATATGTTCAGCACCTTGTCGCAAACTTTGAAGCCATTAAACCACTGCAGTAAGTAAAACTCGTTTTGGCTCTTCTTTTTGCCTGTTTTTAGAGACAGGCTATTCAAAAAAAGTGAACCACTTCAACATTCTTCTTCTGGATGATCTCGAGATCAGTAGAGGTTTTGGGGGACGCTGGTGGGAAGAGCCCCCATGTGTCAATCTGTTGAAAAACAGGTTTAGCTCATCAGACCAATTATTTTTCTCCTGCAAACACACAGCAAAGCGTTTTGCAAGGACTCACATTATTTGTTAAAAACTAAAATAATTTGGCTTGGTGGCCTTTTCATGAGATGATTGTGGCTCTGTACTCAGATATAAGGATGAATTTTTGATCAGCTGTATTCATAGGCTGGGAAAACTTTTTATAGCAAAAGACTTCAGGCAACTGCAAATTTCTCTCTTTTTTAAGAGCTTTGTTTACCTTCTTTGCTGGTTTTAACTTTAAGAAAATGTTTTTTTAATCACTGGCGCCAAATAACCCTTTCGTTGTTTTTCTCATTTAGTTTTAATTGTATTTGTGTCTTTTATACGGTCAGTAGCCAATATCAACCCCTTCTCAATACACGTCTGCATTACTGTTTGTAATGGAAGCAATGTGTTAATAAAGTTTATTCATAAAACAGAAAACTGGGACCTTACAAGGACTTATCAGAGTCTTGCCATTTCAAAATTATTCTTATAAAAATTTAGAACAATTCAGATTCAAATAAAATTATCAAGACCTGCTTAATAAATATTGGATATACGTATTTAGATATTTATAGAGACACATGCCTATTCAAATTTACAAACATGTCAATGATTTTCATCAGGCCTTCTGAACGGACTGCTATTGTGTAGTGCCGACTTGGGTTGTGCATTCCCACTCACAAGAAGCTATGGGATTAGCAAAATAGTCCGGGGATGCGTGTATCTCGCTGGTCTCCTCTCAAAGCATTCTTTATTGGCCATTTACATCGCTAAGAAGGTGTTATTGCTCCGTACAAGGGCTCATATTTATTACACTCTCTCACTGAAGAATGTCAACATTTGTGGCTTTGATAAAGGCCGGAAAACGGACTTGCCTTCTGAGCTAACTCACTAGCGCGTTAGCAGCCTCGGCTCGACGACATAATAAGCGGCTGTGCTCCTGGGAACACGGTGTGCTCGTTGTGCCAGATCAACTCAGCGCCTATCGAGGAAATTGTCTGTGATTTTCAGATAGTATCAGTGATCTGTCATATATTCCACGGTTGCCGTTGTATTGTAATCAACTGCCGTGACCGTGGGATGGAGTAAGATTAGCTCATTTGCTAGCAAGCGAGCTAACAGCAACTTAGCCGCTCCCCAGTGTCTTCGCAGCGTTAGCAGAGCACTGCTCTCATTGCGCTGGCTAAAAATACACTTCTTGCCCAATGCTCAGTGCCCCTCCAAGAGTGGTGGGCTAGTCCACATCGGGCTTGTCTTCGGCTTTTCTGGTGCCCGTGCTCGGAGTTTGGCACTCTACATGGTAACTACAGTGAATTTAAGACGACTTGAAGATCGAGTCGGACCCCAACGTTGTGAGCCGAGCTGGCCTGATTTGACGTTACATCGCACCAGTTGGTTGACTTCAAGTCGCCAAGTAAACGGAACTCAGCCTTGGCTGATCGGTGGCAGAATAAATTTTGTCCTAATGGCACAGTCTTGTCACCAATAGTAACATAACAGTCCTTGGTCCAGCCCAGGGCTGCAAGACTTTGTGAAGGTCAGGGGAAAACTCTTTGTTTCGACTGTCAACTGAGATTTGCGTGGCAGACTTCATCTGTCTTCATCTGTCCAAAACACCATGTCGGAGGATAACAATGCAGACAAGTTCATTAAGGTAATTTTTACAAAACACACGTATTTCTCACTTATTTTCTAGTATTTGATTTTTGCCCTGATATAATGACGTTTGAGATCTACATGGTTTTTAATGTTATGTGTGTTAACGTGATTTTTTATATTGCTAATAATTTAAAATTTCCAGTTAAGACTGCCCTTTTAAGTACACTTTAATCTTGTGTCCTTAGACTATTGTTAAGTATATCACATGGCATCCCTTGACTGCACTAGAGTTTTTGTATTGCACACAAATAGTGGAAATGTGAATTTATAGCTAGTGTATTATGGAAAGCTTTACCCTTGGTGAACTTTGCAGTGCCTTCTGGATTTATTCTGCATGGTCATGATCATTAACCAGCAACCTTTCCATACACCTGTCCTCTGGGATTTGTTTTTGGCCTGCTCCCCTCAGTGTGTCACTGCCCAGGCATTTCTGTCAGCAGTAAAATGTGATCTCAAGTGGCTCTGGCCCCTACTTTCACAATTGGGTCAGGAGGTGTTTAATGTTGGGTTGACTGGGGTGACGGTGCTGAGAACTAGAACACACACTGTAACCACTGGGGCCATTATCTTTAAGAAAGATCAATGGGATAGCTTGCTAACTTCGGTCTTAATCCTGGCTCTCTGGTGTCAAGATACTGGCACACTCTTAAACAGTAAATCGTCATAGTACCCTGTGCTGCACTGCTCAGTTTCTCCACAACAGGTTAAGCTCGGAGGATTGGAAGTGTGTTAACAGTCTGTGTAGTTTTTTTCTTAAGCTGATTTCTCCACAGGAATACATTGCACCTGATCTTTTGATTGTGCTCATGGTTGGCTTGTATTTATAAAGCCTGCCTCTTCCATGTGAACTTAGTGGATTTGATTTGTGGAGTTAAGAGACCCAGTAGATAGCCAGCTTTGTTAGAGTCACTATCCAGGGCTGCAAATATTGAGTGTAAGGAAGTCAGATCTTTTAAAGATATGAAGTAATGTCCCTTGGGGAGTTGCGTTGTAAATACCAGCCCCTCATCCTCTGTTATGTAATCCTCCTGAATCCTAGATTGGACTGGCTGTGGCAGTGGGAAGTAGGCATAATGGTAGCTTTGGCAGTGGCATACAATTTAACTCTCTGTGCTGGCCAAGATAAATAAGCATTTCTCAGGAAAGAGGGAAGAAGTGCTGGTTTGATGATTTTCACCTGAAGTTGGTCAGTTAACAGTCTTCTTAACTTAAATATAGAAAAATGTTGGCAATGTTAACAATCAAAATACACTGAAATCCAGCACATCTGATTTTAAGAACTCTATAACAGTAGTTTTCATCCTGGTTAATTACAAAGAATGACTCCTAGTACTTCCTTCCTTTCTGAATCACACATCATCCTCCATGTATAAATCTTATATATGCAGCAGCAGCGGACAAGCTGACCCAGACTTACAGTGTTTTCTAGTTGTCAGGCTGTCTTTTTTAATTAACTAATTAATCAATTAATCAGTCAATCAATCAATCAATCAATTTTTCCAAGAAAATTTGGGTTAAGTCTTAGCACTGAAACAAGACAGATGATAAAGGCCTCAATAGCTATTAGAGAACTAAGAAAATTAAGTTAATATGATGCTCTCATACTCAATAGAATCTGTAAAGCTCTTGCAAGATAACTTTGATTGTGTAAAAACTCTGTATTGGATCAGTTTTTTGTGGCAGTAGGCTCTTGAATGTACTTCATGACAGATATTTTGCTGATAAGTGTGCAAGTAAAGGGAATATTTAAATGTAATCAAAGGTTTGTAAAACATACCAGTTTTGAACAAAAGTTTGTGTCTTTATTTCTTTAAAAACATCTGATATATTGTTTGGTGTGGTTTCTCTTTCTGACAGGAGACCTCCATTTTAGACGAGTACAACATAAACTGGACTCAGAAATTAGGAGCCGGCATCAGCGGACCTGTCAGGTGAATATGAGAGTGTGTGTTGAAAAGTACTTATCCCCATGGTCTTTCTCCAGCCTCCACTATCTTCCCGACTGATTTAACTGTGTTTGTGCTGCGTGAGATTGATGTCAAACTGATGTTGCTGTGACCGGATGGTATGGACAGAGCTCAATGTTTGTTTGTTTGTTTGATTGGTTGTTTGTTTGTTTGTTTGTTTTTAACTAGAACCAGAACAAGTAGTGTTGCGTGTAGTTGTGATTGAGAAAACACCTGTGCCATTGTCTTGTTGCAAATGGGTTTTAGAATCGGGGCCATCATCTTTTATCATGCTAGGTTAAATCTGACGTGCTGGGTGAAGCCCAGCTATGAAAGCAGAGCCAGCATCAAGAGAGTGTGCTTTTACTCCTTTTTAGATTTAAAAATAGTGTAACATGACTCAGAATATTATGAAATCCCATGATGGAATTAAAGATAGAGTCAGATATTGATATAAATTGCCCAGCTCTTGCAGTGGATGACTAAACCACAGTTGTGAATGCTGCTGTATGGATGATGCTGTAGAATGCATACAGTGTGGCTGCAGCTGCACTTTTGACACACCAACAGCTGGAACAGATTATGTATTAACTGGACTTGTGAATGAATAAACTTTGTGACTGCTGCTAAAAACCTTCCTACATGTGTCTGCCACTCTCTCCTGTGGTTTTATTGCAATGTCTTTAGTGTGGCATCAATTCACTCGCCCAGTATGACTTTATCCATGACACATTAACACATAATGAGAATATTAAAGGGCCAGATGCCTGTCATTTGAACAGGCTTTAACAGACTGGACCAGTGGCTAGTGTGCAAAACCGTCACAGCTCGAGGCTTAATACAGAGATGTTTGGCATCTGTGCTGTGTTTGTTGTAGTTGGTGGTTGTTCATTTGGCTAAGACACAGTCCATGTTGATGCAGCATCCTGGGCCTGAATCCAACCCAAACCTTTTGTCCCTCACACCCTTGAGAGGAAGTATTTTAACCTGTTTTTTGAAAGTCTTCTTGCTCAAATAAATATATGTAAATATGTTTAGAAAGTGTGGCATGTCTGTTTCCTTAGCTTTAGCATGTTTTAGTCCACATGCCATGGAAGAAACTTTGTGCCAAGAAACTACCCTTGGGGTCAAATAACAGATGCATAAGGGATCAGTGATAAAACTTAGCAGTTTCTATCCATGCACTCCCTTCTACAGTCTTCTCACAAATTGTTTCTTCACCAACGCTTGAGGTGTAATTTACCACACAAAAGCACATATTACTGAAATACTGACAGCAACCAGCAGTGACTCATGTGTCTCTTTGCTTCTAACTAATTTTGAAACAACTTGAAGTCATGTAGTAATCCAAAGAATAGATCATTAGGTCTGCATGGAAACTGGGCTATTATTCGAGGGAACATGCTAGAAATGTCACTCTGAATTGGCTCACGACTTTGAAATTGTTAATGCTAGTTATGTCTCATTAGCAGTATCTGTGATTGATAAGGTTTATTCAGTAATTGCAAATCGACAGAAAATAGCAGCTGAAACAGCTTTTAAAATCCCCTGATGCTTTGTGCAGTTTCCTCTGTGTAAGTCTGACTGCTTTGTTTATTCCTGCCACATACTGGCTGTATTGTATCAGTGTGTGTCACCAATTCCTCCTGGCCTTTCTGCACTTTGAAGCTATCAGCTGAGAGCAACCTGTTATTCCTAACGTGTGTAGTGAGAGAAATACTGAGAAATTGACTCATCAGCCTTCAGGCTGACAGATATGCCACAAAAAACATATTGCGTTTATTTTAACAGATATTGCAAATGCAATATGAGTCATGATTTTAGCAGGAATGGTATTTAGAGGTAAAATTTGTAGGTCAGGGTGTCTCTGCAGCACCACAACGCTTTGTTTATTACTGAATGTTGTGACGCATTTTCACTTGAAATCAAAAATCTGGAGCCACAGTGGTTTTTGCATTTGGCCATATTGCCATTTGGATAGTAGTTTGATTAACTGCACAGCCCTAACCAGCTTTTAATGTAATAAACACACTTTTAATGCTGGACTTGATTATTTCAGGGCAACTCTTACTCACCCTGTTTCTTATTTTTATATTTCTATTTCCATCTGATTCATGGAGACTTTTAGCCTTAAATGAATCTTTTTCAATTCTCCTTGTTCACCCCTTCTAGCCCCAACACAAACACACTTACACACTCATCTCCTTCTGTTTCAAAACACATCCTGTCTTTTAAGGATCCCACCCCCCCTCCGTCTAAGTCTGTGATTCATTAGGAAAGTGTTGCTTTCCAGTGGAGTGAACTTTGGCCGAAGCAGAATGTTTCTTACAGTAATGCTTTATTAGTGTAATCTGAGTTAAGGGCCAGAGGTTGCTGCTCATATTTAAGTCGTTGCAGTTTAGTAGAGGAAGAAAGGAGCTCTAATCCTAAAATGAAGTTTGAAGAAAACACCTACCAGGAAGTATTTATAAAATTTTCCTTCAACCTTGAGTATGAATGAATAATTTACAACAGACTCAGATGGCTGTCTTTGTTTTTACTCTCATTCCAAAGACACAAACAAGACTCTTATCTGCCATAACAAACTGTGGTGTTGACAAAATACTGTTCCTGGCTCTAGCTAGTCTGTGGATGTCTAGTTACTGTTTATATCAAGCCAAATTTAACTTCATAGCACATTTTACTGACATTTTAAGTCTTACAATTTTGTTTTTGTATGTATGTAGCTTAATTTAGTACCACATTCAAGAACATAGGAACTGACAATTAAGATAAAGTCAAATTAATTAAGACTAGAATTTAACTCATCAACAAGCAACACAAGTCATGTTCAAAGTATTATTTGACTTATAAATGATTTTGGAGGCTAATACTGATAGAGCTGTGGGTGTCATCTTGTGACCAAGATGCATACTAAATCGACTTGTCACATATGAAAAACTAACTTGTCTCTGCTCTCTTGTGGACCAATTTTGTACAAATTATGTTAAGGCAATGCTTTTTCTTAATTTCTGTCCCACAATTTCTTGTTACTTATCGTCCAACATGTACACAGATATTGATATGACATTATTAGGCTGGTTGTGTAGAAATATTATAAACGCAAAAAATATTTGTCTGAATCTTCCAAAAATTAAGATAAGTCAATTCGATGTAATGATGCAGCCATAAAAACATAAAGTAAAAACATAAAGGAGACTGTCTGGCAGACTGCTGGAACATTTGATTCCCCCCAAGACACATTTGTGGTTTTGGGCTATGCTAACACTCTCGATCATGTTTCTTTACTACACAAACAAGAGTGGTAGTAAAGTGCCTGGCTGTGTACACAGACACATACAGACACAGATTTTACATTTTGCAGACAAGGGTTCAGAACACATGACTCAAGCAAGTTTCTGGTAAAAGAAACACCTCATAATAAGTATAAAAAGATTATAGAATCTACTGTTTATTATTTGCATTCATTATCACATATCTGGTACAGATAAAATTACCATGTTGACTGAAAAGTTTGTCGAATCTTGTTCTTTTCTGTGCAGAGTCTGTGTGAAGAAGTCAACTCAGGAACGCCTGGCCCTGAAGATCCTCATCGATCGCCCCAAGGCCAGAAATGAGGTATGAGAAAACCACTGTTGCAGTTCTGACTAATGACTGTTGCTTTTGCCTTTATCAATATCCTCTGGTCTGTCTGCTTGCCTGTTATCAGTCTCTATTAATTCCTGTGTTTCTTTTCTCATCAGTCTTCTGAGCTTCTTCTGTCTGTTTAGGCTTTGTTGTCTCTAACATTTTCTTCCTGGAGAGAACAGTGTGTCTAGCAGCCTCTCCATGTCATTAGCAGCCTTCTGTTGTGATGAAGCAGCTTATCCAGCAGTGAGACATGCAGTCAAAACAAGCAACACAGACTTAATTCACATAAACTCTCGCTGCTAAATGGGGAAAGCTGTTACGGACAGGAAAGTACACACGGATTGTTAAACAATATGTTCTTCAGACACTTTTATATATCTCTTTTAAAATCAGTACAGCTGTCGAAGGTTTGTGTTTTCCTTGATAAAAACATGCATAAATGCTTATTTTACTCGATAAGTCTTTTTTCTTCCATTTTACACACGTAACCACTGTGATCATGTTTGGTGTTCCTCACAGACACTAGATGCTCTGTCATTTTTGCTCCAGTTTAAATGTGGATTTAATTTGTAATCATTTCTCTTTTCCTCTGCACAAAGAGTTGTCCACAATAAGATGCTGTCTTTTGTCGCAGTTTTTTTTTAGATGGTTTGAAAATCAAAATGCACATGAACTGAGATATTGTTTACACAGTTTGTTTGATTCTCTTCTGTGCAGGTTCGTCTCCACATGATGTGTGCCAACCACCCGAACATTGTGCAAATCCTGGAGGTTTACGCCAACAGCGTCCAGTTCCCACATGAGTCCAGTCCAAGGTAAAGAGCTCTGTATGAATTGATGAGATCATGTGATTTTTTTTTTTTTTGCATGTCAGTACTTCCTTCTTCCTTTCTTTTGTTGTTTCCTCTGACCATTATCATCTTCTTTTTGTTTTTTTCACAGAGCGAGGCTCCTGATTGTTATGGAGATGATGGAGGGTGGCGAGCTGTTCCACAGAATCAGTCAGCACAGGCACTTTACAGAAAAGATGGCCAGCCAAGTCACTAAACAGGTAGGTGAAGACACACAGAGACACAAACACACACTTCACCATGCATGGAGTCAGCACAGACTGTGCTTTTTGTTGTCTGAATATAATTCTGTAGATGTTGAACTGCAGTCAGCTATTGTTTGTCCTGTAGTGTCTGTCTCTGTGTTTCTTTGTGTGAAACACTTTTCATGTAACATGCGATTGGCAGCCCCCTGCTTCCCCGCAGCACATGAGATGGTTGAACTGTGAGCCATTTGGTCAAAAGAAGCAGCACACACACCAGCTGTCAAGTGTGTGTTTAGGCTGCTTTACACACGCACACACAGATTTATGGTTTTTATCACTTTTAGGGACATAACTCACATTAATATCCTGGAGACTTACCCTAATCTAATTTCTACTTGGCATTAAAATTTAATTACTTACGTAATTGGGACTTATTTTGTCTCCATAAGGAGGCTGAGTCCCAACAATGTGACTTTGTAAACAAATTTGTGTCCCCACAATGTTAATCACACATATAAACACAAAGGATGGCGCCTTGATGTCTGACGTCTCCTCCTCCTCCTGCAGATCAGTCAAGCCTTGGAACATTGTCACTCCCTAAATATTGCACATCGAGACCTGAAGCCAGAGAACCTGCTCTTCAAGGACAATTCTCTGGTGGGTAGATGAAGTTGCATACTGCAGTTTTAAAAATGTCCCACTACTGATTACACTGCTGAGAGTTCTGCATTAATTAAGCACACAACATTTAGGCTACACTACAAAAAGAAAATAAATTTGCTGGATTTAAAGGCTGCAGCCTGCTTCTTTTAAGAGGAAAATTTACTAGCTGTGTTTGTGAGAGGATTTGGAAATCTCCTATCTGTACTTGCTGCAGTAGACTTTGAAATTCACCTTTAATATGGCAGCACCTTCAAAGATATTTAACTGAAGCCACTGAGATGCAACAAACTGGGATTTTTACAGGAAGCTAGTAAAACATGTTTTTGTGTCTGTTCCATGTCTCTCACTCTGTGATTCTGTCTATTCCACAGGATGCACCTGTGAAGTT
>JAPZDY010000022.1:14312531-14333679 GCA_029783645.1 Ctenochaetus hawaiiensis
TGTGAAGTTGTGTGACTTTGGCTTTGCCAAAATTGATCAAGGAGACTTGATGACCCCTCAGTTCACTCCCTACTACGTAGCACCTCAGGTAAAATGCTAAGTTAGATTTCATCAACCGAATAATTGTCAAATTAACACACCAAAACTGTGGTAATTTCCATGATGTTTCCCTCCTGCTGTTGTTTCCGTTCAGGTACTTGAGGCTCAAAGAAGACACCAGAAGGAAAAGTCTGGAATTATACCTACCTCACCCACTCCTTATACCTATAACAAGGTGAGACTCAAACCTGTTCAACTAGGTATTTAGACTCAGTGGTATGTATTATTTTTCCAATTTGATTTAATCTACCTTTCAGGACTATACTAGCCACAGGTAGACCAATTTGCAGTGCAAAGTAATTTGCAACCTCTGTTCATTTAAAATTTAACAAAGGGATTATCAACAGCCCAAACATAATACTTCTGGAAGTATCTGGATTAGATGCACAACCAATCAGAGCAATTTGGTGTCTCTCTCTGGTTTGCCCCATGTTAGATAAATGATTGTGATTGGTCCGACATGAAACAGGCCTGATGCAAGGCTGTCTGAGAGATACAAGATGCATCTGTCAGGTCAAAAAGAAACCACACGAGCTCCCAGATTTCTTCCGGTTCCCCAACCAGATAATAAGAAAGCATGTTTAAATAAATGATTTTTCTCTTTTTTATCGTCTTTCAGAGCTGTGACTTGTGGTCTCTCGGTGTGATCATCTATGTGATGCTGTGCGGCTATCCTCCGTTCTACTCCAAGCACCACAGTCGCACCATCCCGAAGGACATGAGGAAAAAGATAATGACGGGCAGCTTCGACTTCCCTGAAGATGAATGGAGCCAAATCTCTGAAATGGCCAAGGACATTGTACGCAAGTGAGTGTTTTCTCTTTTCCTCTGGTCTGGTTCTCTAAGCTTGTTGTAGCGTGCCTTCCCATTCTGACAGTTAAATGTTTCTCTAAATTAGCTTGTGCTGACTTTTTGAGATACTAAAAAGTATATAAAAGCTGCCACATGTCCACCTCCTTTCCTTGTTTTATCCTAAAGGCTGCTCAAGGTGAAGCCAGAGGAGAGACTGACTATTGAGGGAGTCTTGGCTCACCCATGGCTCAACTGCACCGAGGCCCTAGACAATGTGCTGCCCTCCGCCCAGATGATGATGGACAAGGTCAGTTGGAAGTTAAAAGTTAACAGTCTTATATAGTGC
This sequence comes from Ctenochaetus hawaiiensis, assembly GCA_029783645.1. Taxonomy (NCBI): domain Eukaryota; kingdom Metazoa; phylum Chordata; class Actinopteri; order Acanthuriformes; family Acanthuridae; genus Ctenochaetus; species Ctenochaetus hawaiiensis. The sequence goes on from JAPZDY010000022.1 coordinate 14,313,769, forward strand.
CAGTGTTTTATTTTTATTGCGATGATAAGAGTTATGGAGTCATATTACTCATTCTATAAAATGCACTGTGTTCGTGTCTTTTCTTCCTTTTCTTACTGTCCTTCCTCTTATCTTTGCAGGCGGTAGTCGCAGGTATCCAGCAGGCTCATGCAGAACAGTTGGCCAACATGAGAATTCAGGATCTGAATGTCAGCCTGAAGCCCCTAAACTCTGTCAACAACCCAATCCTCAGGAAGCGGAAACTACTGGGGTATGTTTGCTTTTGTTGAAGGCTTTCTCTCAACTTTTCTCATGAGCTTCTTTCTTCTCGTGCATTTGAAGTACCGATGCATAACCTTAAAAAGATTATTCCACTGACAAGGGGCATTAACTCAGTGAGGGTAGAATGTTTTGATGTTTTGATCTGTTTTTATCTGCATTCCTGTGGCAATGTAATACTGAGCCTAAGCTAAAGTCTCATTCTATTTAGTTACTTTTCTCCTTACTGGATCTCTGACTGTCTATGTAGTCTTCAGTCTTGTGTCATTTATCTGATAACAGATCAGTTTGGTTGTAAGTGTTTTTTTTCTTTTTGTTTTCATGTTGCAGCCCGAAGCCCAGTGACGGTTTCTTCATTCATGACCCAGAGAACGGAGGGGAAGACTCCAACGTTGCGCTGGAAAAATTACGAGATGTCATTGCACAGTGTATACTACCACAAGCTGGTCAGTAAACCCATACAGGAAGCTTTAACTAACTAGACAAAAAGCTGAACTACAACCAGCTTTTTACTAAATGAACTACAAACACTTGTACTTTTGTACGCTGTATATTTTGCATATTAGTAAGACACCTCTTCTCTGTCATTTGGTATAAAAGTTTGTCATTAATGTCTCTTTAATTAAGAAACAATTTGTCAGCTGGAGATGAAAACATTGTAGTATATAGAGCCAGTGTGCACAGGAATTAGATAAACCACAAATAATTTTCTGTTTTTTACCAAAAATCTAATTGGCTATAACCTTGGCTATGTAGGAGAGCCAAATATGAGGCATGATTGTAAAGTTGCTGCCCTGAGAGGAAGAGAGGGAAGCTTCTGAGGGGAATCTTCTTGTTTGTGCAGGAGAGAATGAGGATGAGAAGCTGAATGAGGTGATGTATGAAGCCTGGAGGTTCAACAGAGACTGTAAACTGCTGAGAGACGGCCTGCAGGGGCTCAGCTGGGACGGTCTGTATCATTTCATCTGGTCTCTCTGGAAAATTATTTTTTGTAATCATTTATTTAGTATTTTGAAATAAAGTAAGATTCTGTTTTGCTTTGTTAAATATGACCTGTTATTGTCTTCTTCATACCGTTCGTCTTTCATCATAAACATAACTATTAAGTATTTTTCTTATCTGTTTGCTTATTTAGTTACCAAAACAAATAGTTGTAGCCACAAACACAGCTCAGTTGTCAATATCAGTAAATATATACTGAAATATATATATATACATTGCTACACTAACCACGCTCCAGATTAGTCCAGTTACTCTTAATTTTGAAGCTATCAACCCTCAAAACCCGGTGCCTCTTTTTATATGTTGAATTACATGTGACCTACAATGTGATATTCTCCACCCTCAATATTTAAAACGTTGCATTGCAAGCCAGACTTGATTTTGAAATAGGAGTACTGATGAATTATTAGTAAAGCTGAAGCAACTGGTCTATTAATTATTCAGTCGATAGAAAAAAAATCATCAGAAACTAATACATTTCCAGAAACTTTATTATTAGTTTTAGTCATTTCCCAAGCAAAAATGCCAATCGTAATTTAGTTTCAGCCTCTGAAATGTAATGATCTTGGCTTTGTCTTATGAGATAATAAACTTAATATCTTTGGGTTTTGCACTAAAACTCAATTATGAAAGTGTCGCCTTTTTTAAATTGGAAGTCTCTTTAGATTTTTATTTATTTATTTTTACACTTAAAAAAAAACAGCAAATTAACTTTACAGCCCTTATTATTTCTCAATGGTCCAAAAAACATTACCAGAAAACAATATTTAATATATTCTACGCTAATAGCTCTGTGCCTCAAGCTTATCAGATAACCACTTAGGTGAAAAAGACAAGTGATTGATAGGTGTGGATCAGTTAAGGAAAACAGACTCATTCAGTTAAAAGCATTGATTATTTTGTCAGTAATGTGTTGTTGCTTATGTTGTTACTACACAATCCCAACTTTTTTTTTTTTCCATTGCAGGACGAGCCTTCTCTGATAAGGTTGACCGCTTGAAGTTGGCCGAAATAGTGAAACAGGCCATCGAAGAGAAGACGAATCTCCAAGAGTCCCATTAGCAAACGCTGTCTTTCTATCTTCTTTTTATATCGTTTATTATGACCCTTTTTAACCCATATCTGTAAAGAGGCTTTTTTATGTGAAATGATGCGCTAATTTTTTTTTTTTTCATGAATTCACTTGCAAGACCTATTGTACAGCTGTAGATATATTTCAAAGAGGACTCATTGGTACTATAATTTTTTTTAAATGGACAATTGCAAAAAACATTGAAAAAAAAACTATATTTTCATTTTTGCAAAGAAAAAAATGGAAAAGAAGAGAAAAATCAGTTTAAGAAATTATTTTCTGGGAGGGAATTTTTAAAAGCTGCTTTTCCACAACTTCACATGTTTTATCCCAGTAATTTCATTTTATTCTATTTTATTTTCTTTTAGCCATTCTAAAAATTTTATTTATTTAAACAAAGAGTTTCATTATTTTATAGATTACTTGCAGCCTGATAGTGGGCTCTAAAGTTTAGAGAAACTTTCTATGATGTGACTTTGTTCTTCCACGAACACTCTTAATCTCTGACAGCTTTTAAGTTATTTGAATCTATGTTTTTGTGCAACTTTCCCTTGACCTTTTCATTGTGTATAGGTCAAAGCAGAGTGGAAATGGAGAAAAGAAAGTGTCATGAAATTAACAAATGCAGTCAAATTCTTTTTGTCACAACCTCTTTTTTGAAGCTGATAAGAAACAACACTAAAAAATTGAAGCAAACACGTTGGCTGCTGTTCTTTTGGACTCATTCAGATAAATGTGTTTCGACAAAGAAATCCTCTCCTTACGTCCATTTATTAGCTTCTTTCAGAGCTTTTGATTGTCTCACAACTTTCTTCAGAAGATGAAATCTTTTCAGAATGTGAGATTTAGTCAGAAGCTCCAGTTAAGACTTTTTTCCAAGCCGTTTCTGACATCAAGATGCACACTGAGACTCAGCTGGAGTTTAACTCACACAGATACACAATGTTGCTGTTGTTCAGCTACTGAAGTTTGTGTCTGGCAAGTAAAAAGAAAAAAAAAAGTATTGTGAATGTTTGCAAAAAAGCTTTTTGTTGTCTCATCTCTGATGTAATTCTCAAAGGTCTCAAGTTCAGTCTTCAGTTAAAGTTGTTGATCTGTGAAACGCTCAATTTGAGCTGCTCGACGTTGAAGTTGTATTGTCTGGAATTCAGACCAGGATCTAATAACAAAGTCATTTTTAAAATGAGGGTTCTTGAAGTTTTGATGACTAAGTGCCAATTTAGGAAGCCAGTATATAACTGAGGACTGCACAGGAACATCCATGAATAGGATTTTTAAATTGTTCTCATATCAGCGTTTAAATTATTCTTTGAGCACCCGATTTTTTTTCCCTAAAGCGACCTTTTCTCCTCAACTCTACAGGTTTTTATTCTATGGTGGATTTTTTAGTTTCACTTCCACATTATACTACAGAGACAGAGATGTTCCCCAAAATCGTAACCAACAGCACCAGCGATGGTGTCAGAACTTAATTTTCATGACACTCACAAGGTGCCAGTAGCTGCTGTTAACCAGTAACTTAAAACCAGTTGTCTTTCCAACCTGACAGATGCTAGTTGGGTGGACAAAGTGTGATGCAGTAGCCAGATGGTGTACTTAATGCAGTGAAATAATTTAAATAAAATTTCTGCTGGGCTCTGCAAAATGTAAAATGTTTCTGAGGGCCACTGTTGGTCTGCTGGCTGCACTTAAAGAACCCTTGTTTTAAAGCAGTACTGCTTGCTGCTGAAGCCAACAGACACAAGAAGAACCACCTGGCATTGTAGTACGAATTAGTTTACATCCTCTGTCTAAGGATTTAGCATCTTTAAACAGGTCTGTTTGGATTTCAGTCTCATAAGACCAGCTGTGCTGCTGAATGTGCAATAGGGCAGTAGTTCAATCATGTATTCACAGTGCATGCAGGTAGTGAGATTGTGTAGATCAGTCTGTCAGTATTACTGTCTGACCTTCCCTACTTCATTTCAATGGTCTGAGTACCTGCATAGGTTCCTTTTCTTCTCTCATCATCATCATTAAGTTCTAATCAATATCATATCATTGATCAAACAGAGAAACATCATCTGTATTGCTTTGCTCTAGTTATATCTGGTTTATTCTTCATTATTAATTTCTTCAGAGAATCATGTTCAGGTGTTTGAATGAGACCATATTGACTCAACAAAACAGACAAAAATGGGTGTGAGTCCATGTCCCTCGTTGGGTGACTAATTGTTTTCTCAGTAAGGTGTTTTATTTGAAAGGTCCTTAAAAGTTCAGTACAAAACTTCCCACAAACTTTATACAAGACATTTTTATGTGACTTAAATAAAAAGGTTCGTCCTCTCTAAGTTTTGACAAACACCGGTGCAATATACTGTTGCTGTCCAGTGAAAAACTTGTACCTTCAGTTTTGAGACAACTGAATGATCAGCTGTTACTTTATCAATTGAACTTAGATAAAGAAAGCAACTAAAAACTCCTTTTTTAATTCATTGTCACAGCTTTAAACAGGACAGTTTTTCTGAGCTAATTAAGAGCTGACATGTTGGAAAAATATATGTAAGCTGATCTTTTTCTACTCTATTTGTAACTGACTTGAAGATAAAGTGCAAGCCTTCTTTTGTATGTTTGCATTTTTAAGTTTGGCTTAAAAACAGACAATTAAGGAAAGGCAATCATTACCTTAATGATTCTGAAACATCCTTTTTGCTGTCTGTGTTGACGTGTTGTCTCCCTTAAAAGCTTCCCACGGCTTGTGTGAAAAGGCCTTACAATGACATGGCTTAGTTGTTCACTCAAATGTGCCTTGTTGATGGGGAGACGTCTTCATCCTTTATGGTTACTGTCAGTAAAAACTGATAACAGGATGAAGGGAGAGCTTCAGAATCATGGCGAGTAGTGTTTGATATTTGTCTTTTTTGCTGTAATTTGTTTGTTTTTGTGAGTATTCATTCCACAATTTTATGTAAGTGTCAAGAAGATTTTAATAAAATTCCTTTAGCATTACATTTAGTAATATCTGTCCTCCAAAAAAAAAAACTTTATTAATTCATGACTTTCATGTTAACAGAACTCCATATTTCACTAATGATGCATTAAAGAATCGGTTCTACATTTTAGGAAATATGCCTCTACATTGCTGACAATTCTGGACCTTGAAGGCAATCTCTGTGCCCCCATCCCACTACAATTCAGTGTTTTACATAGTATGTGTGACAGAGGGACTATTTCTGCAGGATGCAGGGACATTGCCTTTGCATAATAGTGTCAGAAGAACTTGTTTTGATGAAGTTTTGCATGTGGGGAGTTGAGCCCTGGCTTATAAAACGCCAAATCCCCACATAAGTAAACCCTACATGAAACAATGAAAGACATAATGTCACTATGTAGTACGAGTAGGCCTGCCTTACTGCATGATTCGAACATTTGTCGAAACTCGCCATTTTCAGCATACCTTGCTAGCTCAGAGGTTGTGTATCAACTAGCTACAGGACTTTGACAACAAGAGATGCTGAAGAGGACGAGAACACAGACTGAAAGATGACTGATGGCAGGCGTCCATATATTTGTAGCTCAACAGCTCAAACTTAAAGTATTTCAGAATTTATTGAACCCACTGCTGTTTTGTTTTGCTTCGGACATGCCTGTGTGTATGTGTGTCAGTATGTTATTAATTTATGTGTGCTTGTGTTCAGGTCTGTTGAACCTTCTTTGTATTTCTGGAGGCTTTTCAGTGAATCAGAGTTGCTTCCTTTAAATCTCTTCCCCACCCACAAAGAACAGAAATCATATCTTCTGTTACCTGAGTGAGCTTTATTGATGAAAGATAATCTTTTTTATTAGTATTTTGTACTGTAAAGTCAAGGCATTTATCTTGATATTGATACTACCTAACAATGATTTCCCCAAGACAAACACACAGTCCTGCTCAGACCCCTTTTAACTGCTGTGTTGCTGCTCGATCTAGTGGGCAGTTGGATTTATGGAGGCTCCCTCTCTCCACTGCATCCTGTCACTGTGCTGCTGCAGGCTGATGACAATTTTAGACATGTTTCACAAATGTTGAGTAGCTTCCATGAGTCACTTCTTCTCTCTTATTTGTTCAGCGAAGAGATATTTCCTTTTTTATATGAGCTCTGCCAATATAAATGCTGACTCTGGAGAAATTTCCTCTTTTTTTTTTTTTTTTTCCTTTTAAGCACAAGCTTGTTGAAAGTGACATAACTGAAGGAAATGGTTTAGTCAGCACTTCTGCTTGTGATAAATAGGCCTACCAGTTGCTTCCGTTTCCCTCCTATTGTATGTGTACTCATGAAACACAGGGAGGTGAGTTTTTCTCTTTTTTTCAGATTTAAGAAGTGCTAACTTCTTTAGGGCCTGGCTTCACAAAGAGATGTCAAAGAGAAAAATGATTTTTTTCACTCAAAGTAGCATCACTCAAACATTCAGAGCCTTTTGTCTGCTTCATCCGTCTGTTTCTGTTTTTCCTCTGGTCTGGCAGTTATGTAGCATGTAATTAAATCCCTCATGAAGGATTTGCTGTATTTCTGTCTACACATCTAGTTTTTGCCCTTTCTGTCTACTTTGGAATGTCATCAACATGCTGACTTTGTAATAAAAGGAATTCTTTGACTTTTGAACATATACTTTTGTGGTGTATGAGTATTTATTGGCTTGCATTCCTGCTTAAAACACATGTCCAGTGTGAAGGATTTAGGGGGATCTATTTGTAAAATATGGCAGAAATAGCCTTTTAATATTCATAAGTATGTTTGTACTAAAGATACATGATCACTGGAAAACAAGAATGATTATTTTTACTACCCTAGAACCAGCCTTTGCTATCCACAGAAGTAGTGGGTCAACTTTCAGAGTCCACCATGTTGCACTGCAACATTTCTAAAATAAAAACTGGCTGTAAAAAGGGCTTTTGGCATTTTATGCTTGTTTTCTGGCCAATGTAGGTTCTGTTGGTCCACACAAATAAAAGAGGATGAGGAAAGACATTTAGTTGGGTGCAATCTGCAATTGTACCACTAGATGTCACTAAATCCTTCAGAATAGCCTTTTAATACAAAATCCATAATGGTATTTCTTTATTAAGGATAGGTTACTATCCAAAGATCCTTCTAAGAGACAGTTTTTTTATTTCCACCTTCATGCTGCTGTCAGCTTTTTTAAACTGTGACTTTGTAAGTTAAAAATCTTTTATTGCAGATTTGAAAACAGAACAGATAGAAATAGAACAAAATCATCTTGAGACAATCATCACCTCAGAGGAGACAAAAATATGTTCACATTGATACATCACCAAAAACAAACTCGTTATGTTACACATATTTGAGGCACTTATATTCAAAAGCAGCAATAAAACCAGAAATTTGCTCCCAAGATGGAAACTAAACCATCAAAAGCTTGAAGAATGAAAGAATGATTAAAGGTCTGTTTTACACTGCAGATATTTTTTTGTTACACTGAACTGATAAAGGCTGTCAAACGTCAGTGGAAATGTTGTAACACATGCAGAGAGGAACAGGTGAGATCTGGAAACTGTTACTACAAATTCCATTTAAAGAGGAATATTGAAGTTAAAAATGTGTGTTGTATTTCATCCCCAGTGTACATAAACGGATCTAAACTGTGCCTTTTTGTAATAGAACTCCAAGCTGCAAGAGATTATATTTGCAATTCATTGTGCATAATTTGATAGTTCAGTAATTTAAGCAGAGCATTAAAACTTAACGAGGCACAGACCAGATAAATCTTTAAATCTGCACTTGCACTTTAATGCACAGAGTGAATGGAATTAGCATAATTTGCATAGTTGGAATATTTTTCTTAGAGTTTTGGTCCGTTTTCCGCACTACACGTTGTATATTCACTCCCCTCAGTCCACAGTGTGCAGCCAAGGCAAATCCCTTACATGTGGAAGTGCACTTGGCAAAGCAGGCGAACCGTAAATGCACATTAATTCAATGCTGTGAAATTCACACAAACATGGTGCAGAGGGCTGAGATCTGAGGTGTTAGCACAAAATAATTTCCCTAAAATGGAGTTACAGTTGAAAACAGAGCAGCAAATCCATTTCAGGTCAGTAATAAATGTCTCCAAGATCCACGACCCCCACAAAACCCATGGAAGACAATAACGGTGTTTCAACAGGGCCAGCTCAGTCTGAGTCCTCATCGTCCAAATACTCTTCAGCGTTGCTGTGTGTGCGGGTGATGTCTGCAACACGAGAGGGGGACGGTTATTGACAGAAATAATGCATTATTTCATTTGTTATATTTGTATGGGAAATCTCTGTAACTTAAAGTGACTATGTACTTGAATATTTTAAAATAAAATGTGTTTTATCCAACCTGTAGTGTGTTTCAACTATTTGTTTTTTTGGTGTGAATTGTTGAGTTCTGAACACTACCCCCTGGTGAGATTTCTGTTTTCTCTCGAGCATAATGAAACTACAAGGCCCTGTGGTGCTCAAAAGCACTGAAAAAATGACATTTGTAAAATTCAACAGCAATGTCACACCCCAAAAATCAAGACCAGGTAACTCATGATTTTTGTTGTACATGTCATGCAGGTTACCATCTGTTTCTGTTATGAGAAGGCTGAGTGCCTGGCCCTTCCCAGTCTAAATGTATGTGTGGTTGCTGTGAGGCTGCCCCCTAGTGATAGTTGTACTTACTGCTTCCCTGCTTCCTTTTGAGAAGTGATGCACACTGGGCGTCAGTGGCCATTTCCAGAGCCAGCTTGTTCTCATTGTTTCTGATGTCGGTCCTCGGATCTGAAACAAACATCTTTACACTTAAACAATAGAAACTACACACAAAAACGAACACAGAGATGAAACTATGTGCTAGTGCTTATTACCTCAACCAGGGACCACATATTCTCCTGTTAGGATTTGATACAATTTTTGTCGAGCTTTCCTGCTCTGTTTCCAAATCCATCTAAAGTATTGATTAGATGAATCTGCAGGGAATGTTCTATAATAAGACCAAATAAAAGATGTGGCTAGTTACTCACTCTTCTTCAGCAACATTTCCACAATGTCAGAATAGCCTTTCCAGGCAGCAGCATGCAGAGCAGTGTCCCCGAGTTTATTCTGAAACACAAAACATCATCATCAAGACCATTATACACACTCTACCTTTAAAACTGACACTGATAAACTAAGATGAGTGAGTGCTCTGAATTTTAAGAAGATGATTTGCAAAACAGGTTATTTGTCTTCAAATCACAGGCATGGAGGGCATTCTCCAGGAAAAATCAGACCTGTTTTCTTTATTATACATAAAAAGTATGTGCTTTAGCCAGACATGTTGGTGAAAACAGCATCAGTTTTTTGAAAATAAAAGTTTTGGTAGAGCTGCAACAAATCATAGGCTAAGTTGTCTGGTATTTTATCTTTGAAAACCCTCTGAGAAAAGTTCAGTGGGAGGCAACAGATATTTGGTTATATTCTGTTGGTAGCAAGTAAAAGATATTTCAAGGTCTAGGGGAAGGAAGCACCACCTACAAAGGACCAATAGATAATAATCATTTGAGAACTCTTTAAATGGAAATGGGTAATGAGATTACAAGAACAACAACTAAAATAAAAATTGGAAAATTAAAATGGCGACATCAGAAGAGAGAAACAAATATATCTGTCAACAGAAAAGTATGAAATTGTTAGTCATTTTTTTTCATGTGTTGGAAGTATAGAACCAAGTGAAAAAGAAGATGTGTGATCACACCCAATTTGTGGCCAGAAGCATAGCTATGTTTTTGTATTCAGTTGGTTTCACGTCGTCATAGGCACACCTACACACAAACAGCTTATTCATCTGATTCTAGTCCCTGCAACTTCAGTTGATTAAGTTACACCTGTTATATTGTATTTAAACCTCTTCACATGTTGAATATATATGTTAAACAGATGTTGAATATGTTTAAACCTCTTCAATCTGTTGATTATATATCCACACTACAGTTTGTGTCCTTGTGAGTTCATTTTAAATGAGATATCCCTGTTTAATAGTCATTGCTATGGCCTTTATCAAGAATTTTCACCTATTTAAAGCTTTTAATATTAATTTAACCTTGTTTCGTACTTGAGTTTTAGGGCTTTTATTTTGAAAAGAACATGCCGGTACTCAGCCCTTAGAAAAACAGCAAAAATTAGGAGAACCACTGAAAAAAATTTTAAAAAACACAAACAGTAAAACATTTGTTGTATCAGTGACCCTCCAAACAAACACAAGGTTAATATTTGGCACAATACTGTAATATGAGCATGTTGTTACTGGCTCAAAGTAATTTTGAACTATACAAACACTTAACTTTGTGTGAGCTAGAGTTAGCTGACAGATATCATCTTGTGTTGGTGTTAGCTAAATGATAATTATGACTGGAGATATGCTATTGCCCTGAAACTGTATAAGGCAACTGAGGTATTATATTGTGATTTGAAACTAGCTCTCATGTTGGTTTTATGGTTCATCATAAACTCAAAATCATCAATCCAAGTGTCGGATCATCTGTAATGAGATATGCTGTAGTATTACCATCATCTATCTCTAAAAACCAAGTTATAGCTCTGCATCCTGTACCAATCCAGTTTAAGATGCAAGAAATACGCAGGGGTGACAAATTAATGTAAATACCAACATGAAGTGTCTTGGTAACATTTTAAGTCCTTTTGTTGTTTTATTGTTGAAATTCTATATATTTTTGTCTGTTTTTCATCTTTGCTGGTGAAGCACTTTGGGCTCTATATGAGTAAAGTAAAGTTAAAAGAAAAAATTGAGGCAAGTTTATAACCCATCTTACCTGCTGGTTGATTTCCACATTGGGTTGGCTTAGCAACAGGTCCACCACATCTGACACAGGGGTGAAAAAAAACGAGAAGTTTGAGTGCCAGATTGAAGAATTAATGACACGTATCACATAACAATCATGCAAAAACAACTAAGCAACTCAACTAAGGAGAAACTGGAGCAGTTTCACAGACAAAGTTCCTGTTTTGTGTACTTTACTTTTCATGAAAAAGAAACCTGCCTGTTAATCACAATTTAAGATTTATGGAATTACATTTATGACTGCCTTCACAGAGTACTACAGGCAATTTTTTATACCAAAACTTTGAAAAACATAATCTTCAAAGCTGCCAGCTGTTAATTCTTTGTGTTTGTTAGAAGAAATTTCAATTTTAAAGGCCTTAATCAATGCAAGTTCAGTATCAAAAAGCAAGTCTTATCATGTTTAATACGCTAGAATTGTTGTTACCTTTATGTCCTCCATGACATGCCCAATAGAGGGCAGTGTTTCCAGCCTTATCCAGTCCATTGATTCCCACTTTATTCTCTACACATTCCCTCAGCCAGTTCAGATTGCCTGTTTAAATTCACAGACAGATGCAAACAGTTTAAAAGCTCTTCAGCAAAAACAAAAAAATATGTTGCTAAAGTTTTTGCTATTGTCTCCATAAAAGAGAGAGCTATCTTGGATCAAAGGGATTACTGCAGAGTAAAACAGACATGTCTTAATAAATGAGTAAATAATTAATAAGAGGGAAAAGTCATTATTTGGAAATAGTTGTTGCACCTCGTTTGGCAGCTTCATGCATTGGATTGTCAATTGACTCCGCCTGCTCAGCCACTAAAACAAGACAAGAGAGAAAAGTCAGTGTTAAGTAAAAATTTTGTCATCACATGCATGTAATGAAGTTTAAAGTTGGTCCGTCTCTTATTGTCGTCTCACCATAGTTACTTGGAATTAGTCCTGTCCTGCCTCTGCATGTTCCCTTCCACCAATTAGTGTCACTCTGGGGGTAACAGCAGAAATCATTGTTTTTATAAATCAAACATCACAGAAGCAAAAGAGTTCAAACAAAGAGGACATTAAGCATTTTAAAAAGACTGCAGGGGAAAACAGTGATGACACATAGAGGAAGGGAAACGTGAAATGTAAAATGTAAACAGTGCAAAAGTGAGATTCCCATGAAAGAGGAAGAAGTGAAAATTGTATTCAATATGAGGACTTTATAAAGGCAGCTAAATCTTTTAAAGGTTTCATTTACTGTGTCAGAGATGTACAAGATGTCTCCTTCTTCAAAGTACAACTCGTCTGGCTGGAAAATAAAAAACAAAAAGGACGTTATTCAACCAGTGGCTCAGTTTTATTGACAATATTTTGACCTCAAGACTCTGGATAAGTCTTTAGTGTCACATTTCACTTGTTTCCCAGGACTGTACTTAAATATTTGCTCTGACTATTTTACGACATTATTAGAAAATCTGCAGATAAAGACTGTTCAAGACACTGAAGATTAAGCAATCATGTAAAGAATTCATCTTAAATTGAAATGATCACATACAGGAGTCTACTGTAACTTCATGCGGTGGAATCCATGGAAGAAGTGTTTCAAATAAATCAGATTAACTGAAAATTATTTTTTTTAAAAGGACATAAATGGTCTTGAGCAATCTTCAGATAATAGGATAACAATCCATCTGAACAAACAACAAGCTCATACCGTTCTGGGGTCAAAGGTGAACAACGCTCTGAACACTTTGACTTGGCCTAGCAAAGAGAAAAACACACACAGACTGCATGTTAGATGAACATATGCAGACCATTTGGGCCAAGTTGACCTCATTCCTGTAGGCAAAAGGTTGGTGAACAAAAGACATTGTTGCTGGAGAACATAGATTTCAATATAGTGAAGCAAAACCACAAATACTGTCACTTCACAGTCCTGCAAAATAATTAGCTCAGTTTCACTACTATGAGCTTGCAGCCGAGAGCAGGATGTAGCTTTAATGTGACAAATTACACTTATATAAGAGCGATAAATCAGGAGCATAACACCATCCATCACCTCACTCAAGAGCCAATTGCTTGTAGCCCAGCCTGAGCGGTGCAATGCAACCTGCTTCAAACTGAAAATTGAACTGCCACCAACTAGGACATAAAGGGCCTGATGTCTGCTCTCCAGTGCCTGCATTCACTAAAGCAAATCTGCTACACAACCAACAACAATACACATTTTTACATGTAGTGCAGGGAAAAACACACATAGCTGGTCCTTGTGTGTGCAGCCCTGAGGGGTCTGCCATGGCTCTCTGCTCAGCATGGCTTCAGCTCTACTGCTGGAATGTTACCAGAGTGGTTGTAGCTTAGCTGACAGCTGAAGCTTTGTAGTTTTTGTGGACATGCATTACAGCTTCAACAATAACATATTTTACATTTACCTTTACTTCTATCAACCACTGATTTCTGGAACTACATGAATGAAACAGTGCGTCTTGGATTACATTTTCCACCAGCACACAGCGTTTACAAAACGGTACCAGCTTCTGTGATTAAATGAGTAGAATAATCTCATTTAGTACAATTGCAAATGAGATACCATTGTACTGTTGTGCACAGCTCTATTGGACATGTGAATAAAAGGCTTTACAACATAAAAACGGACACAAAACATTCACATGTATGCAGGCTGTTTGATCTCCTAAGTTACTTTCATTCTGTATTTTTTATTTATTTATTTGTTATGTTAATTTCGAATCTATATTAAAAAAAAAAAGTTAACCAAGGAATGAAGGTTGCAAGTTTGCTTCCTCTAGGTGCTTTATGTTATCTTTACACCTACTTTTATAGAACAAGCTTTAATTTTTTTTTTAATCTTATTGTTACACTGTGTTTTAAAAGGGACCTGTTTTATCTGTCATTTTTACTGTCACAGTTTCTACTTTTACTTCACTGCTTTTATCAGTGTTATTACTTTTACTTGTGCAGGACCTTGTAGCTTCGTTTAGCAAGGTGCAACAGAAATTCAGATGATTTTTCTTATTATAATTATTATTTTCATTATTATTATTACCAAGACGACTACTACAACTAAATCTATATCAGTTGCATTACGTCTTTCTATGTAGCATTATTTTAATCTGTATTTTTTCTGTTAAAAAATAAATATTCCAACATGTCCAGATACTAATACTCCTCGTGAGCCAGGATTTGAAGTAGGTGTAATAGAGATGCTGTTGGCTCATGAAGACTTTCTTCACAAGAATATATTTACTGGTAATATGTTAAATTTATTTGATTTCGGACACACAAGGTTGAGCTAGTGTCGTCTGACTGTTTCATCTAACAGGCCTAAATGATGGACGGTTTGTGACTCCCCTCTGCCGTTACTCAGGGTTTCTATTTAGCTAACACACTGTCTCAGTGTCTCAGATTGAGAGGGGCTGAGCTGCAGCACAAGTGCAGCTCTGTTCAACACAGCAGGCATGTCTCCACTGCAGGCCCGGTCATGTTGGCTTAAACACACAAAAGCCTGTGCTGGCTGGTTCTTGTTCTCTATGCAATTTAAAGCCTTGGGCGCACACAAGAATTTATTCCTGCTAGAATTTGAACATCATGGCAAAACGCTGTCAGTATATTTTATTTGTTTTTTGGGTTTTTGGTGATTTCCAGCTGTGTTATTTACTGGAAAAGGAACTCAGAGGACTCTAGTCTTGATCCCAAGAAAGAAAATGTGTCTGAACTTGGTGGCCACCTCCTGTTCAAAGCTCCACCCAAAAGCCATTTAAGCCTTGCAAAAAAAGACAGTAAGGGAAACTATAATGTTTTAAAACCAGAGATTACACACAGCTCTCCAGTGCTGCCTTCTAAATTCCTGATTAACAGAAAAACTTCAACCCTTCTCCTCTTATAAAGGAGAATAATACATTACCCCACAAGCCTGGTCCTGTTTGATATGAGTTCATTGCTCAAGGTGTATGAGAACATGCAACACTTAAAAAGGTTATCACAGTACAGGTGTTATGTTGAAGATCCCCTCAAGCACCCACTCACAAAATGTTTGTGGGAATCAAACATTTCAGATTTAGGATTTAATGTATAGACTGGGTCATATGTGTTTGACTCTGTGTTTGTAAGGAAATTGTAAGGAAACATGAGAGTCCACTGACAGTCACTCTCATAGCTAATATTAAATTGTACCACTGAAAAACTGATCAATACTTAAATGTGTAACTGATTGATTCAACCTTGTCATTAGATTTTACTTTTCTTTGATAACCTGAAGATAAATTAATAAAGACAATATCAAAATCAGGAGAGAAAATAATGTTTGGGTCATCTCTCCATGCTGCATGCATTACAGAGATTCTGATTCAAACTGTGTCAGAAATTTTTCAGAGAATTAGCAACATTCTCACAATTTTGTGTCTCCATCAAGCTACACTGGCAACTATGTAAGGCACTTTGCCTAACAAGACCAACAGCTCTCCCAAAGAAACACCAACCTGCCATCTGTCAGGACCGACCCTCTCACCAGCCATCACAACCAGCTGGCTGAGGAGTCATGTGGCCGACTCATGAATAACCATGAAGTGAATGAATGATGATAAAGATTCCATCATTTAAGTTTTGTGGTAGCAGGCAAGACATGACGCACAGATGTCTGCTGAAATAAACCCGAGTTCTTCATTTCCTGCCAGGTTTCAAAGCATTTTTAATGGTGTTTGTGATGGCCGTTTAAACTGCTTCCCTCTCTTGTAGGAATCAGAAATACTAATCAAACTTGCTTTTGTTATTTTAATAATGCACATATTTAAATTACAGGATGATATGGAATGCTTTTAAAACCACATATTTTGTCACATTTAGAATAAAATTTTGTTACTGACAAATGCAATTTAAGTTTTAATACTTGTAGTGATACTCAAATGGCAGTTTCAATATACTCAACAAAGTAAGTGTTTAACCTTTTAGACTAAATTTGGCTCAATTTTGACTTTGAGTGTTTTCTTACATTTAGACTGGTCGATTTGTTCAAGGTTTACGCGTTTTTGACTGACACACACACACACAAACATATGTATACACACATTTTTTTCATATTTAGATTATTTACTTTACTTCAGATGGTAAAATTACTTCTGTTTCACACGTGTGAACCTTTTTTAACACTTGCACAAATTTCACAAAGTGTGCAAGATGCACAAAAATTGACACAGCTGGCAGTTTATTTGTACACCAAGCTACTGTATGATAATAAAATATAACATATGATAACATTATTGAAGTAACTGCTACTCTGATAAAGTTTTTAAAATTCAGTTTTTGGTATTTTTTTTACTTTTTGATTGTTGTGGAGGCTGTTGTGTTACATTGAATACTTAGTCCTTCTCATTTACTGTATGTTGGTGAGGGTACAATGAATACTTAAACCCATCTCTCAGTAAAATGTCACTCAGTAAAACAGCACCACAAACTACAGTCCCTAAAATAACCACAAACCCGGTAGGAACTTTGGTTGTTTACTCTTGTAATAAATACAGAATTTTTAAGGAAGCATTCTGCTGTGTTGCAAGTCCTTAGGAGGCAGAAGTCACGCCTGTTTTGAACCTGGGCAAGAAAGATGTATGCACGTGTGTGTGTTGTACTCTAAAATTGGCACTTGAGTATTTTTTCCAAAGAAGCCTGTCTACGGTTTTGTTTAGTTTTTTGTTGCTCCCCAAAGTAAACATGTTTTTATATAATATTCAAGAAGTAAATGTTACTTATTCTCATTTAAAAAAAAACATGACAGAAAAGTCAGAATTTCACTTGGTATTTTTGTGGGTAACAGACACATTTCCTTATCTCTTGGGATTGAGGAGCATGTAACATGAAAAGCAGCTCAGTTTGAGCATGCAGGAAGTGAAACTGATGCCACTGTCCATACAGACTCAACATCACCTCTTAACCTACGACCTACAGCCACTGGATGACACTGCCCTAATTGCATGAGTGATGGAAACAGGGAAGTCAGAGTCACAGAGGCCTACTGCTGACAGCTCGCTGCCCCGGTCAATCAGCAGTGAGGGCGGTTTTACTAACTCCCCTGCAGTGCTGGTCAAGTCAGTAATAATGAACATCGTTATTATCAGAGTTTAGGAGCTTTATTTACACTTGGTAATGAAAGTTTCACAAAATAAATGACAAAAATCATGTTTTTACTAACACTGAAGTGCTCACCGCCCGCCCATGGAGCTCACATCGCTATAAGGATGTGTTTTCCTCGCAAGAGACAGAGTTGAAGTTTTGTTTGTATTTAGACAGCAAATGTTCAAAACGTCAGTCTCACCTGGCTTGGCCGGCTTGGGAGGAGGCTTCGACATCTGAAAGGCGAGGAGATAAAATAAACGAAGCGCACGGTGTGTTACTTCAGCTAGATACGACGTACAATTGCAAAGCACTTTGCTGTCTTTGTCAATGAGGAAGTGCAGCAACACTAAAGGGGACACGGAAAAGTCCCACTGCGCATGCGCGTAATCAAACCTGGCACTTCTCTGTTCTTTTTGTGAAGGATTTCTGTACGTATATATTTTATACTTTTTTATTAATTCAAATGTTCTCATTTATTACTGGGCTATAATATTTTTTAAACACACATGACAAAAGCCTTTTAATCTCATTTTAATTGTCTGTAATGATATTTTAAATATTTTTATTAAATAAACCATTCTGATGTGATGCATCAGTCCTCTTTACTGCTCAGGGAAAAAAAGTGCTGTAAGAAATGTTTTATTTAAGAAAATATTTCAAAGAAAAAGCAGAACAAACAAAATAAGAACAGGACAGTTAAGCCAGACAGCGCTTCAACTCAACCTGAGCACATAGCAATCTGCAGGTGAGGCCCCTGACACTGTTTATTTCAATTAGCCTGCTTAAAAGTTGTAACATTGTCTCCAAGAATGCATTTCTTTTCTTAACAATTGTACAAAGACATCAAAAGTTTAGAATCTGAGAAATTAAAAATGTCAAATTTCTCCACAACTTTCTCCACAAATTCTTAATGAGAAAAACTGATTTATTAAATCGAGTACCTGTCATTTTTGCCGTTTTGTATCATACATCTAAAGATTAAAAATATGACATTAGTCATGTCATAGACATTAGTGTTAGTACCAGACAAAATTTTAATCTGTCCTCTAAGAGCACCTTTACCTTAGCTGGAAGAGGGAGGCTGGGACATTTCTCTTCAAAATTAGGGTAAAATTTTGGTGACAGAATTGCAGAGTTCTTCAGGTTAATTAGTCAATGAGGAAGGGTTTGTGGGTTTTGTTCTTGTGAAACTGGTAATTGACGCTCGGAAACGGGAAGTTGTTTGTGTATATTATATTATATTTCTACTTCCTATAGTGCATTTTTTAAAACTTGCAACCGGAGGAATGTAAACAACTCTGGAGAATCCTCTAGACCGACAATATTGAAGATATCTTAGCATTAAAAACCCTGCATGTGGTAGACATCGTCTGTCCACCTCGTCTGCACTGATCCCAAACAAAACATCACTGATGAAAACACGGACTCCACCTCTCCTCCTCTTAGCGGAGTCCTGTGCTCTGTCAGCTCTGTAAAAGGTCAAGTAGTTACATTTGCTTGATCGTTGATGTTGGGGTGAGACCGGGTCTCTGTAAAGATGTGGACACAGCAGTCTATGATTTATCATTGCTATTATTAATCCACTTTATTTTCTAGTGACAAAACAATGGCCGGAAACATGTTTAGGTAAAGGTAATTTGGGTCCAAGCTGGGTTGGCCTGGCTCTGATCCGTGCACTCCTGTCGGAAATACGGCGGCTCAAAAAAGAAGCTGATAGTTTCTAGGGGACGATAAGGAGTTTGCAAATGTGTTTTTCTTTAAAAAATTAAATAAATAAATCGTGCCTCAAAAATTAAAAAATAAAAAAAGTTGTGACGTTTGAGGGAACCACTGGCCGCTGCCTCACTGTTGCCATAACGACGCATCATGAGGTATTGATGTTTTTTGACGTCATTGCTTGGCTGAAACTGTCTAACAAACCAAAGATTGATAAGGCCATGAGGATGGCTTTGGGGCTTGAAATGGAGAATGATCAGATGAATTCAAACAAGTGACAAGACAAGGGCAGGCTCAATATGAATTTTTTCAAAAAACTTCCTCCTATTAAAAGTAAAAGCAACCCCAATGATTCACAGACTTTTTCCTTCGCTGAGGTAAGAGTTCCTGATCAAATGCTCTCTGCTGCAGAAGTTAAAAAGATGGCAAAAGAAATAATGATTGAAACACATGGGGTTAAATCTGCTGTCAATGTGGAGATGATAGAGGAGAATCAAGAGTCTGAATCTGAATCTGAATTTGAGAAGGAAACAAGTGAGGAGAATCAAGTGTCTGGATATGATTACAAGGAGCAAATGAAAGAGAAGGATCTGAAGGGCCAGAATTTTCAGGAGGAAATTTACAAGCCATGTGGACAATGTTCTTACTTGGAAAAGGTTTTAGAAATGGCTGACATGGTTCTTGACACAATCCAAAATAGTAACAAAGACCTTAAAGCTCAACTTCTTCAGCAGGAGCAAGTTCTTTCTCAGAATCTGCAGAAAGAACAAGATGAAAAAGACAATCTTGCAAAGACTCTACAGCAGGAGCTGGCTGAAAAAGACGCTCTAGCCAAGACTTTGGAGAACACACAAAGGGAAAGATACACTCTTTCTAAAACTCTGCAGAACATACAAGATGAAAGAGACATTCTTTCTAAGGCTCTGCAGAAGACACAAAAAGAAAGAGAT
>JAPZDY010000022.1:14333779-14344650 GCA_029783645.1 Ctenochaetus hawaiiensis
TACTGGGTTAGGGAACCAAGATCTGGCGGGGGGGTCCCAGAGGTTCCACCAAAAAACATCACCTCTGTTTTATTGTCATTAAAATTTAAAAAATTAAAAGCCATCCAGGCCTTGATGTCATCAAGACATCAAGACATTTCAGTCTCAGTCACAGCATCAGTCTGGTGCTGTCCCTCCATTGCTGGCTGGGACTTGATGGGGGGCTGTTTGGCACTGTACTGGTGCCTGGCCGTGGGGATGGTCCCTGGTCACCATGGCTGGTGTAGGTGGGTGGCTGGAGGTGGGAGTGGAGCGGCTGGCGGGGTGGGTTGGGGAGCTGTTGGGTGGCATGTTTGCACGCCCAAATGGCTTCAGCAGCCTCTTGGGCTTGGTGTCTTGAGTGCTCCCACGGCCTGGGGTGGTGGCTTGGCCCACCTCACCACACTGAGCCCAGGCAACCACTCTGTACACTAGTGATGGTTTCCTATGCATGTTTGGTGAGTGCTTACATGTATGCTGGCCCTGATTTACCAGCTCTTGCCGGGACACATCATAAAGAAACTAATGGTACCAGCCAGAAAGTGCTGAGTCACTCTTTAAACCCAACACACTGAGCATATCCACTGTTTATTCTACTTCAACTCTTGCCTTCCGCTGGGCCATTTCTTGCAATCAGGACTCCAACATTTCTGGTGAGCAGTGCAGTTCCTCTTGTACTGTGGCTATCTTGATGGGGATATTAGGAACAACACAGCAATTCCCACTCCACCTCATACTTGTAACACTGTCTGTCTTCCTCTCCCCTTTTATTTTCAATTTTCTTTTCTTTCCTTTTTTAACTATTGTATTTATCTATTTATGAATTTGTTCATTTTTCCTTCTTTTTCTTTCTCCTCAACACGTTGCGTTCATTCTTTCCCTAGTTTCCCCCTGATTCATTGTGGTGTAGCACTGCCCTCTTTGGCTGACAACAGGAAACTTTACGTGATAAAGTCTGATTGGCCAGTACCCAAGGAGGGCGGGAGATGGTCACAAACATACACTGAAAGAATAAAAATTTTGGCCGCAAGACCAAAAGTGCATCAATCTCATAAAAAGTTGACACCCAATGTTGTCTCAAACTATGAGTTAAAAATTCAGACAAAAAAGAAAAAAATTGAATGATAGGATGGAATCAAACAAACACTTGGTCATTTAATCAGTCTACGAGAAGGGACTGTATGAAGAACACTAAATATTTAGTTATACTATAGTTCGTAGACAATCTGAAGTCTTACTTTGATGTGCTATTTTTGAAACAAGTGTAGAATTGTAACAGTGTGTCTCAATTCTTTTCTTTGTGTTTCAAAAAACAAGAGCTGTCTTGTAAAATTCAAAGGTTGGCAAGAAAACATCTAAATCCAGATTTTGCAGGTTTCTTACGGAGGTGACAAGAGGTGTTTAATTCAGTGTTGAAGCTAGTGTGTGTATGAGGCCTCAGTTTAACACTGAGACTTTAAGAATATATTTTTACTGCATCATAATAAAACTTTTTGCACTGGTATGACATTACATATCTCATATTGCGCTTTCTTAAAAGATACATGTTACTTCTATGTTATGGTTTGCGTGCTGATATTTATCTTTTTTTTATCAGCAGAGCTGGAAGAAGCATGCAGATTTTCCACATTACTGAAAATAGTTAAGAAGTTTAAGCATGATACGGCATAATTTGGAAAGGATCGATAAGCAATGGTAACTTAAATGATCTGCCTCCTTTGTTCGTAATCATTCGTTTGAATTCGCGAGAAATCAAATACCACGCCGTTTATGGATGATGCTGCCGCAGAGAGCTGTGGGACTGAATAATCTCCTTTCCCTTGACAAGCCGAAGAATGTCCAGCTGCAGCCTTGCGGACAGTGCAAACTACGCCCCGTTCAAACCCCGCCCATCTAAACCCCGCCCAGCCAGATCAAGTTTAGGGCAAAGAGTTGGTTGAGGGATAGGATTAGGGTGTGGTTTGTAGTAGGCGTTGTTTGTTGTGGGTGCGGTTTGCAGTGTCCGTGAGTCCGCAGCTGGACCCTTCTCTTTAGAAAGGATGTTCCGGTCTGTCCCATGCTTGGCGGAGATATGAAAACATTGAGCCACCTTTTCTTCAATTCAAACAGCTCTTATCATTAATTACTTCCGGATCATTTCACTCAGTCAGGAACCCTCCTATGCCTATGCAAACCGGACTACTTGACCTCATCCCCGGAAGCCGCGCACTTTTTGCATCATGCGCCACTGGCCAGCTTTCCGTCTCCGTCACTCTATCCCGTTAATCCATGGCTCAGGGTTGTTGCAGAAGTAGACTTTGGGATACTTGTGAAAAGTTCATCCTGAATTTGAGTTGTTAATGAATTACAACATTTTAAAGTTATTACAAGTTTTATAAATTAGAAACTTTGAGCAGTGAGCGCAGAAAACTGCCATGAAGAAACTAGTTGTGGGAGTTGGCGGGTAAGTAAGTGGGAGATTTGTAAACATTACTGTTCTGCTGTGTTGACATCCACTGAACTAAACATGCCTGTTATTGTTCTTTTTGTCTCCAGATAGCATGTTGAACCTTAGAGGGCATTTTGCATGTTTACGTCTCTCATCCCAAACAGGTTTTTTGTATATATATATATATAGATATATATATAAAAAGCCAACTAATGTTGGCTCACAAACATGAAATTCGGGCAGCATGGACAGCATCAGATCAATAGTGTGAGCATGTGACAACAATCATGTTGCAACAAAAACTGATAAGAACTGGTTGTTTTGCAGAGAAAAAAAAAGCGAACTGTGTACTGAGAACTGTTTTTTCAGGCCCTGCACAGACCTGCTGTTATGTTTTCAATGTTTTCAAAAACAGACATACACAAATGCCTGATATTATGATTGTTTTCCTTGCAATCATGAAAAAACATTCAGAAAGAGAGGCACAGTTATTTTTGACTTTGAATTGACTTGCCATGTTTGAGAGCTGTGTTTCACTGACCCCTCTAGTTTAAGTGTTTACTTATGACCACAAACAACAACGACACCACGGTGACTGCAGTCTGATTTGAAAGCTTTAAAAAAATGATTAAATCAAGTTGTAGTTTCACACCAGCTTATTTTTTTTATTAGAAACCATCAATTTTGTTTTAAGAAGGTATAACCAAAATATGTAGTGACTCATTAAAATAGATTATTTAATTAGAGCCTGAGAGGAACATTATAAAATAACCTTTCTGTCCAGCAGATTTTCATTATCTATGAAGGGGTGTGTCCACTTATTTTTAGTCAGCCTCTTTTAGTGACACCCTGTGAAGTACACTTTCACAGCAGCAGCAAAGTGAGGAATTGAACCACCAGAGGTCAACAAAAACAAGTTTTCAGATGCTGTTTAGTAAAAGCTTTATAAAAGCTTTGTAATAGTTATTCTTAACTTGAGGCACGTAGCCAACTCCATCAAGGAAATAAGTCTACTGTAAAAAAATTGGCATAGAAATAACTATATCAGTATGTTTGTGGACATTGAAAGTGTGTCAGTGATATTTCCTCTATTTCTTACAGGATGACAAATGGAGGAAAGTCAACTCTTTCTAGAAGTCTGCATCAGCAGATACCAAACAGCTGCATCATTGCACAGGACTCATATTTTAAGGTAGACTGCGTTGCTTTATTTACATCATGTCACTGCCTTTTACACTTTCAAAGTTGCAAAATTTTAGGACTTGAGTGAATGATCACAGCAGATGTTCTTTTCTTCAGGATGATTCTGTGGTACAAGTGGACAGCAACGGGTTCAAACAATATGATGGTGAGGACTCCACACAAAGCAAATTCTCCCTAAACACTGCAACACCAATTAAAAACAGCTGTAAGCAACATATACGAATATTTAGAACCAGTTTATTGTGTTTAAGCTGTAAAATACAAAAATAAATAGCTAAATAACTGGATCAAACTCATGAAACATCCAAACAATTTTGAATATTTTAGGGTTGCCACTGATGATCATACCCATTATTTATTTTTAAAAATAATCCTTATACCATGTTCAAAAAATGTCAATTCCAATTTGCATGGGCCTAAAGTGACAGCTTCAAATTATTTCAATTAGTAGAGAATTACTGAAATAATTCTGATGGCAAGTCAATTATCAGACATGCATTTTTCCGACTGGCCAAAGAACATCCTTGTTTGTTCTGCTCAAGTGCTTGAGGCTCTTGAAATGGATACGATGATGAACAATGTTGACTCGTGGTGGAGAGATCCCAAGTTGTTCCTGAGGCAGCAAGGCCTGAACCCAGAACACCAAACAGCATCAGGCAACAAGGATGAGGAGGTGTTTGTGCTTATAGTAGAGGGCTTCCTCATATTCAACTACAGGTAAACAAGGGAGGCTTTGGTAAAGTTATTGTGTTATAATTTCACCAGGTCAGATGTGAAGAATTTTATTCCATTTTAGAAATTGATATGTATATATATATTTTGTTCACATGTCCATAATCTGTGAGGAAATTCCTGAGAGGAGAACTCTGCAACTTGATACTAATTTAAATAAAATGCAAGTGGTGCAACTTTGGCTTCAGATGAATTAATTACAGTTTCCTGCTAATCATCATATCTGTAAATTAAGATTTGAATTAGTAAATGGCTGGCAAATGTTTAGATTAAAATACACCATTTCTCTCAAGAGAGTTCCTCTGGAAGTCAGCAACACAAACTCCCTAACTCAACTTAAGTAAATAAAAATTGTCTCGTTTTACCATTTAATCCGCACCAAATTGCACAGACCCTTAAATCTAATCTTTAGGTAGAGATTTCCATTTAAGCTGTTGTTCTTAAATTGTTGTTGCTGTTTTTCCTCTACCATTACAGCTAGTTGTTCCCAGGGATTCATTTAATGAAAATTCATGTCTTAATAACAGTAAAGTAGCATTGGAGGTGATAATACTGTATCTCACTGATATTTCTTCCTTGTGTTTTACCTTTCCAGGCCTCTGAATGAGCTATTTGATAAAAGATACTTCATGGAAATACCTTATGAAGTCTGCAAGAGGAGACGAAGGTTTCAGTTTTAATAATCAGAAAATCCAATCAAATTTCCTTTTTTTGGAATTCTTTGTCTTCCCTGTGCTATCCCTTAATAAACTTGTATCTATTTTTTTATTATTAATGTTTCAGCTGCACTTGAATAAAATACAAGAGAAAAGTTTCCTTCCTTTTCCCTTTGACCTTAGTTTTGACTTTGATTGACAGTTCAAGGGTATACACACCTCCTGATCCTCTGGGTTACTTTGATGGACATGTCTGGCCGATGTACCTGAAGAACCGGCAGGAGATGGAGAGCATGGTGTCTGATATCGGCAAGTATCCAGTTAGAGATGATATATGTACAGATAGGATGAAAACTTTGATTAATTGGAGCATTTAGATTGTTAATGGCGTTGTAGTCGATGATGAATACTGAAACTGTTATCACTGTAGCATGTCTGCTAAGTAACATGCCAAGAAAGTTGACAACTATATTCTCTATATCAAATTTTTTTAGTATTTCTGGATGGGCTGGAGTCAAAGGAGGAACTGCTGGCTGCTGTGTGTAAAGATGTTTGTCAGGAAATAGAAAGGCTCAGGGGTAAGTAGAAAGTGCTGTTTTTCCACTGTTATAAAAGCTTCAGAGAGACAACAAAATATTGCAATGTTTTCAAGATGTTTCATGAGCAAATTATTTTACATTTTGGTGTAGAGTGCAGTGCTTAAATTAGGTTTGCCCATTGTATTGTGAGACAATAGCAAACATCCACAATTAAGCGCAAGTAACAAACAATATTAACAACAACAGATTGACCACAAGTCATGTAAATGTCCAACTCTCTACCTAATCTATATTTTCCTTGTCAGTGTGGAAATTTGGACTCAAAGACATTCAGTTATCTTACTTAAAACACTGTCCTTTAGTTTTAAAAGAGCTACTAATTTTATTCCATGTCTTGTGTTTGCAGGAAAAGACTGATATGAATTTCATCTGTTCATCTGTTTTGAAGATAGAGAATGCTGTTCCCAGTGATATCAGCAAAGTTCATGTTTTTGGACTAACGTGTTCTAATCAAAGGTTCAAACCAAGTATTTCTGTGGTCTTGTGTGAATATGTCATATTCACATTAGTTAATATTGCCTAAGTTAGGTTAGGATAAACTAAATACATGATATTTTTGTGACCTTATGAAGTTCATGTTTTATAATCTGAGTAGGATTTCTATCCAAAGTCTATGTCTTCTATGTCTAACCACACATGTTCATATACATAAAACTAAATTGTGGGATTTAAGTGTGGCAAAAAATAAATATTATACATTTCTGAAATATAAAAAATTGATGTTTGTATACCGAGTAAATAGTCAGTGACTCTGCTCAGTTTTGGCTCATTAAACAGCTTTTCTACAACTGCAGCACTCAGCTGACAGACGTCTGCATATCTGAGATGTAAGTGGCAGTTTGTCACCACCTAGTGGTTGATACTAATACACTGGAGAAGGACAGTGACCTGAATATAAAGCTCTGTGCAACTTTGATAATCAGCAAATGATGAGGAAGACACATCCCACCAGAGAGTCACATTGTAGCACTTATACTGAATCAGACATCTCTGGTTTGTTATTATAAAAAACAATTAGGATTCATTTTTTTGTGCAATTATAGTGTCCAATCTGTCACCTCCCTGTTCCCATTGAGTATAGTGCACACAGCAGACATACATAACTGCATCACTATATGCAGTTACTAACAAACAACTAGGAGCGTAGTGGAATAACATTTTATGGCCTCTATTGTATTTCTGTTTGTCAGTAATTTGATCGCACTAATTTGAACAAACACAACTTTATTTAAGGGCATGCACCATGTGAACATAATATAAAGTAAATTTAAAAAGATGTAAAAATTACATAATTGTTATTCACCAACATATTCATCAAACTGCTTAAACTGATCTCAAATACATTGGTGTTGGGCTCTTGGGGCCCTTTGGGGGTAAATGAGACGGTTTCCTGCCTCTTGAAACCGACAATAGCCTGAGACAGACAGACTGATGATGTCTGTAAAATACTGATCTGATGGATGTTTTCTAAAAAGTCCTAATATCAAGTTATTATTTCCAAAAGGTCCTATTTTATTTGGCTTTTATAGTCAGCACTCTTCTGTTACTGGAAACAAGTCTAGCCCTGTCTGTATCAATTTCCTGTCTTATTCTCTCTTTCTCTCTTTCCTCCTCTTTTGTTCTTTCTTACTTCTTTCTCTCTTTTTCTGTCCTGTGTAGAGAGAGTAGGCCTTTATTCCGTACGAAACATATACTCTCCACTAATTATTGAAAAAGTTTACCTTCTTCATAAAACCATTTAAAAAACTGATTTAATCATCTTAGTTTAAGCTAATCATTCACTGGCTTTAGCCCACATATTTTAACAGTGTAGAGTTTTTCTCAACTGCTCGAGGTCATTGGTATCTGTTACACAATCTGTGTAGAAATCTTGTCTGTTACTGTGACAGTGTTGCTCTCAGGATTTTTTCAAAAAAGTATTGCATCCAGATTTAGTAAAAAATGTCTACCCAGCATTACTGTAAAATGATCTATTTATTCCTTTGCTTAAAAAAGGACAAAGAATTGCAGGTTTCATGTAGGAGTGTAAGTCATCAAAACCTTAGTTGATCTTTTAAAAAGTTTGTGCATGCCTGTAATAAGCTCCCTACCTTTGCACCATAAATAGATAAAACTTGTTTGACAGCATGTTAAATCCACTTCATTGCTCAATGAAGAAAAAGCTGCCCTCTAAAATGCTTTATGTCACTGATATGAAGTTAATTGCAAAACTGCTTCCAACCCATGAAGCTGCAATGTTTCCCACCTCATAAAAAAATCATAAGAATTTTGCCAAAAAGTCCGTGCTGTCAGCAGAATATTTGTGTTTGCCTCAGCAGTGAACTTGCCTGACTGGTACGTGCAATAAAAGACTCATCACATGTGCTCACAGACCTGGACATTCCTCACTTCCCTGTGCTTATTATATCCTCTTCTGGCTCGACTTATATAAGCCTGATGCAGCTTCTTTCATAAATCGACACTCTCTGACAGCAGAATACCTTTCAAATGCTTAATTAAGCCTTGCCTGGACGCTTTTATTAAATCATTGAGGTGAAAACATGTCGAACACAGGATTGCCAGCGTTTGTGTGGTTGTTTTTTGCCAGCTGCTCCTGTCTTAGCAAAGCCATGCCGACCAAAGTGAACCGGGAGGCTGTCAATGACAGACCTGTGATCGGTAAGTAGATTAATTATCACTTTTGGCTTGAAAACTAAGAGATTTAGAGAAGCTAAGGTGATACAAACATTTAAAAAATAGAACGAATCACTTCTGTTTTTTTCCCGCTGTGTATTCACAGCTGCTTTGTTCATGTCCTGCAGGGATTTTGACTCAAATGGTTTCAGATGCAGTCATGAAACCATACGGGAGTACCTACATACCCTCTTCCTATGTGAAATACATTGAGTCTGGGGGCAGCAGAGTGATGCCTATCAGGTGAGTTAAGTCTTCTGACCTTTGACCGCAGCTTTTTTAGGAGGTAATGTAAGATAAGCCAGATTAGCAACAGTAATCACTCTAGTATTCCACTTTTTTAATCTGCAGAATGAACATGTATACTGGCCTTCTGTAGACAGTCTAATATGAGGATTGTGTCTTTTAAATGCAGCATGTTTTGAATTTTATTTGCTATTTACTCACTAATTTACGATTATTTGCTGCTTTTGTGCAAAAAGAAGATGTTGCCACTCTGTCACCTGATTTCCTTTGTGTCCCCTTATGGAACCTGTGTTTTATCACTATGTAAACAGTGTAAAATCATTTAATAAGGAAGCATTGCTTGTTTTGTTGCCTTTCATAGACTGACTCTCACGAAAGCTGAATATGAAAAAATTTTCAAACAGATAAATGGGTGAGTAATTTGACTATAACCGTGTTTGACGTTAGTTTTATAGCTTCAGTAAATACCATAATGACTTTTCTTCTCACTCCTCCCTCGGCCTGTCTTTGTTCATAACTTTGTGATGTCTTGCTTCAGATTGCTTCTCATTGGGGGAGCTGTAGATTTGGAGACGTCAGACTTTGCCAGGGTGGCCAAGATTTTCTACAACCTCGCTCTGACGGTTTGTAAAGCAGAACATTACAGTACATTACCACTCTGCTGTCTGACTATTTATGTATCTTCCTTTTTAGGTTATTTTTATGTCCTCTTTCTGTGTATTATCTTGAAATGGACAGAAACTAGGGTGAATTTACTCAAACACAGTGCTGAAGTACAAAGTTGAGGGGCTGTTCTATCTAAAAGTTTTTATCCTTACAGCATTTCAGAGTAAATAATCAAACTTTTGTACCACTTTATTTATTAACTGCTGTTCATTAATAGGGCTGGGTGACATAGACTAAAAATCATTTCTTCCATATTTTTGGGCTAAATGTTAACATACATTGCATAGCGCTAAATCTTGTTTGAAGTGCACTAAATGTTCAGTAGTAAGTAGGGCTGGGTGATGGGACATAATTAAATAATTTCTTTTTTTAACAAATTACCTGAATATCTATATTGTGACAAAACTGTATGGATGACTATTGTTTTCACAAAAATTGAACACAAGGAGATTTTTGTTAAATAATCATCTGCAATATGGATAAAATAAAAGTTTGTTAAGTTCAAGAAGCTACATCAATTAATTATAACATTGCCTGTAAAACCAGGAATAAATCAAGCTATGTTGAATTCTAATATTAGCATATCAATATTATATCAAAACAATACCCAGCCCTACTCTGTACTTGTGTACTCTTAGATTTGGCAAAACACATATTAAGCTTATTAAACATACTCAAGTTCAAACCATCTGACAGTATATGGAACAGTGTGAACACTGCAGCATTAAAATACTTTTAATTATCATTAATCCAGCAGCAAAGCTCTGAAAGGAATCCAACTT
Organism: Ctenochaetus hawaiiensis; assembly: GCA_029783645.1. Lineage (NCBI taxonomy): Eukaryota > Metazoa > Chordata > Actinopteri > Acanthuriformes > Acanthuridae > Ctenochaetus > Ctenochaetus hawaiiensis. The sequence goes on from JAPZDY010000022.1 coordinate 14,343,783, forward strand.
TGCAAGGATGGCTCATGTATTTGACATTAAATTGTTACATTATAGTACCTTTCCCTCCTTAAAATCCAAATACAGGACATTTGAATGGAAAAAAAGATTTTGTTAAGAAAAGAAGCCACAGCACTGTTTTATTGTTTCAGGCACAAAACAGTGAAAAGTCTGACTTTCTGTGTTCCAGGCCAACGATGCAGGGGACTTCTTCCCCATCTGGGGTACCTGCATGGGCATGCAGCTCCTGACTGTCCTGGTGGCAGGTGAAAACCTGCTGAAAAACACCCTGGCTGAGAACTTATCGTTACCTCTCAACCTGACTCTAGGTTACTGCTCACTGCATTTTTATCTTTATATTGAACTTTTTTCTTTCATATTAAAGTTAAAGCCTTGATGTACATTTTAAAGGAGAGAATACGTTTTGAACTGATATAAGGTGACAAATCATCATTTGGCAAGTTTTTGGAAAACTGCATTTCTGAACTGTACCACTTGGTGTCAGTAGAGGCAAGTTAAAAATCAGAGGATGTTTGGGGCTCAAAATGAAAAAAACTGCTATTACTTTTAGCATTTTTTTTCGACATTTCTGTCTTATTTCAAGCAATCAATCAGTCAGTTGAGTTTTATTTAAAGCACCAAATCACAACCAATGTTGTCTCAAGATACTTAACATAAATAGCAAGTCTGGACCAAACTCTAAAATTTAATTTATGAGGACCCAATAATTGAAACCAATCCCACATGAGCAAGCACTTTGCAACAGTGGCAAGGAAAAACTTCCTTTTAAAAGGCAGAAACCTCGGTACAGATCCAGGCTCAGAGATGGGCAGTCACCTGACGAGACCAGTTGAGTTAAGAGGAAGAGATAAAGAGATAA
>JAPZDY010000022.1:14348484-14367606 GCA_029783645.1 Ctenochaetus hawaiiensis
AAAACAATATCACTCCTTTTTCGGACTCAACAGTGACTTTAAAGTGTCCTCCGAAATCATTTGCTCTTAACACTTTAATTTAACCTCCCTATTTAGGATCTATAAGCACCATTGAAACATCCACTGAGTAGTTTATTACACGTTGCAATATTGTTGCATAAGGTTTGTATTTACAAGTGGCCCCCAAGTGGAAGCATACAGGATGTTAAATAACAATATAGTAAAACACATTTGCATTAATATAAAAGAGCTCTTATACAACCAGTTATGGTTGTAGACAAATACTGTACAGAAATAAACACTCAGCTGTATCCCTGTTATCAGACCTGCAACGTTCAATAAATCAGTGGCAGATAGCTGATCACCAGCTAATACTCTATTTTTGTCATATATGTCAAGTTATAAAATGCCAAACACAAGCCTTTTTTGGTCCCTGACTCTCAGATTTTGAGATTTGAATCTTTTCTTTGTCAGCCATTGATATCTGCTGTTGGACTGGTCAAATGAAAGAAGCTATTTGTATAAAGCTGTGGAAACAGTCATACATCAAAGGAATAATCAATAATGAAAATATTACTTAGTGGCAGCCCAATACATGTGTGTAAACCAATAATTAAATGTTTTATGCCAACAAATACAAATTTACACTGGATCCCTTTAAAATTTCATGGTATCTCTTAGTGAGGAGCATGTCAAAACTGTGATTAACTGATCGCTTAATCAATTCTGTGACATTTAGGGTAATTGCACTATCAATAGAATAGTTCATTTTCACCTAAATTACCTGCATTTCAGAGCCACACAAGGCTGGTTATTGTGTTCTTTGTATAACATTTTCCTCTGCTGGTCATCTTGTTCACACTGGCTCTATCTGCAGCCTCTCACTTAAAGACTTCTTGGCCTTGACCAATTATCTTCAAAGGCCAAAAAGTCTGAAAAAAACTTCTCTGTCTTGTTTGAAAGTGCTGTTTGTGTCTTTAGGCTCATCAGTCATGCTTCAGATAAATGAATCCCGTCATCATTTCAATGAAGTGTTGTGTCAAAGCTTCGTTGTTAGGGTGAAACCTGGTGAGAATGATGGATTAGTGGTCTCTTTCCTCTGACTTTGCCTGTTTAAGTGCAGCAGCCTCCTCGGTGGACTGTTAGTGGTGTTCAGACAAGAACAATTACTCTCTTTGTGCTGTTCAACTCCCCTGCTATTCATAGGGGAAAGAGTACAACACACACACACAGACACACACACAGTATCAAAGAGTGACATTCTGCTGGAAAAATGAAGCAGTATGAGGCAGCCACAGCTCAGCGTCTACACTTGTGTGTCAGCGAATCTGTGATCTATTTGTTCCTGTGTTTATGCGTGACACATGTAGTGCTTTCGTGCATGTGATGCAGAGTTTTGGGCCCAACCTACTTTCTACTTGAAAACTAGCAGCAGCAGTCATGCAGGCCTGAATGTTTTCCCCCCATGTGAACTGTTAAATATTTGATGGGAAGTTCTGTCTTTAGTGCGAGCAGCGGCAGCAGCAGAGGCAGCTTTGTGTGAACGCGGCGTATATAGGACAAAACCCCGGCAGGCATCTCGTAGGAGCTGTCAGGGAAGCTGCCATAGTCGAGGTATTTTACAGCACCGTCAAGTCACCAAGGGACTTTCCTGCTTATTTGAACAACGACATGAGAATCTGTCTGACAGCTGAAACTCAGCATCTCTCTGTCCTCAAAATGAGACCGTTCGCTCGCCAGCCTTCATCCTTTTTTTTTTTTCTGCATCTGCTACTCTTGGCGCCATGGTAACGGGGCGCCTGATTGTGCCGATATATAGGTCAGTGGTCATGCGGGGCTCCACCCAAAGCAAAATATCACATATATCTGTCTGCTCTTCATGCATACAAAGGTGGAGGAGCAAGATGTGAGCGCCCATCCATACAGGCAGCAGTGACATTACAAACACACACAAAGACTCGAATACAAATGATCCACATTTGATGGTCTGTCTGCAGCAGCTTCACAGGTAATTGGTGCCATCAGCTGTGCAGTGGCATGAATATAGGAACAGAGACATGCACTCCCTCCTTCCCTCCCTCACTGTGTGTTTCTTTGTCTTGTTGTGAAACAGATTGTTTAGTAAATGTAAAGATGATGGAAAAAAGTAGGCCCGATTGTTTGCATGTTCACGTCTTCACATGTCCAGCCAGGACTGTGGTGAGTGACGTCAGTGATTTTCTGAGAATGTGGAGGATCTTTTGTTACGAAAAGGAGTTTACAGTTCAAATGATAACACATTTGCTGTCCATGTTGGGTTTTTAGTGGGTTTCTGATAAAATATCCAAACATTTGACAATTTCTAGACAAGAAAAGAAAGGGACTTTCTGACACAACTTCACCTACTTTTAACCATCTGAGACATTTAAAGAGGAAATTACACATTTCGTGGGACTTTTAAAACCTCATAGACATCTGAAACTTGACAAAAAGCCTCAGCTAGACAATGGCTTATTGTAAGGAGTCACAAGCCAAAAAGATTGGGAATCACCTGTTAATCTTTAACAAAGTATCTATTTGTATAAAAAGTTTTGAGGAAAGTAGACACTTTGCACCACTGGCCTTGATACAAGTGTTACTGGAAGTTTTAGACTCTTTTTAGGCGAAAAATGGCAGAAATCAGAGGCATGTAGAACATTTAGACCATAAAGAGGGTAGATAAGATTTACAATAAACATAATCAAACAGTTATATTGATTAATTTGTTTTAAAATATGTGTTCTCTCTTTACATGATCTGGTCATTTTTGTGTGGTAGGTTGCTAGCCTTAAAAAGTCTGAAGAAAGTATTAATTTTGACTCATGACCTTAGAATTGATAAACTCTTAGATACGACCCTACACGTCATTCAGTCGGTTGGTGTTTAACGTCCTCACTCATGTTTACGGTGTTGATTAAGGATGAGGTGAGTGTCAAGGACTCCTGTAATGATCACCTCGCTTAGAGAAGTCATTTAGTGGCGGGTCTTGAATGTGTGGTGAGCCGCGACAAATGGAGCATCAGTGCTCATTCAGAGAGAGTGGAACTAAGAGGCGGGAAGTATTGATCCTCTCATACTGCAATTTCCACTGTGAGGCGGCAGAAATGTCAAATAGAAATGTCAACGTGTCACTTTGGCTGCAGGAGTGACTAGAAACACCTGGATCGATAAAAAAAACTGTGCCCCAAGAAAACAATACCCATCACAGGGGTATGAATCTGTAAAGGTCTCCATTCATCCCTTCATGAATCTGTTCATTTAACCATCTGTCCTTTAGTTTTTGTCTTTTCATCTGTCTATCTGCTCGTTTTCTGAAATTCTCATCCTGTTCATGGTCATACCTGGTGATCCTAACCCAGCATGCATTGAGTGACAGGCATGCAGAGGTAAACATGTTTCCACTACATGTCAGGACCAGAGATTTTGTTACTCACTAGTTGACCATTATTTTGACAGAGTCCTAAAAAATCCAATATTTATGTCATATTCTAAATATAATCTTATTTTATTTTTCATTTTTAATGCTAATGACTCATAACCTATTTAATAGCATTTAAAATGACAAAATGAAACATTTCCACATTAAAATGTCTGAGAATAACTGTATTGCCATTGATTTTATCTATTAGTGTACTGATACTATCACAAATGTTTCCAACAATGTTCAAACTTGGGAAAATTTCAAATTTTTCTCAAGGTAATGGTGCTTTTCATTTTGTCGCCTGACCTTACTTCCAGGGAAACCCCAGTCAGGGAGTGAGAAAGGAAGTCAGCAAACATAAATAAACATTATGTAAGAAAAACTTTTTTACATCATCCATATACATTTCTACCTGATTCAGCCAGGTACATTTTAATCTGCAATGGTGGTTGTTTAAAAATGAAGAATAATCCCATGAACCCAGGCTACTTTGTGACATCATCAAATTAACTGACATAAATTTCATTTTGGGCATTTAATTTGCATAACATGCCAGTCCCAGTATCATTTAATAGAAAGAACAAACTCATAGATTATGCAATTGGATGAACAGAGTTTCAGACTATGTGGTCGCTTTTCGTGTCAGCACAACACAAAGCAGTTCAAACACTGAAGCCATTGCACCGAAAGAGGCAAATATGAGCCATGGAATTTTACAGTATTATACTTCTGCAATTAAAATATTAACTTGGTAGTTCCTCTTGACCTCCTTGCTGCCTCCTGCTTGTAACATTATCAGCTGCTGGCTTTTAATGTTATCAGTTTCACTTTTATGTCCATTTACCACATTTATTGGCCACATCACAATTACTTGGCTCTCTACAGAAACTAGGTGTTCTCAGCAACTGCCATATTTTGCAATAACTAGGTTATGTAGCAGTCTAACCTGCTACTGTGACGGTTAAAACAAGCTAGACAACAGTGTTTGTGCATGTTAGGACAAAGTCAATATTAGACGATGGGCAATTAATATGCAGGTTGTGTACATGTGGCTAATGAAAGTGCTGTTTGTAAATTACTAGATTGCCCTCAGTGCTCAGATCCATTGAACTGATTGTTGTCCTTTGGATTTTTTTTTTTTAATCATTGTTACAAAAATTCGGTCAATGATGGAAAATATTGAGTTAATGGGACCCCAGCTGAGTGAGAGTAAATAGACAGACAACACATTCACACCTACGGACAACACAGTGTCTCCAGTCCACCCGACCTGCATGTCTTTGGACTGTGAGAGGAAACTAGAGCAGAGACACAGTAAACTTAAGTCAGTAGGGAGTGGCAGGTGACTTTGTTTTTGCAATTAAATATAGTACGGTCTTTTAGTTCTGGAGGTCGCTGCAATGTGATTTTGAAGGTCAAGAGTCAGGAGCTCTCGATATGATTAAACCAATCCACAAGCTGATTTTCGCTGATTACCACCTCGTCTCAGTGTGAAGTCATGCTAATTAGTAAAATCAGCTGCTGTGGGGTTTTGATCAGGATGGAAACCTGCAGACTCTCTCGACCCTCTGGTGCACACAGCTTCCTGCTCCTGTTTGCATGTGGAGATAATCAGGACTCTGTGACAAGTCCTGTGTCAGCTCCGACTCACTATCACTCAGTGGGTTAGCGTGACCCGGATCTCACAGAGCCCCCTCTTACATGCAGATACTGACTTCTAATGACTCATATGGAGACACAGAACACAAGTGTGCTCTCTGTATCTCTTTGTCTCCGTCTGTCTAATCTACAACTGTTTTTCTCTGTGTTAGTTTATCATGCTTTTAATTTAGGAATTTCTGTCTTCTAGATGTATTTATATGTGATGAATGACATAATAAATCCACCATATTGGATGTTGTAAACCGGACACACTCTGCAACCTGTTCAGTGTCGTGCCATATTTATTTCTCCACCCTCCCCCACCTCTCTACCTCTGACCTTGACTGCAGACAACAGAGCTACAGTGATAATCTATTTCATCGTAAAACAAACACGCAGGAGTGTAGCGTCAAAGCGAGAAGGATGAGACAAAGGAGGGCACCTTCAATGGGGAAACAGTCTGTTTGCTTTGGAGCACACTGCCAGGTTCTCAGTTCACGACATGAGAACATCAGGTTTCTGCATCTGTAATGTAATTTTACAAAAATTAGAAATAGATGTGGATTAATTGCCTTTCTGTTCAGAGTAATTCAGATATCTTAATCTAAAATAAAATATTAATGTTATGCAGCTAACTCTGATTCTGTGAGTGCAACTGCTTTAAGTCTCAAAAATTTGGTTTCATCAGTGTTTTATATGATTTTTAGTTTAATTTTACACAAGATTACTGATTAAATCTAATCTTCCCTCTATGCCTTACCCCTTTTTTCTGGTCTCTCCCTCTTAAATGCCTTTAAAGTACACTGACTGGGTATCAGACAAAGAACTGTGGATCTGCTGTGTTGTGTACTGCATAAAATGTGTTAAATATATTTAAGTACAACACTGAAAATAACCCATTGACTATTTAAGTTAAGTGCATTGGCCTCCTTCCTTGTGTTTATACATATATGTGTTTGTAGAGATGCAGTTTTTGGCTCCTAAAGGCGGACGCAGCTGTAGCTTTGACCCTCAGCTGTTCACGAATAATGGAGTACTTTATAGCACTGTAAAGAAATATGTGTTATATATGCACAGTTGCATTCATTTGTGTTTAAAGACATATTTTTGCCTCTGGCAGTGTTAGACCTTAATTTTTCTGCCCTTTCTAGCACGTGTCTCCACTCCATGCATTTCCTGTAAATGTGTTTTTAAATCCTCCCTCTGTCTTTGTTCAGGGTGCTTCTGTGGCCTTGGACTGGTTTACTCCAACAAGTCGTGCACCATGCCGCCAATCACCTTCCAGGACCTGCCTCTCAACATATACATGGTCATCTTTGGGACAGGCATCTTTGTCTTCATCCTGAGCCTCATCTTCTGTTGTTACTTCATCAGGTGAGGGGCAACAAGAAATATAACAAGAAAAACAAGAAATGTGTGAAAATAACACAAGACTTAAGGTGTTGATGGATGAGTTTGTAAATTTGATGCACTTTCACCCTTGATTTGGTTTCTTTTTCACACAGAATGAATTCAAGTGAACCAAAATGTATCACTGTAGGTCATGTGAGAATGTTAACTTCACTCAGTTAGATGTTTCTCGTGTGGGGGTGAGAAAGTCAACACAGGAAGAAAGCCCTATCTGCCAGAAAATGAAGAAGCCAACATACTTTTGCTGCTAGTTCAGGTCAGACTTTAAATCATTATTCAGGTAGCTGATCGCAGCAGCTGCTCATCATCCCATGCAAAATGCACGTGAATATATGAACTGTTTGACTCCCACATGCAGTGTACACCCTGTAGCTCCCATCACACATGAACAACTCCAGAATTCATTGGTGACTGGACTGAAGGGTCTGTGTGGTTGTCTTCGGCCTGCACCAGAGTATAATTGTGTTTATAGCAAGCCTCCAGGAATTGCACCAGACTTTGAAGTCAGTTTACATAGTGGCCGAAACATGTAATTACATGTCACTGTGACACTTGGGCCCAATAAGACGTCATTCCATAAGCTTAAATAGTAAAGAAATTCCAAATGGTCGTACCATAACCCAACAAAGTGACTAATTTTTAAAATTATGGTTTGATTCATTCATTCATTCATTCATTCATTCTGATGACAAAGACTAGAAGAGCTAAACGATTAAAATATTTGAATCCCTAATGAATTTGGTCTAAGCATCTAAGCTAGCTGCAGAAGTCTCTAATACCATTGGTCTATGGGTCCCTCAACATGGACACTACACAGCACACCCAGGTGCTTTTAACACACAGAAGTAAAACGGTTTTGACTTCATGTGCCACTGAGAAACATTCATAGGAATGAATGAGACCCTGTCCTTCTGTATCCAGTACCCTTTAATGCATCCATGGTTTATGGCTTACAGCCAAGCTTCAACCTGTGTGAGGCTGAACTTTTAATTCTTACATACTGTTTTGAGTGTGTGCTTGTGTGTCTGTGTGTGTGCAAGTGAGAAACACAGTAGAGAGGGAAGGAGGTAGGGGAAAAAAAAAAGAAGAGGAACAGGGTGACCTCTCCCGCTGTTGAATTCCCTGATGAGCTGATGGGATGTCTGTGTCTGAAGGACGGGATATGAGGCAACAGGAAGCCTGCTACAATGCGTGAGGACAGCAGCGAGGAAAACTGCAGAGAAACTGCTTAGGATAAACACGGCTTGAATAGCACACAGTGGGAGTACACAAACACATCACACATGAACATCTGCGGTGTATAAAACCACGTACAGAAATGTCAGCACCTGCAGTGGGTTTTGTTCTTATTCCTGAGCTCTCTTTGGATCACTGAGCATCTGTATTTGGCAAATTACCTGACATCTCATCGTGTGGTGAGCTATTTTCGGGGTTAGATGTGATGTTGAATTGCAGTCCAAATGGCGTGTTATCAAAATGTCAAACATTAAAAAAAAAAACCTTGTGTCTGTCGGCCAGAGACAGACAGAACCAAAGCACTGTCTGGAAAACAGAAAAGTGCACAATACACGTCACAGTTGCATAGCTGTTTTACTGAAAGGTATCCATTTTGTGGATTTGTCTTCCGTCTAGGCCTTTTCTTTGCTATAATTAGATATAAATGAAAAAGCAGCACCAAGTGACGTACACAGGGGTCGCAACAATGTAATCAACTTGTTTCTGGGGTTAAAACATGAGCTGGAATTAACATTTTATGGGGAAAGAGTTGAGTTGTGGGTTACACTCATGTCTATCAGACTCATAAAATATGTGGTGAAGACATAAAAGGAATCTAATAAAAGGTACTGAGTGTATATTAGAGCGAAATGAAAGTTTTCACTTGATTGACCCTGAAGCCCTATATTAGTAAAGTTAATGAGTATGTTCTGAATTACAATGCTTCAAATATGGATGTTACTGCAAAGAAGCTAATACATGAAAGCTGATGAAAGCTCCGCTTCTCTTCCTGAGTAATTGTTAGAATTATGGTCAGGAAAGTGTTTGTGCAGAACAGTAAGATGTCTTGGTGAAGTTGACCTTTGACCTTTTGGATTTAAAATGTCATCATTTTATCCCATTAGAGTTTTAGTCATATTCAGGGCATAAATTCCTTTTTGTCACCTATAATTATACTGAAAACAAAATGGTTACATTTGTTCTCCGTGTTAAACCCACTTGAAGGAGCCATAGGCGCCACCCTACAGGGCCCAAAGACCAATGCGAACCCTGGGACAGTGCTGTGATCAGAGGGCACTGATAGGAGTATGTGTACATGTTTAAGTGTTTGAGTTGTTTTTTTTGGTGGGGAGTTCCTGCTTTGTACCTTCTTGCTGTGAGCTGACAGTGCTTTCCACTGAGCCAGCGTACTGTCCAATGGTCGAAAATGTGTGGTGGTAGGAGTGTAGGAGGTCACAGTCACCTTGAGCTTTGAACATCAAACTCTTATCAATTTATCCCTGAATCCAAGTTTAAGTTTGTCCCAGATATAATGAAAACTCCTCAAAGCATTTCTGAGATAAGACAATCACAAGAACATAATGAATGTCACACATCTTGACCGTTGACACTTGACCACCAAAATCTAATCACTTTATCCTTGAGTCTTGGATTTTTGTGCCACATTTGAAGGAATTAAGTCAAAGCTTTCCGCACATGGGGTTCATGAGAATAGTATGGACAGTCTAACAAGAAAAATAACACACCTCTGGCCATGGCTGTTGCCTCTGTGGAGGAATAAAAAACATAGTTTCAAAGTTCATTGTTGACCATAAAAGAGAGGTTAACAAATAAGATCTCACCATGAGCTAAATTTGGACCTTTTGTTCTAGAGCTCTAAATTGTATCACTGTAAAATTAAAAGCTAACATTTGTTGGATATTTTATAGGCCAATTATGGTACTTATACAATGATTTTAATTATTATTTTTTTCATAACAATGTATCACATTGGTAATGATGTGAAACCTTGCATGATTATGAAGTCCGGTCAATTAGTATCAAGTAATCATAAAAGAAATCTTGAAACCAGAACACATCCGAAATTTTCTTTTGATTCATCAAAATCCAGGTTGTATGAGTGAGGTCAGGTATTCTTCTGTAATTACAAATGTTTTATTTGCTCTCCACTAAATTGACCATCAAGTGTGTCAGAAAAGCCTTCCTTCCTGTTTCTCTTAAAGCCGATGAATCATAACCAGTGAGTCACGTCCTACAGGAGCCATTAACATGCTGAAGGTAGTCTTGGGTAAGAGTGTGATTGTGAATTCATTTATAGAGCCGGTGATTCATCAGATGAATACTGAGCGATGAATGCAGTTCACTGTTGGGGGCAGGTCTGCTATTATCTGTCTCAGACAGGCCCTCTCTACATCCTGTATGTTAGGGAGTTTGTGATGTTCGATTTTTAACTGAAACCACTCGAAAAGAAAGCAAAAAAAAAACCCCACTCTGTCTCAATCTGCCGAGGTGAGATTTCCGCCGTTGAAGCAGTTATATGAAGCTCTCTAAAAAGCCTTGAGATCTGAGGAAAATTTTCTGAGCTCACACAATCCTTTCAGTCCTCATGTTTATACTGTTCTAATAGTGGAACAAAGTGGGGGTGTACACAGCAGTACCTGCAGTGTACAAGAGGGAGGTTATAGGTGCCAAATGCAAACACCAAAAATATTGTGTCTTTAATTATACCTCAGTCTGCTCCAACGGCAGCAGGAGAGGCGAAGCAGCCACAGTAATCAGAGATATTAAGAGAATCAAACTGAGGGTGATTTTAGCCAGGCAGCACGCAAACTGAGCAGAGATATGAAGCCACAACAGCAGCTTTCCCTAAATAAATTCACTGACTCAATTAATTTCTTGTCACTGATCCAGACTGGGCCAGTTAAACCCCCTGAGGGTTTTCATCTCACAAGAGAAAAGGACTGTTTCTAAAGCCTGACACAGGACTCATGACGGGTTTGTGTACGCAGTCAAACTTCTAGTAATAAGAGATGCTTTTTCTAAATAACCTGCAGCACCATCCTACAGATCCTGTGTTACCTGCAGAGGAGTGGAAGGCATTTTTTAATTAATAGATGTTAATTAATTAATATTTTTTCCCAGAATTCACATAATAATGAAAAATACCCTAAATTTCCCCAAAGCCTCATGTGACATATATTTGAGTTGCATGTTTTAATAGTCCAAATCCTAGACTTGACATTTAAAAAACTGAAATTTGCTTATTTATTGAATAGTTTTATCTTTAAAATAATTCAACAATTACTCGATCATCATAATGTATGCAGCTGCCATTGAATTTCAACTAATTAACTAAGTGAATATCTTAAAACCAATATTTTGTGTAATCCTTACTCTGCTGGGCCAGAAACACAAGATATTACAAATGAATTAGACCATTTTAGTGCCAGATTTGTAATGATATCTAAGCTGTAGAAATATCAAAATGGAGCCATTAGCCACAGATATAATAATGTACGTGGTGAGAATTTACAGTCTTATGAAAGGAAAAGCATTTCCTGCTTCTATCATAACATCTCAACACTTTCATCTGCGATCTTAGAGACACATATCAAGTTAACTGCTTCTTTTTAGAGTCAGACTCTGAAAAGCTGTTTCATGCTTTTATTTCTAATCTCAAATGGCTGTAATACATTTTTTTTGTTGGACTGACAAAGCAGCTGTTAAATAAGCTTCAGCTTATTCAGAAAACTGCTGCTCAATCATTAACTGGAACAAAAAGCTGTGAACACGTCATTTCTATTTTGATTTCTCTTCACTGGCTCCTAGTTAACCAAGGTATTGACCTTAAAAGACTTCTTATCGTCAACTCTATGAAAGACTTCCTCCTCCTGCCTTTGTCAGGGATGTACGCACTGAATACACACCCTGACAGATCTCTAAGATCACCACAAAGACTTCTCCTCACTGTATCGACAATAAAGGTTTCATATCAGAATCAAATTTATAAGTATTCCATATAATAATAATAATAATTACCCAAATTCCAATTCTCCTTTTATTTTTATTCCTTGTCCTATATGCCCTTATTTAGACAGATATAAATATGTAACACCCTCCTTTCCTAATGATGTGTGATCTTTGCTTGTTCTTTTTTCTGCCTTTTGTTATTGAAGCACACTGAGTCCTCACTTGTAGAATAAAATGTGCTTTTCCAATGAGCTGAACTGAACTGTTATTATCTAATTTACACCTGTTGAGTTCATTGTGACTTCATACAATAAGAGCTTGTCAACAGTAGCTGTAGATGAGGATTTTTCTGTTCTTATGGACCGGGCACAATAGATGAATTGAAACACTGAACTCGCCGTCGTGCCCCCCTTTCACTCACTTCACCTCATTCTCTAGGCATGGGAAACCTCAACACATGTAAAATGTGTATCCTCACATTGTTCTGCATGGAGGTTTGTTAGCTGCAATCAGTGTAAACAATAAACCGAGTGACAAAAACAATGAAAACTGTCATTTCCTTACTTAAAGCAGTGACTTGGAGAGATTTCTTTCTTTTACTTGAAGGGGATCAGATCTCAAATGAACATTCATCTTTAATCTCAGATGCTCTGACTGCATTCAGTTTCTGGCTCAAATCACAGGCAGTGATGGACATTTGAGTCTATGTTTAGTTGTATAAAAACAAGAGGCCAAAAATAACCAGAGACACAGCTCGCCAAGTGATAAAGATCTGCTCTCTATTGTTGGTTTTGGGGGCGTTGCCGTGATTCAAAGACGCAGTGCACTCATTAGCTGTGTTTGTGTATAAGTGTGTTTGTGTGTGGGTGTGTAGTTACATGATTGCTTGTGAACAATATGTGTGTGTGTCCTGCAGAGGAACATGTATTTGTGTGTGGATGTGTGGCCATTGTGGCCGTTTGAAAAGGTTGTTAATTATGAAATCTTACCCTGCATTTACGCAGCTTTTGTTACACGCGGTCTCAAAGTTTTACCACACAAACTCACAACTTAGTCTGAACACAATGAGCGGCTGTCAAATTGAGCTTAGAATAATTATTACATAAATCATCCTTTTATCTGGATAAACAAGTCGCCTCACAGCAAGAAGGTTCTGAGTCCAAACACGCTGGCCGGCTCTGGTTCTCCTCATGTTTGCATGGGTGTCCTCCCACTTCCTGCCACGCTCCAAAGATAAGTAGGTTATGTTAATAGGTGACATATTCAGGGTTTTCCCCGCCACTCGCCCAGTGTCAACAGGGATCAGCTCAAACCCCCCAGCCCTGCAAACATAACTGGTTATAGATAATGGATGGATCAGTACATTTCACAACTGACTTTAGTAAAACTTTGAATCAAGGACCGAGCTTTCTTAGATTTTTTGTGGTGTTTCTTCTTGTACTTAAATGTCAAGTGTGTAGGATTTATGAGTATCTATGGTTAAACTGAATATAATAACCATAGACATGTTTTCATTATATATAATCACCTGGAAATAAGAGAACAGAGTGAGCCTTTCATTTCTACAGAGGGGACAGGTCCTTTTCCACAGAGTCCCTCATATTTCACCACCCTTTTTCTTCAGGAGCCCAGAATGGATGAATCAAACAAAGGCTCCAAAGAGGCCCTTTTGTATTTTTTGTGAGTTTTGCAGCCTCTGTAGGTTCTCCTACAAGTAACAAGGGGAGTGTGAGCAGAGGGATGTTGGAGTGAATTCTTTAATTTTGCCACCAAATCATACACACTGGACCTTTAAGTTCAAGATCTGTATATTTTTGCCACCACCTTAAACAAGGAGAACAAGCAAAGTATTGTTTATTAAAAGTTACTTATGAATGTGTTTCTCTATTCATTCACAGCAAACTACGACACCAAGCCCAGAGTGAGCGGTTTGGATACAGAGAAGTAAGTTTGAAGGGGTTAATATTTAGTACTCTTTAAGGTCTAAATAAAAAAAAAAATAAAAAAAACTGTTTTAAAATGTTTTCTATTGTTATTCCTACAGGTGGTTTTAAAAGGCGATCCAAAAAAGTTGAGTCTTCATGGGGTAAGTAAATCTTATTTTTGTGCCATTTTTACAGAGCAAACATGCTAATAAAATGTACGATAATTTCATCAAATGATTGTCTGTCTCACTCTGTCCTGTCTCTCACTCTCACAGCAAACGTGCGCCGTGTGTCTTGAGGACTTCAGAGTGAAAGACGAGCTGGGAGTGTTGCCATGCCAACATGCTTTTCACAGGAAGTGAGTACAGGAGCAAACGGGAGTCTGTCTCTGCTCTTGTTGCCACTTTGTACCCACCTGAGCTTGTTAAAAATGAAAAAATGGTCTTGTTAAACGTGGATTTCGGTGATCAGGAATTACTCCCGACTACAGGACGACACTGCAGGAGTTCTTGTTAACAGGACTGACATTTTTTCACTTATCCTGCTTCTTTATGTTCAGGGTAAAGGAGAAGTGATCAGGACAGAAGCTTATCTCAGCAGGCACTGGGTAGATGGCAGGTAGAACTTGTACTAGTATGGAAGATCTTTCTGCGTCCTGGTTTATTAGGTGTCCAAAGATGTGGTACAGCTTATTAGACTTAAGAACTGATATGGGGAAGAATGGGATCCCCCTGAAGTCTGGACACTAGAGGTGGTGGAGTAAAGAGAGCAGAGGGTTATGGGAAACTCTCATCCTGAAGGTGGATGGTTGGGCCATAACAGGTCTGAATGACAGAATGACAAGATTGCAATGAAATTTAAACATTGTGAGGAAAAATGTCAGAAAAATGACTGGTCTGAGTAGTATTGGAGAATTTTAAAGAAGAAAAAAAATTACTTATACATTAATGAAGAAAAAATGCCAGAGTAACTTAGTAAAGGTACTCAAGTTCTGTACTTAAAAAAGGCTTTGAGGCACTTGATTGCTACTTGAGCACTTCAACTTTCTGCTACTTTATTATTCTACATCACTAAGAGGCAAATATTGTAAACTTTACTCAACTACATATATTTTTACAGTTGAAGTTATTGAGAGCATCAAAAAGTTAGATACTTGTTATCACCCTGTAAGATAAAATGTGTGATCAAAGATTGAACTGCAAAATGTGTGAAGAAAAATAGTTACAAGCCAACCAACTGAAACACCATGATGCTGCTTATACATTAATGTATAATATTCAAGTAGGCTTAGCTTATTAACACTCTTACATACTACTCTCACTTTAAGCACTTCAAAATAAAAGTAGTTTAATAATGTAATATTTTAAGTATTTTTGTGCTGTCAATACTCTTACTTATATTACTATTACTAGTAAGTAAGTTTTGGATCTCAATCTTCTTCCAACTCAGAAACACGTCATAGTTGGTGAAAAGCTTGACTTCTCTTTTTAACAGCTGTCATGTCCATGTTCTTCATCACAGGTGTCTCGTGAAATGGCTGGAGGTGCGCTGCGTCTGCCCCATGTGCAACAAGCCCATAGCTGGCCCCCCTGAGCAGCACCACAGCATAGGGACTCTGCTGGATGAACTGGTGTAACCTCTGAGCCCCTGCCAGCTTTGGTGAGACACCGGCGTCCAGTCAAACCAGCTGGTATGAAGTTGGAGACCAACAAGAAGAGGGACTCTGGTTTTGCTGTTAAAACGCAGCAAAACACTAACATGATGATAGTAAGTTGGGGTAACCTAGTTACCACTTGGAAAAAGACTATGAAGGATGCTGTTGCCTAGCAACCATCTCCGAGATGGCAACACGACACCTTGTAGTGTCTGAGAGATTATCTCCAGCCGCCCACACATCACTCCACTCTCCTTTTAACATCCCCCTCTTCACCCTCTCCATCACTTCTCTCCACATCTTCTCGTGTTGCCTCGAGTGAGGTTATTGGCACCACTGAAGTGCAGGAGACACAGTCGCAATTTTCACAGCGATGTGAACAAGTGTTGAAGGATGAAATGAGGAGGCAATGACCGCCTCTGTGAGTGTTGTATGTCATGGTGGTCACTGATATGAGATCATATCAATATTGGCTGAGGTCATTAAAACTTTAATGGAAAATGAGTGCTGCTTAAGGAGGTCTTAAATTCTTTTAGACAAGAAGTTTTGAGAAAAAGCCTCAGACTAGTTACGCTGCTGACAATACAGTAAGTTCTGCCTGGAACTTAATCTGCAGCTGTCTACAAAAAAAGAACCTGTAGAGAATTAATAATACTGCAGTAAATACATGGACAGGGTTGATTAAAACTGCTCTCTAGGAAATTAAAAACCTTTTATAAAGACATGATCTCATACTGGTTAAAAATGATGGAAAAGGTGGATTCACTTCTCATCAGCAGGACCTAAATTATTCATACAAGCAGCAGCTGAAACTGTACTCACGTGTAGCAGAAACATCAGTGTTTTTAGCTGATACGTTGAACTAATACTGATGTGTATAATCCATATTGGTGCCCACCTCTACAGTGATATCATGTATGTTTATGTTCCAGTTGTTTTCTCCACTGGGATGTTTTAATGTTCAGACATGTTTTTATTGTGTTAATGTAGATGGAAGGAGCTGACACCTCCTGCCTCTCGCTGTAACAGTTTGGTTCTTTGTTAAAATGTGTTGAAAATATTTTTCTTTTTAAATATTGCACTTTGAATTCACACAGAAACCAAGTTTCCATGCCTTTGTTCCTCTAAGATATTAGAGTAAGGTTTGGATGCAGCTCAGCAGGTGAATATTTTATAAAAGTATATGAAGCATCAGAGATGCTGCTTCATAGGAACATAAAGGAAGCAGCAGTGAAGATCATCAGTGTTGTTCTGTGCATCCATCTGGAAAAGCAACCTTATCTCACTCTTAAACACTACGGTTTGGTGGCATTATTACTGGTGATTCTGTTTTACATTCCTGTCGTATGATTTTTTTTTAATTCTGGTGATTTACTGCGATTCAGAAAGCAAAACACTGCCTAAATTGAGCACAAAACTCACAAAGCACACTGCCCAAATACAGAAGGCACCTGCACTGTAATTAAAAGCCAAACACACAGGTGAGATTGTTGAAGTCGCATGTGTCTGTGTGCCAAGAAGAGAAACAAATTTTAAAAAGTCGATCCTGTTGCGTTTTCAAGCCATGAGAAAGGGAAATGTTCACTCTGATTCTGCCCACATTCCACATTTTGTAATCCTACAGATGTAAATAACTTGAAAGAATAATAAATACAGTTGTCTGTTTTGCTCAGTTTCTCCCTTTATTTCTTGGTACTCTGGTATCTGGCGCCATCACCAGGGGAAATAAGGTATGACAATGATTTTTCTATCCAGATCAGTGGTTCTTGGTCTCTCTGTCTTGTGACCCTGATACCCACCTCTTGATACCCAGGTGTTTTAACTTTAAAGGGGACCCCCCCCAAAAAAAAAATAAAAGTAGTGATAATTTACCAGTCAGATAGTCTTAGTTTTACGCTTGTCTGTTTGCATAAGGTTTGACACATCTTTAGATTTACTGAATTATATTAACTTTTAATCCAATAAATCTCAGACTGTGTGCCACTGAGGCAGAGCTGTACTGAATGTCTTTTTTTTCTCTGAAGTAGTCATTACATGTTGACATATTTTGTGACATTGGATTATTTTGATCTTGGATTACTCACATGAGTTTGACTGCTAGGTCTTTTGAAGTTGGAGCGAAGATAAATTTTGTTTTAATCCCTTTTTAAGCTCCGCCATCCAATCCACACAACACTCAAAGCCCCACGATAGATTTGATATTGCACACATTCAAATGTTGATATATATAATCTGAATGTCAGTGATAAGTACCAATTATTTGAAGTATAAGTTAAAATGCTAAAAGGTTCTTAAAGTGCTAAAAGTGTTCAGGTATTTCTTGGGAGTGGCCTGGTGTTGGCAATGTACATGTTTCTATCAAGTGTTTTCTTGGTACTGACTTAATTCTCACCTTTAAGACTTCTGCACAATATAAGACAAGGGCAATAAAACCAGACTATAGTAGGAATAGTAGATATTTAAAGAAGGTGTCCAAGGAATTAATTTGTAAACAATCCTGGTGATCAGAGAGTTACAGGAGTCTAGACAGGATTCATTAAAAGTGTATCTAGAGACACACTTGACCTACATTTAGACAATGACCCTCTGCTGAAAAAATATAATAATGAACCTAATATTATAGTAATACAATAACAATTAGCACTACACTGAGACCAGAAATAAGCTTCATTCCTGTTGCCTTTGTCTTTTACTATAAAAACAGAATGTTGAGGACAGGTCACATGTAATAAAACTCAAAAAACACATTTTAAAATATTAATAAAAAATATTTGATACAATTCTGGAGTGAATGCATTCAAATTGGGCACTCAATCTCATTTTACAGTTAGATATGGTTCTTTATAAAAGGGGAGACGAAAAACTCCCCCAAAAACTCAACATTTAAAGGCGTCACAGCCCAGGACTTGACATCCTAATGAAAACAAGGACCATCTGTGCGCTGCCTCATTAAATGTGCATGACCCTCATCCTATTGGTGGGATCTAACTGGTACCTAACTATGTCCCCACAGCAGATTGCAGGTGGCAGAGCAGCGAATGTCTGAAGGGCACTTCCTACTCCGGTTGCCTTCTAATTAGGTTTAAGGGCAGGGTGGAGCCTCAGAGGACCTGAAAGGCAATTCAGGATAAAGGCAGATGGTGTGAGATCTCTTAAGGATGGAAGTGAACACTGAGTCTAGAAAGTGAGGGATGGAAAAAGGGAAGAGAGAGCAGAGGGAGGTTCTGGGAAAAGGTGGAAACTGAAAGGAGCCAGGATGGGGAAGAGAGGAGGTGCTCAGACCTCAGCAGGATGTTCTGCCACTTCTACTCTCAATATTGACAAGGTGGAGAGTTAATAAATTGTTTTGTGGGTATGTGAAGCTCTCTGTACTTTCCTGCAAGAACACAGCACAAAAAAACTACAAGAACTGTTGAGAAAATGTTTTAAACAGAAAGGCCAGTTCAGGATGCTGGACATTCAGTTGCAACTTTTTGGTGATTATATCAAAAGTCTTTGTTACTTAAACTATCCTTCAACATTGTGAGGAGCCAAGTATGTATTAGAGGATGATATTTGCATATTTCAGTCTGTGATCTCAATTTTGTGCAACAGTTTTCATCATGAGAGCTCATAAATCTGATGACCCACTGCGATTTAATGCCCGCAAGGTGTTCAAGCAGGATGATGGCGAGATGAAAGCTTTGCAGTCATTTCAAAAAAGATGAAAGGATTTTATGAGTCAAAAGTGATGAACGATAACAAGCAGAAGTGTAACATTTAAGCTGAAAAGCCTGTGATGCTGTGGAAGGATTTCTGACAGCATGCATGATGCAAAACTGGCTGAGTTTCTTATTATAATTACCTGTCATTATGGTAGAATGCTTGAAAAAGGGTCTGCATAGTATGAACACATCTGTAATCACCAACACACACACACACACACACACTCTCTCTCTCTCTCTCTACACACACGCTCTGCTCGTGTGGACCTGGAAACATAAGCAGGTCTTTCATGAGATCAGCCTCTACCTGAGCAATAAAGAGCCATCTGTGCTGTGAATAAACTGATGATGGCAACATACACTCACACATACACACACACACAC
>JAPZDY010000022.1:14384905-14400852 GCA_029783645.1 Ctenochaetus hawaiiensis
GGGAAAAAAATACCGAGGACATGACCTCGGTGTCCTCAATGGTAGCTACGGCCATGGTGTGAATAGCAGGAAGGACAAGCCAAATTATGTAGCAAAAACACTGATCTGTTAACTTTAGCTGTATTTGTTTCTGTAGATGTCAGTGTGGAAATGACTGACTTTTGATCTCTATTTTTTCTTTGTCTTTCTCTTATTTTTGCAATGAGATTAATTTAAACCATTTTATTAACTACATTTTTATAATATAAATGATACAATACATGACAGTAGAAAGGGAAAAATTAGCCACATAGAAAGAAAGGGTTTTGCTGCATACTGTCTCTGCTTACACACAGAGATTCTTGTAACTTGACCCACACACACAGGCCCCCACCACTGACCATCAGCTTACAGGCATCTATGGCCCCCTGCTGGACATTGATGATAAAAAGGCTGCACAAAAAATCACTTTATCTCTACAGTGTAAATGTTAAATGCGTCAAGATACATGCATATAAATAGAGCTGAAACAAACAGGCTACCATAGAAGATGAACTTGTAAACTGAACGATGGGACGTTAAATAGCATTTATTTTTTAATCATTGGTTATCTTTTTAGTTCAATTTAAACATTAAGTACACAAAAGTCTTTGGTTGCATGGGACCAGCTTCCCCAGTGAGAAAATTTGTGGTTTCCCTTAACTGTAAATGGATTATCTTTAGGTCATGTGTGAAGCCCTCACCATGGGCTTGATGAACTGGCTGTATGACATTTTTTCACTTTTCAACAATTAATAGAATAATTATGTGCTGATCATTAGATGACAGCACTAGATGCAACCTTACTTCCCAATTCATCTTTTGCAATAAAAAAAAGGTCCAAAACTACTCTTAAAATGTAGGATACATAAAAATACTTGGAGTATAAATGCTTTAAAGTCTAATTTAGTTTGTCAGGCCAGAATTCAACCACAAAGCTTTAAATATTATTCAAGGTTCGTCATTTGTTGATCTCACAACATATTAGAGAGGACAATACAAGATGGATTTGATGTGACAGTGTCACTGAATTTATTACCATAGTATCAAACATTTCACCCTGTCAGCTCAACCACAGTTGAAAACCTGAGCTTACAGTTCACTCCATAAATCCTCTGAAGACAGCGAGGAGCAAAACAGACACTTGTTAAATCAATCTAAATACACTCATTTGCCCACTTTAAAATAATGCTCTTATGAACAATTTATAACTGCACAGAGAACAGGTTTCATGATGATGGCATATGCATTACAATGCATCTCATCTTTAGATTCTGATACACTGAAATACACAGACAATCCAACAAAACATCTGTGTTTTAAGTATTGAGTGTTTGTTCTATATTTTTACTCTTCTGCCACTGGTGAGATCTGCTAAGAGGGCTCCAACCTAAACTTGCTGTACTGTAGCTAAGAGCACAGTCAGAAGAATTTTACAGCTCAGTAGGGTTGTAAAATTTTATTTGGAGAAATCTGTACATGGAGGTTTTGGCCTTCAGTGTGTTCACATATATAAGCATAATGGAGACAGAGACAGGTAGCTCACTGAAGATCAAGGGAAGTGCTATCCATTACTCAAAACTGGACAGGAAGTTCAGTACAATCTGCTTCAGTTTAGCGTCTGATGCCTCTGAGATCTTGCCGTCAGCCCTGAAACGAAGAACAGGTCCAACCAAGTTAACACATTTTAACTGTGAACACTTATTAACTTCTGAAAAATATTTTTCAAACATGGTGGCTGAGAAATGCTCTTTACTTGATTGCAGCGAGCAGGTCCTGGTGCTGGCTGAGGATGTGCTGCAGGAAAGCCTTCTCGAACTTTGTGATCTTGCTGGGCTCCATCTTGTCCAAGTGACCTCTGACACCAGCATAGATGACTGTTACCTGCTCCTCAATGGCCATGGGAGCTGGAGGGGGAATGAGAGACATGGTTTCATTGTACAATTTTGCATTTTTAGGACATACAATACCTTGTTAGCGTTTAAAATAAACTTCTTGTGATGCCACAGTTGTAAAGAAAAGAAGTAAACACTCACAGTACTGTCCCTGCTTGAGCAATTCAGTGAGCCTGACACCTCTGTTCAGGAGCTGCTGGGTGGCAGCATCCAGATCAGAGCCGAACTGGGCAAAGGCAGCCACCTCACGGTACTGAGCCAACTCCAGCTTCATGGTACCAGCCACCTACAGAGTAGAAATAGAAAAATAGAAAATCTGTGATTATCTGGAATTGATTTACTGTGAATTCAAATTTGAAATTGAGATGTTACCTGCTTCATGGCTCTGGTCTGGGCAGCAGAACCCACTCTGGACACAGACAGACCCACATTGATGGCTGGGCGGATACCCTTGTAGAACAGCTCAGTCTCCAAGAAGATCTACAGTAAATATAATGATATTATAATTAAACAGCATTGTAATGCACAATGTTTCATATATGGGTCAAAACACAACCAAGCGTACAAAAGGTTAAGACTGTTTTGGACCTACCTGTCCGTCTGTGATGGAGATGACATTGGTGGGGATGTAGGCAGACACATCACCAGCCTGGGTCTCGATGACAGGCAGGGCAGTGAGGGAGCCACCACCGAAGTTGTCGTTCATCTTGGCAGCTCTCTCCAGCAGACGGGAGTGCAGGTAGAACACATCACCGGGGTAAGCTTCACGACCAGGGGGACGACGCAGCAGCAGGGACATCTGACGGTAGGCAACGGCCTGAGAGGAGAAGGGGGAAACACACACAAAAAAAAAAATAACCAAGGTTTCATTTAAGAATACTGCCTCAGATTCTTTAATAATATTCATGCAGAAGATATTTCCCAACTGTTAAATTTTTTTGTTTCTTTACAACAGCAATCTGAGCACTCACCTGCTTGGACAGATCATCATAGATGATCAGAGCGTGCTTGCCATTGTCTCTGAAGTACTCTCCCATGGAGCAGCCAGAGTAGGGGGCCAGGTACTGCAGGGGAGCAGCATCAGAGGCGGTGGCAGAGACCACAATGGTGTACTTCATGGCATCAGCATCAGTCAGTCTCTTCACCAGCTGTGCCACAGTGGACCTCTTCTGGCCAATGGCAACATAGATACAGTACAGCTTCTTCTTCTCATCAGTTCCTTCGTTGAAGCGCTTCTGGTTGATGATGGTGTCGATGGCAATGGCAGTTTTGCTGGAAAGTGACAAAAAATTAAAAAGGCATTCTTACCAACCTAAAATGTACATTTAAGCTTTCACTCCAATATAATGTTCATCTATCTCAAGTATTTACCCGGTCTGCCTGTCACCAATGATCAGCTCACGCTGGCCTCTGCCAATGGGCACCAAGCTGTCCACGGCCTTGATTCCAGTCTGCATGGGCTCCCTCACAGAGATACGGGGGATGATACCAGGGGCCTTCAGACCCACACGCCTACGGGTGGTGGAGCCCAGGGGACCCTGAGAAAAAAAATTAAATAAGTATTTTAAAGATGAACCTACATATCATGATGGTGCTTAGTTTGCCAACAAAATGATTGATGTAAACCAGACACAAATCTAATGATTTTTATATTTTTTATCAAATCAGTAACTGGAATATTATGTATTATTGTTATTAAGACAGATGTACAAATTTTATTAAACTAATTAAGACAGAGAGAAATGCAGGATTTGGTCATAAATCTGGTTCTCAACAAACAAACTTAAAGAGTTTTTTAGTCAAGCCTCCTGATTAAGACACTTATTAAACATGTGCTTTAAATGTTAAATAAGACTCCAAGTTAAATGATTAGGTATTTAACCCAAAACACAAATAAACTGGTATATAAAATACTATTACCTTAACATAGACCAGTTCAGAGGACTCTTAACTATCAAAATTTAAATTTCATAAGTAAGCTGATTTTCTGATTGAATGAGTTAAAGTGGCTCAATTTACCTTCCCATCAATGGCATTTCCCAGAGCGTCCACTACGCGGCCGAGCAGCTGTTCACCAACAGGGACATCCACAATGGCACCAGTTCTCTTCACGATGTCGCCCTCCTTGATCAGCTTGTCATTACCGAACACCACAACACCAACGTTGTCAGGCTCCAAGTTCAGAGACATGCCCTGGAGGAAAAAAAAAAAAAAAACTCATTAGAAGAATGACTGTTACTCCTTGATCACTTTCACATATAAAACGTATGAATAAAGTCAAACCGAAAAAGTTGTCAATTTAATTAGAGATGTTTGGAGGATTTTGGCTTTCCATTTATAAAAAAAAGTACAAAATGTTCTCTCAGTTTTGCTTATCCAAGATGGCTGATGATCAAATCTTTTTACACCATGTAAAAACAGTTGAATATCATCATACTTTGTTTTTAACAGTCTGAGAGTCTGTTTTATGTTGTCCTTTATACATACCTTGAGACCAGAGGAGAATTCCACCATCTCTTCTGCCTGGACATTCCTCAGCCCGTACACCCTGGCAATACCATCACCAATGGACAGCACACGTCCGGTTTCCTCCAGGTCTGCAGAGGTGTCAGCTCCCATGATCTTCTCCTCCAAGATTGAAGACACCTCGGCTGTGCCTGTAATAGAGAAGACATGCATTAAAAATAAATAAATAAAAACAAATCATACATTGCCAAAATAAGGCTGCTTAATAACAGTGAGACATTGATGTTCAGTTTACAACTATGCAGCAAAATCTTGGGTTGACCTACAAAGCTTTTAGAAAAACGATCACTCTCATATTTACAATGACATATTGATATTAAGCATGATGGCATTTCAAATTTGATTTTACTGCACCTATGTATCCCAAGTGTCTTTTTCTGAGTCAAGGTAAACAATACAATATCTTGAGTACAAAAGACCACTACAGTCACAATAGTATAAAGATTGTTCCTTACGTTACAATATTTGTTTAGGATAAACACCATAGAAGACTAACGAAGGCAACAAACAGCTTTTTTATGTCAAAGATATTCTTAGTACTCTGTGTTCTCTTTTATGCAGAGGGTATGACAATTTGTAAATGACCTTTATTAATCGCCTTTGGTGCTGACTCACAATGAGAAAGAAGTTGCAATCAAGTTGTTTTTGATTTTCTCACCTGTCTTCTGCAGCCATGGTCTGTGTGTGTGGAGGTGGTTGACCCCAACGCAGGCAGCCGGTACAGCCTTGGACACCTGATTTAATGTCACACGGATTTGATTAAACGTTAATTGCTGATAAACGCACACTCATCATAATGCAGCGACAGTGAACAATGTGTACTTTACGGGTTGCGCTAAAGTAACACCGTG
This sequence comes from Ctenochaetus hawaiiensis, assembly GCA_029783645.1. Taxonomy (NCBI): domain Eukaryota; kingdom Metazoa; phylum Chordata; class Actinopteri; order Acanthuriformes; family Acanthuridae; genus Ctenochaetus; species Ctenochaetus hawaiiensis. Next base: position 14,390,196 of record JAPZDY010000022.1, read on the forward strand.
TAGCGGAGACGACATGCGCTGTCAGGCTTTCTGACCTTCAAAGCGTGGCTGAATGAGCCGTTAGCTGATAGCTAGCATTAGCTTGCGTACTAACTTTAGCTGTACTTGCTACAGGACGAAGCTTCACAAGGGCAACTGCGACAAATACATTTAATTTAAAGATATCAAGATTATTAGCGTGAATTATGAGTAAGGACAGATTAGTCGCATGTAGAGTTGCATTAACAAGTCGCTGATATGTTAGCTAGCGGCCTGCGGCGTCAACATTATCCTTCACGCCCACAAGGTCCACATAGATATTAAATACATTTCCTGCAATATTCCCATCAGATGCATATTGTTTAATTAAAGTACTTACAAATCCAGCCCTCTTGGGCAAGGTTCTGGCCAAAGCTGCTGCAACTCTCACGGATAACATTTTCTCGGGTTGCTAATGACCTGTCCTCCACCACTAGCGGCTTCGACCTGCCTGTGTGCGAGAATGTAATGGCTGAATGAACTTTCTTCTTCTATTTATGTGACACAGATGTCAAGTTTCCTGCTATACTGCGTAACTCTGCCCCCTGCCGTCACGGACATAACGCTGACCGCAACACGATATTTTAACTAACAGCTTTGTTATGGATAAACCTTTCTGACTTTTGGGTCATAAATAGCTATGGATTCATGTTAATGAGTGAACAAAATGTGTGGACAAAATATCATAAACCCCTAACAGCGCGATGCAGTCCAGTGCAACGCCACACACACTAAAGTACAAGCCAAAAAGAAAAAACAAACAAAAAAGGAAAGTATTGAAAAAGGAAAAAGTCGTGCACAAATTTGTTAGCATCAAAACTTATTAGACTACCAAAAGTACAGTTTTTGCTTTTAGTTCTTATTCAAATAAAGCACAATATATAACTTCATTATGACCAAAGATACATTTAGAGGTAATTATGACAGTTAGCCTAATGACTATCTTAAACTGCAGCTGGCAAATGTAATTGCAATCCTTTCATTTGTATAACTTTATGCACTTATATATTTTCCTGGGACTAATAAGGTTTTATTATCATAACAATATCACATGATTATAATTGTAATCTGAATCTGGAAGTAGAAACTAGTTATCAAGTAAATGTAGTGGAGCAAAAAAAAAAAAAGTTCTTTAACTGTAGTTTAGTAAAAATATTTAGCAAAAAATAAAAAGTAAATAAATAAGCAAAGTACAAGTGCCTCAAAAAACTTAAGCAATTAATGAGATTCTCAGACAAACTAAAAAAAAAAAAGTGCTACAGATAAGTTTTTAAATCTTGTTTGCTATCAGGAGATTCAAAAAATTGTATGTAAATTTGGATTTTTTTCAATAACACAACTTCATCACAACATCATTTTAATCTATGTATATTGTATCTGCATAGTTAAATGATAAAATCTGCATACTAAAGTTGTCTGTCTGGATGTAACAAACAGCATAAATAAGGAATCCATCAAAAACTTTTCTTTTGTAAGAATACGCCCAAAATAATTTTTGCTGTTTTTTAGACACTTAAAAAACAAAACAGTTTATATTAATGTCATGTTTGAGCCTAGTGTCATATTGTTATAAACTTCCTCTGTCTTGTTTTGGATTAGTTACTCAGTGGTTAATATCCATACAGATTTCTCTAGGTGTATATATGGGTACTTTGGGAAAAGGAAAAACATTTCTTAACAAGACACCTGATGAGGTTTGAGGTAAACATTTTTTGATAAAATTTGTGGGGTGGGTAAACTTTTTTTTGCCTCTGTTGTTTGCTTGATTGGTATTTACTTTATATTTCTTCTGATTGTTACTGTTGGCTGTCCAACCAGTTGCCCCTTGGTGGTAATGAAGATACCTGAACTTTGAATTTTTTCTGAATATTCTCTCATTTCAGCTTCTGAAATGTGATGATTTGCAACACTGATGGTTTTATTCATCTGTAAACTAAGCATTTGTTTTTTTTTGGTATTTTTATGAACATTTGTCATCCCTTTTGTCTGACTAAATTATTCTTCTATAAAATAATCATGGGGTAACTGATAATTTAAAATGATTGTGAACTGCAATCTTAATCAAGTTAATTTAAACAGAAAGCCTATGTTACAAAGTGGTGTTTTCATAAAGTAATCTTTAATGAGGAGGAGACAGAAACAATTAAGTTGCACCGTGCACAAGCAGAGTTTTAGTAACTAGACATAGCATTAATAAAAGTTAGTTTGATCAGCATGTTTTCAAATAAGTCTGTGGTGAGTCTTCCACCCAATGAAAGTGCAATTTGCAGTATGTGCCTCTGTTAGTGTGGAAAAAAATAAAGTTATCACATTGATAATATGTAAAAACTACAGATTTTAATTAATAAGTGTCTTCTTCACCATGAAAAAAATAATTAACAGGAAACTAATATTACATTTTTTTTCTTTTTAAATCTTTTCCTTTTTTCCTTTACTTTTCTTTTTTGTATTTTGTTTGACGAGACTAGGTTTAGGTGAACAACTTGCACGTGTAGCGTCGCAACATCGCCCCCCTCTGCTCCGGACACCAAATTACATGTCTGCTTTTGTCAACGGCAACCAACGAGTCAGACAGTCGTTTCGGTTTGGTTTGCCTGTGGTGCTAGCCAGCCAGCAACAACCAACCGCCTGAATGTAGATCCGCATGGGCTACTACTACTCTCTCTCTCCAAATAACCCAGCGGAATCATAAGATAAGGATCCCAGGATGGTCTTAGTGCATGTCGGATATCTGGTTCTTCCTGTATTCGGCTCAGTAAGAAACAGAGGTACGGTATTAATATTCATATCGATCCAAAACATGTGCCCTGTTTATCTTAATATTCACTGCAGCTGTTGGCTAGCTAGCCCGAGCTTAGCCACTGGGTTAGCTCGCGTTAGCTATCTTAAAATTAACGGTCAAATGAATCGCGAAACTACACGCAACGTGATACTACTTCAATTTGAATTAATCTCAGATAATTGTAAAGAACCGAATTACATACTTCAGCGCGTTTAATCATGCCTAATTTAGTATAAATACCGCCGCTAAAAATAAGCTAACTTGCTCGTTGGGTCAGGCTATGTCTTGGAACGGAAACATTTCTCACAAAGGATTCCACATGCACGGGGCGTGCGGTCCAAAATAGCTTTTGTCAAAACAGATTTCTGCAATGATATTTGCGTCGGGTATTATTAAAATTATATGCATTTAATTCGTTTTAGTGATTTTAGTACAGTGATATTTCAGTGGGTTGTTTTCCCCAAGGCGCTATCGTTTATTTGCATTGTAAAAATACCGCAAAATAGACGTAGCCTCTCCAGCCAGTCAGTTTATCTGTGCCTGGATGATGTCATTTGAAGATCACCTTCTTTTGCTAGCGCTCGCCGTTTTTTTTCCACCGTGAATTCAGTAACGTTAATTGATTATCCGTGTCAATTGGCCATTGTACTAATCGAAACGTGGCCAATTGCCCGGAGAGCGTCGACTTCCGAGCCATTAATGTATCAGTCACCTTCTCTATTATTTGCTAATTGGCAATTCAGCAGCTGTGTTTGAAGCTCCTGGATTGCAAGAAAGACCCGAGTATGCGGTCACAGTTAAACAATGATAAAGCTACAGTGTAACATTAATTTCATAACAGTGGCGTCAGTGATTTCATTGTGCTTTTATTTCTGTTCTTATTTCCCTGTTTCATAGTATGGAGGCTGGCTCTACATTCTGCATTTATCAGATCTTTGTCGTCCCCCCCATTGTGTAGCTAATGATCATCTGCTGCTGTGTGGTGTGGCGTGGCCTCTGCCTGTTCTCTGCATTTAGCTGTATTGTGAATCCCTTCTTCATTTCCTCTTTCCATCAGAAGACGACATTGGTATTAAAAGCACTCCCTCCCAAGATGTATTCAGTCATAGACTTTCCATGTTAAGCAGACTAAAAACAATAGCTAACACCTAGAGCAGATCACCTTTTTTGTCTTTTTTTCTGTCAAATTGCTGTAGCACTGAGTAAACATTTTAGCTCCTTTTTAGATATCAGTTGAATGTCATTGTGTACCTCCCATCCAGTCTTGATAGACAACATGCTGTAAATTCCTGTAAAGTGGATACATTTTGCATGATCTTAAATACTGCACTGCATTGTTGAACACCAGAATTTGGCTCATCTTCCTTCTCTTCACACAAGGTGCAATGTACATGATGAAAGTGACCCATAATTGATTAAACATGCAAATTGGAAACATATGCATGCCATTTTTACTAAACTCAGCATTTCAGCAAATGCTGTCATGTGATCACTTGAAATGACTGAAGGTACACTGCACCTGCACACAACAACCTGCCATAACTGTCTCCATTTTTGTGTAATCCTTTTGTTCCCTTTGCAAATTTCAAGCTTTGAATCACACTGAATTGTCAGGGTTGTTTGCCCCTTATGGGCAAATGAAATAAAAAAAAAAAGTAAGCAAAACATGCTCGCTGGTGGTTCATCACTTCCCAATTTTCCCCCACTAACATGAGGCCAAAATGCTATCCATTTCACAGGGATGCCTATTTTCCTGCACTGCTAAAGAGATCCTCTATTAGTAATAACGTCTTTTATTGTTTGGTTGTGGTCTCTCTTTACCTTTTGTTCTGGTAATAGTACTTTCAATGCATGGTCACATTTATGATTCATAATTTTTGGTTTTTGTTTTTCTACATTGACTAGTGAAAATCCAATGTAATCTTTCTGTAGTAAAGATGTACCCTGCTGTACTGGAATCATGTGCTGTAGCCAACACGTCTGCTCATTGGATGCCGCTTTTGTTCTTTTTAACCCTATAAGGAGCATGGTGGGCCTTGCCTTCAGTCTATGTTGTTTATTTTTGTTGCATGAATTTATACTATTATTACAAACAAACAAGAAAGAAAACACAAATTCCACATATACTAATATTTTTCAATAAAGAATATAGTGTTTTTCCTAACCTTCAGTGTGCTTCTTGCTGATTTCCATTTATTGTCCTCCCTCTCCCTTGTCCCTACCTGCCCCCTCCCTCCACCCCCCCCCCCACCCACCTCCTCTCCCGCTGTGACAAAGATAGACAATTTCCACGCTTCCTCCATCACAGGGCCTGAATGAGTCTATCTGCTGTCATTCATGGTGATCGTTTTCACTGAGACGCTTGAAAACGCAGTGTGCTATTTACAATCTAGACTCGAGCCTTTGACCCTCAGCAGCAAGGTCATCTCCTGTCTGACCGGCTGCACTGACGACTTGTCAAGCTGAAAATATTGCTGGAAAGCCATTCTGCTTATCTTTCTGGGGTGTGTTTTAAAACCATACTGCATTTTTCAAGCGTGCTCCTAGTAAATGCAATGTAGACTTTGCCTATTTCTTCATGATTTTCAAAAAGATTTCCACTGTTTACATTAGGATTCGTCATGTCTTACAATTTTGAAAATAGATCTATAAGGATTGCAAGATTTTAATCTCTCAACTGGTAGATTTCTCTTGAATTTTACAGCTTGACTCTTTCACAGATGGACTTAAAAGAGTACACTGAATTCAGCTCCACTGCAGGCTTGATATTGGCTTCCTATGGCTGTGATTTTCTAACAACTTTCTGATCAAAGCTAAATTAGTTAGTGTTAAGTCTCAGCTCTTCCATAATAAAAAGAAAAGGTCTTTTTAAGCTTGAGCACAGCATTAAAACCATATTGCACAACAGCACTAGTTAGCCTGTCTTTTTCTCAATGTTGAGTCTGTACAGCAGTCTGTTCACTGCAGTTGCCAAATAGCTGTGGTTGGAAAGAGTGAAAAAAAACTATTCAAGCTATTTCCTCTCAACTCCTGGGAGAAGAAAAAGTAGCTGTGCTGTATGTGGAAGACAGATTCAGTAGGTTTAAGTAAAGCAGAGATGTATAACAATGCAACTTTATTTTCAGGTTCTGTTTTGAAGAAGTAAGGGATTGTTCTTTATGGTTATATAGATAGCAATGTGGCACTTTTAACAGTTTAATATATATCTTGTAGACAGCCAGGTACTGGATTTTACTGAGTGCACTGACCCAGTGTCAGCTGCAGGATTTACAAGAACTGAACTGTGTCGAAGACCATAAACTGGTAGAGTTCATCTGTTCTGATCCCGTTCGCTTGTCTGTGAATCAGAAGACCAGGAGTCGATCGAGAGGGTTGGAAAAACAATTAAAGAAAAGAAAAAAAAAAACGCATTTTGTGTGCAGGACCAAAAAAATGGTCGTCATGTTCATGGTACTTGTGGTAACCATCATTTTCCCACCCCCACAGAAGTATTTTTCACTCTAGGTAAGAGGTAGGGCTTCATTAACATGCTATATCACACACACAGTGACACCACATTTCACCCACAATTAATTCCAGCTAATCTCTCCCCTCAGGTGCCTCACAACTTCTCCTTATCCTCCACAGGATCCCATTTCAACCGGCAACAGCAACAGCAGCAGCAGCACAGCCATGCTACCTCTTGCCGGCACTTCCAGTTAGGTCCTCAGGCCCCGCTGCCCATGGACTTCCCCATGCCCCACCCAGGGCAGCCACAGTCAGGCATTAACCCCCACCTGGCCCCTCCCGGCCACCAGCATGGCCCTCCGCTCCACCCGCCCCTCAACCCCTTGCCCACCCCCCAGTTCCAGGACATCCCTGCCCCTCCCTTCCTACCTCAGGCATTACACCAGCAATACCTCCTCCAGCAGCAAATCCTCGAGGCCCAGCACCGACACATCCTGCCACCCTCCAGGTATCACATGGGTTTGCAGGGAAATTTAAAAGATAAAAGACAAAATGTTTTGCTGTCTTATCTCCAGTGAACTTATATTTGAAGCCCCCAGTTTGAGACTGAAGGGATTTTTGCAGGGACAGCAAACCATTTCTGTTACAAACTCTTTGTTTCCCAGGTTGTTTTCAAATGATTGGTTATTTGTATTAGCAGACGCACCCCAGAGAGAGTTCCTCACCAGCCCCACAGACTTCGGCCCGGCTATGAGTTTGCGCCCCCTCTTCATGTCCCTCCTCAGCCGGTGGTGCAGCAGCCCCGCTACCTGGCTGAGGGCACAGACTGGTGAGCAGTTTACCTCTTACAATCCAATATGCAGGGCTACAGAAGCAGTTTCAGATTTTTCCTTTTGAAAAGAATATTTTTCTGATGTTTGTTTCAAATTTAATACCGACAAAATGATACACGAATGAAATAAAGTCAATCTAATTTTCAGACCACCAATACTTCATTTGAACAAGTTTTCTTTTGAGGCCAGATTAAACAGCTAAAATCAATTTGTTAAAGAGCCCAAAGCAAATCAGCTCTGTAAAGTAAACAAATTACTGTTCACGTCTTGTAAAATGTAATATCAATAAATGATATTAGGCATTTTGTGCTGTATGCAGAGCTGCAGAGGAAAACTTTCCAGCTACTCTGTCAGTTGGTCAAATGGTTGTAATGATGTAGGTTTTGATTTTACCAACAGAAATACAAAATTGTACACTACTAATCTTTGCATTGATAATATTCAGAGTAGACATGATATCATTTTTTTGTCATTTTGTTCTTTGTTTGACTGCACCAAATTGTCATAAATTCTAAATGTAACATTAATGCATAAGGAGTTTCACAAGGGGTAAAAGAGGGTAAGAGATAACTAAGCCTTGTTCAACAGTGCAAGTAATGTTTTATAATGTCTGAGAGAAACAAAGGTAGAAAAGGTGAAGAAAAAAAATTGTAGATATATTAGTACTTGATTATATAGTTAATAGAGAGCAAAAAAGAGCTATTAGGTGGAATGGAAAAAAGTAACTCCCACACACCAGACAGAGGAATTTTAAATGCTAAAGAAATCTTTATTAAAAAAATTAAAAACTGATAAGTTGTGGCTAGTAGAAGCAAAACTGAAGTAAAAATGAGGAAAAATGAATGCCTCAAAACTAAAAAATTTGAAATGAGACTGAACCCAAAAAAGTAAAGCTGCTTCCCCAACAGGATATTTTATGGTTACTTTAATTATTTGATCTTGAAAATATCAAATGAAATCTGTCAAAAACAAACAAATCAGAATTTCTGTCTTTTAAATGAGTTGAGCTTACTATACAGTCTTTCAATGTATCTCCAAGTAACTGCAGTAGAAGCCACTGTGGTACAAGTACCCCTTGTTGGGAATCATTGGCCCCAGTAGTGCTGTTTGTGTGAAGGGCCACTGTGTGGTGTAGTAATACTCTGTTATCCAAAGACAATTTGTCAGAAACATCATGAAATAATGACTTGCCAGCCACTGGCTAACTTGTTTTCCAATTTCTGTCCAGGGATCTAAGTGTAGATGCTGGGCTGCCTCCCCACCAGTATCACATCCATCCGTTGCCGCAGCACTATCAGCACTACTTGACCTCTCCTAGGATGCACCACTTCCCAAGAAACAATGCCTCAACACAAGTGGTGAGTCCCCTCTGTCTCAGCGCAATCACTTTGTGTGGAGATAAATCTTAATATTCAGCAGCCCTGGGATGACCTGTGCTCCTGTGTTGTTTCTGAGTTGTGCCGCAGAGCTGATACTAGCTTCTTTTATCTGTCATCTTCCAGGTTGTCCATGAGATCAGAAACTACCCATATCCCCAGCTGCACTTGCTGGCTCTGCAGAGTCTCAACCCCTCCCGCCACGCGTCTGCTGTTAGAGAGAGCTACGAGGTTCGTGCTGCTGCTGCTTCTTCTCTCTTCTCAGCAGACACACCAGTCAACACTCATTTATCATTGTTTCCTGTGTGACCAAAGCTCTGGACAGGCTTGAGTGTGTAACTGATTCTCTTATTTCCAGTTACTATAGGTTCCAGATGCCTCAAAAGATCCAGCTGCCTTTAATCTCATTACATTTGTTTACATTTGAACAAGCAATTGCTTTCCTGAGAGGCTCTTTCCCATTCCAAAAAAGACTTTAATATTTTATTACACAAATGTTGATTATGTTTATCTCTTCAGGCCGATACAGAAATGCCTTTTGTCACTATTAACCTCAAAGACATGTCCATGTTGTTTCCATTGCAGGAGCTTCTGCAGCTGGAGGACAGACTGGGCAGTGTAAACCGTGGAGCGGTCCAAACCACCATAGAGAGATTCACCTTCCCCCACAAGTACAAAAAGGTAAAATGGTCATATTTTTCCTTATAGCTGGCTGATGGATCTTTTTGATGCGGTCTGGTTCAGACGGAGCGTTGAGCAAGGAAAAGGTTGAGCTGAATGTGAAAGTCAGGAATGGAAAAAGGCAGCTCGGGGTAGAAAGGATCAAAGAGTAAAGATGAGAGTGGAAAGAGGGTCACGTCTCTCACAAGGAGTTCAAAGGTCAAACCAACTTCCGTTTGCAGATTAGTGAGACAGGCCTGCAGTGTGCACAATTTAAGGCAAGCGATGACTCATCCAGCTGTCTGCAGATATGTGCGTGGAATGAATTTAAAAAAGCGTCTACACTGAATATGACCCAAATACTCTGGAAAGAGTGTCAGTTCATTTGGTACATAGTGAGTGAGGAGAAGTAATTGAGTCTTTTCCATCTGATGTCTGTTTTCTTTTCTGGGAAGCATGATTAGGTGACTCTTCTTGTCTGGGCTGACAGAGAGACACCCATGGCATAAACATAGCAACTCCCAATGCAGAGAGACAGTTTAATAATTGAAGTCTTTCTGCAGAGAATACCCCAGGACCTGAAGATGTGCCTGGATGATGAGGAGCTGGACACTGATGAGAAGTGCACCATCTGTCTGTCAATGCTGGAGGATGGAGAGGATGTCAGGTATACCTTTATTCTCATGTTTGTCTTTTTGAAAGGTAAAAGTGATGTTTATTCAGATGTAACTTTAAGCTGTGCAAACAACTTTTTGTCTCTTGGGAGAAACACTTGCACCTTTCCTTTCCTTTCCTGGTCCTCAGTTTCTTGCAGCTTTTCACAATTCTATGGTACTTTTATTACAATGTTGGTCTGTCAGTTGGTCCACCACTTTGGCCAAATGGAAATTTCTTATAAATTTTTAATTGACTGACTTTTTGAATTTTGTACAGACATTCATAGTTCCAGAAGATGAACCTTAGTGACTTGTCGGGACAACTGCTGAAATAATTTGGGTCAGACATGTATACGCCCCTCATGATAATTTGTAATAAATTTGTTCTTCCACTGACTTTTATCTAGCGCCACCATCAGGTCAAAATGTTTTCAATACTTTGGTTCACAAGTTAACACCTGCAAAACTAATTGCACTCCCAAAACCTCAACCGAACATGTGTAATGCTAATTATCATGGTAAAATACTTAAATGAAATAGTGAATGTAGTATTAACATGATACCTGCTTAAATTCAGCATGTTAGTTTTGTCATTGAGATTTTTAGCATTTTAGCAATGACTAATGCAGCATTAGTCCTGTTCTTCAAAAGAGGATTCTTTATCTGTTGATTTACAGATCTTTTCTATGTTTCTTAGCTGTAGAGGTTTACAGCCAGACATTATGGAATGTCTCATTTGTTTATAATGTTTGTTTTACACCCAGTGTCTGCAAAGTAGTAGACTTAGACACACTGTTGTGACCAACATTGGCTCTAAATGTGGTTGTGGAAACCCGCTTGAGGTCTTGTTTACCCTCTGGAAAGACTTTCCCTGCTGATGAGCCC
>JAPZDY010000022.1:14406880-14421551 GCA_029783645.1 Ctenochaetus hawaiiensis
GGAATCACCTCTGTAGTGACCAACTTCACATACACAGAAGTGAGTTTATTTAAGGCCGGACATATGGGGACATAAGTATAAGAAAAAACATTTTTGATTGAAGGGGATTTTTTACTTTTTGTAGTTTCATTTCCCTCAACCATCTGTAGCACACTTGAAACTCATTTTCAATATGTATACTTATTTTTTGGAGAATAGTACATTTTGTCACTTTTCCATGGACTACTACCTTAAACCTCCCCTGAATTAATATGTAGAATGGATTTGTGTCTCATATCTGTACAAAGGAGCAGGGTTTTGTGGAAACATTTCCTGGCATACTTTCCCACCTGTAGGTGTAAAGTGATCAACAATAAGTAGAGTGTAACATGAAGTGTGAGCTGTCGCAAAACATTTAAACTAGACATAAATTTAAAAAAAAAAAGAACACTACAGAGAACAAATTAAGACCAAATGTTTATTGGGTTTGATTATCAGCTATGGGCAATACTAAGGTCTGTTTATCTAAATTTTACAAGAAAAGATGACTGAGAATGGCTTTTTCCTGAAGTGACCTCGAAAGTTGGCACAAACTTAAAAAAGAACACTTGCATACTTTTAAAAGGTGACATTGAGGCCTGTTGATTTCAACATTTTTCCACAAAAACTTTTTTTCTTATGCAGTTAAAAAACTACAACCCGCAAAGTCTCTAAAGGAATGCTTACCCGTTCTTCTTTTTTATGCATACTCTTCCTCTTTAATATCTGGGGTAGAGCACTCGCTGAATCTGCCCATCGGCCTTGCGAGTGTCCAGCCACTTTCCACACTGGAAGATGGTGGTCACTGAATTGGCTGTATTGGTCACCTCGACACACTCTAAAAACCACCCACAGTTTGAGCCGCTGTTGTCGTGCTCCACTTTGACCCTCAGCAGCTCACCAAGGTCGAGCATCTCCAGAACGAAGCGGTCTGTTCGCCCTCGCTCGAAAAGGTTGCGGAACTTTTGGCGCAGATGACGTTTGCCCGAGTCACCGTTGACGCCATAGATGGTGATGAAAACGTTGGCATCTGTGCCAGCTGCTTTTACATCCCCAGTGATAATGATGATTTCATACTTGACAGGGACCAGGTTGCGAACTTTGCTTGCAAAGCTCTCAACCGACTTGTAGCACTCGAATGTCAAAAATTGGTCCTTTTTAGCTGCCAGGGGTACTTGAGTATTACAGTGGAAGAAATATCTAGACAGGAGGGGAGGTTTGAAGTCACAATAACACCATAACTGAGATAATTAACTTTAAATAATGTAGGAAGTCTAAGATTCCACTCACTTGTTTCCCAGCTCCTTCTCTGTCACCACCACCTCCATAACGTGCCAGAAAGCTTCATTTTTCACCTTTTTTCCATCTTTTGTAATGTGGCCAATGCAGATGCCGGCAATCTCCCCCACATGCTTGGATGAGAACTCAAACGTGTCGGTGGCGCCGCTGTGAAAGGGCAAAATAAAGTTACACCTACTGGCAGAGTTTGTGCAGGCTTTGACACTCAAGAGTGAACAGTTATATTCACTGGTCTGCCAGAGTTTTTCTTTTGCACGTCTCAAGGGATTAGCTCTCCTGAGACACTTGGAGAACTGAAAGTGAAGCTAGGAGATAAAAGAGTGTGGAAAAACAAAACATGTGAAAGAGAAGAGATTATGTAAGGCCACATAATAGGGTTTTACTGTGAACTGAGGCACCGAGACTCTCTTTGAAAACCTACCATAAGAACTTCTTTTTCTTATTCTCCAGAACAAACTCCTTGGAACGGGCTTTCCTTCCTTCCAACACAATCCAGGCGTTTTCCGTGGTGGAGGCATCGTCTGTGTCAGCAGTTGTTATGGCAATTTCATATTCTGTGGAAATGCAGACAGACAGGGATTGTCGCACCATAATTGTTTCACATCTGGCAAACGCTTGTAATTAGCTGAAAGTCATTCATCTCTGACAGTTAGAGAGCTTGTAATTATGCCCACAGATGTCCATTTTTACTAACTGGTTTTGTCACTGAGATCTATAGAGTCGTTGTTGGCACAGGCCAGCTCCCTCATTATCTGTCCATCATCTTCATTTTTAGCCAACCAGCGGTCACAGGGGAACCTAAAGGTCTGGTCCATGGCCTCATCTTTTACGTCAATGTACTCAAGATGCCAGCCAGGAGCAGGGCCTGTTTACAGCGAGAGTAACAAAGTCCATTAAAGTCTTCTGCTTACAATATCCTTTCAGTAGAAATTCCTGTCTACATCTTTAATGAATGTTTGATATTATAGGAAATACACTTTCTTGCTTTTTTGCCAAGCATGAAATGATCAACCCAACTCTCATGTCTGTATGGTGAATATGAAGTTATAGCTGGAAAATGGTTAGCTTAATTGAGCATTAACACTTGAAATAGACATCACAAAAACCGCATTCTAGCATCTCCAAAAATCACCTATTTACATGTTATATAAGGTATTATGTATGACAATATATTCTTGCCCAGAGAGACCCAGGCTAGCAGGTTAACCTGCTGCTCACTTCTTATTCAGCACACAGACATAATAATAGTTGTACTATTTCAATTGGACTCTTAGCAAGTAATCATAAAAGCATATTTCTCAAAATATAACTATTTTCTCAATGTTATTAAAAAAAAGTACAAAAGTACAAAAAAGGTTAAATTTGGTTAAATTTCAGTTAGCACAAATACTCAGTAAACATAGTTGATACAACCTTCTTTTAAAGAAAAGTAAAGAAAGTTGTGAATACAGTACAATTTTAATAACTTTTCTCAGATTAAACAGAAACAACATTAAGACAACAGCAGCACCAAATGATAAGATATGCAATGATTTATCCACATGTAACATTTTGTTAAAGTGGATGGTTTCAGAAATGTAAAAACACCCTTAAACTGACGGACATTTTATACAAACAAGCCGAGAGGTCTAAAAGTCAAATCATCACCATCACTGTTACAAATAATCATAGTGTTAATTATGTTCATTCTGCTATTATAGAGGCAAATATTCCTCCTGATGCTCTCTGTTGCATTCTTTTCCTCCTCACCTTTGTTATCATGCCACACTCGGACCTTGGACAGTTCGCCCAGACTAAGCATGTCAGGGAACCTGAACACATCTTTCATTTTACGCTCAAACTTGTTCCTGTTGGTGCTTTCCTTCAGAGGCAGCGTCCCAGTGTCTCCGTACTCCCCAAACACCATCAAAAACACATTGGCATCAGTGCCAGCACCTAAAAATATCAGAGGTATTTATTGATGAAAACAGAAAATTTATATTTGCCTGATTATGTTGCAAGGATGCTACGGTGACATTGGATTCTTCTTGGTGAGTAGTTAGTAGTAAAGCACATGTTACAAATCCTGTGGCCGTACAGATTATAATACTGTACCATGCGTCATTTATGAGCATGGGTGTTTATGTAAACAGTGCTCATGTATTTCAGTGATTGGATCTTGCTTCAACTCATTAGGTCATGGGCGTTGTACCTTTCTGGAAATGAGGAACATGTTAAAACTTAACGTTTCTTTGAATTGCCTCTTTCTTTTACATTAAAACTTTACATTTCTTTAGTAAAGGTCTGGTTAGATTTGGGCACAGGTTGAGAGGGAAAATGTTTGGCTTAACAATCCCGTTTTGGCTTTTGTTGCCACTGACATGGCTGGAAAATGTCCCCACTGTTGCTTAAATTCCATGGTTGAAACTATAATTGTCGATGTGGTCTTGAAACATTTCTCTGCTGCTTGGCAGCTGTCTCAACTTTATTAAATCTGAGCCAAAACAAGGCATAAAAATCACTTACATTTTTCTATTGGTCAGTTTCAAATTGGTTATGTAGACATTTAATTTTAAGTCTAGACACTGGTCTATATCATTCAATTGTATATCTCAAATGTACACTAAATGATTTGAAAAAGTCTTTCAGTCAAGTAAAGACTCATGAATATGCAATCAACACATTTTTCAGTTATGTGGATAAATTTATCTTAAATTAACTACACAGGTATGTGGGTATATCCATTCTTAGATGAGGCCATTACTTGGACATACCGCACAAAACTTGTGACCCACCTCCGACATCACTGGTCTGGACTTGGATGATGTAGGTTGTTTTCTCTACCATCTCGTCATCATCCACCACAGCTGCCAGCTCACACACTTTTGTCCTCTTAGGCCCTTTGGTCTTGGACAGCCAGTTCTCATAGGTAAACAAATACACCTCCTCTGTGGTCAGGTTACGCATCAGGATCTAAAAGCATTCGTTGACATGTTCATTGATCACATTTCAGGTGTTGCAAATGATTAAATGAGGAAGTTAGAAGTTTTCTTATTTTATTATCACTGTTTAGTTGCTGCATAAGAAAACAATAATAGTTTTTTGGTCACAGAATTCTATCTCTTCTGTGTAATTGTGATTTTTCTGACCAATGCCCTGGTTTGGGTTTTTAAAATTTAACAGCAAGCCTATGTTTATGGTTAACATTGGATTAAACAAGGTATGATAGATGACCTTGCATTGTTTTTGTTACCCTGTCAAGAAACCAGTCAGGTCGACTTCCAGAGCCATCAATGCGAACCCTGATCTTCTTTAGAGGAGCAATGTCATCTATCTCCAGGCTGAATGTGTCTTCTTGACCCCTTTCGAACCTACATGATGGAAACAATAAAGAGCTCATCTTGTATTAATACATCTGGGCTTGAGATGGTTATCTTAAAAATAGTTTAAGAAATACCTCTATGTGCTTTTTTGCCTTGGGTTAAGAAATGAACAAAATTTGCATATTCATAGATTCTGTAAGTTTTAATGTAGAAGGAGGGAATGCCATTTTAAGAATTTAAATGTGTTGATTATACTTATTTGGTAAAACAACATATTAGACACACATCAGTGTGTCCCTGGCAGACTTTTTGCATACATTTCTTAACATGTCTGCATAAAAATCTTTAAATATATTTATTAGGGATAGACCGATTATTGGCACCGATATTCAGCATTTTGACGCATATCGGCATTGGCCTTTTTTTTTAATCCGACGGCCAATAAGAGATCAACTTGAAACTGGGTTATTTTGGCCCTGACGCGCCTCTCTGTCTGCAGTCACTACTCTGTCTCCAGCATTGTCCCACCCACAGCACCATCTGATTGGTTACATGCAGAGCCCCAGCAGCCAATCAGCAGTGAAAGCTGTGCATGCACAGTGCTCACACACGGCAGAGAGGAGAAAAAGGTTTGCTGAGTGGAGAAGCTCCCGAGAGCAGATATGAATATCGGCTCCAAATATCGGTTATCGGCCTCCTTGACAACTAATAATCGGTATCGGTATTGGCCCTGAAAAACCATATGGGTCTATCTCTAATATTTATTATAGCTGCTTGAACTCTCTGCAAGACAACAACTAAATGTATACTCTGAAACATAAAACTATGACTTTAATGATAAGTGATTAATCAGGGGATCAAAGGAGAACTGACCTGTCTTCATTTTTGGACAGCAACATTTCCTCTGTGCTCCCATTGGCTCCGAACACCGTCAAAAATATGTTGGTGTCAGTTCCTGCATACTGAGTGTCACCTGTGACAACTGTGACTGAATAAATAACCTACAACATACAGCAGATAACACAGATTAAGCAGACATTCACATTCACATTAACTGCATGTCCTCCATGGTTTCGTATTTTGGGTTTTGTGACTCACTTTGCGAATAATGTTGATCGTGCTGGAGTCCAGCACATTGAACAGTCTGGCAGTCAGACCATCTCCCCTGTCTTTAGCCAGCCAACACTTACATGGAAAGATGTACTTGATACCTTTGGTTGGCACGGCAACCGACAGCTCATCCACCAACCAGCAGCTCTCTGGTGTGACACCGTTATGGCCAAGCTGGGAAAGACACAGAGAGAAGAGACAGGGAGAGATGGAAGGTAGAATTGGAGAAATTTCAAGTCTAATCATATTTAATTTGAATTTGGTTGATCTGGGTACCAGAGAGCACACCTAGAATTACTTATTGCTCAGCTGGATGGGCTGTTTTTGAATTTTTAAAATCAGTGCATCTGAGGAGGCAGAAGAGAGGAAATGGTTTCACAGATTTAGCAACAGAAACAGTCCCAGATTCTCACTTCCACCCTCTTGATTTCTCCTACGTCAGCTCCATAACACACAAAGTGCTCCATGGTGCCAGCTGTGAAGGATTTCTTTCCCTCCGGCAGGTCCAGCCACAGTCGCTCTGTCTCCATGTCGTTGGGGCCGATGATTATGACATAAACCCTGGCTGTGGTGCTGGCATCACGGTCGGTTCCCGTAGACAAGGTGAAGTGGTAAGGGATGACTGGGTTGAAGAGAAAACTGGTTACAGAGTCTGTTTTTTTTAAATATCATTGCAACAAATAGTTCAACATTTTGGGAAACACTCTCAGTTTCTTTTCAAAAGTTTGATTATACTACTCATATATCTATATAGTAAATATAAAGCTACAGACAGCAGACAGTTAGTTTAGTTTAGCATAAAGACCAGGAACAAGGCAACACAGGTAACATGGCTGTATGAGGTTGATAAAATCCTCCTATCAGTACCTCTAAAACTCACATGTAAATCTCACCTCCAAGCACTGAAATATTGTCATCATTGTAAGATTACAAAGAAAAAAATATAATAAACATCATCCTGTGAAAATCAAGAATGTTGTCCTGCGAGCCAGGCTAGCTGTTTCCCCTTGTTTCCAGGCTTTATGCTAAGCTACCCTGCTCTTCTCAATTAAGTCAAGAAAACAAACACATTTCTTACATAATGCTGAACTGTTTCCTTTATATTTGGCTATTTTTGTTTAATATTTGGGGTCATATACAAAGTTGTGAACTGAAAAATCTTACCTAACATTTTTCATTATTTCTAAAAGTCTTTATACTTCTTTTGATGATTTTGCCCTCAGGGTTTCAGGTTTTGTATTGCTCAATTATGTTCTATTTTTAAAGGCTGTTCTGTGTTTGTTTTTGCTGCAAAAAAGTCACCATTGTCTTTCTTAAACCCCCTCCTAAGAAACATGTAAACATGTAAAAACATAGAATAGTTTGTGCTCTTACTTGGACCTTCTTCCACTACTGACACCTTTTTCTTCTTTTTCTTCTTGTTGGCATTTCTGTCCAACCCCAGTTTGGCTTGAGCCAGCTTCTTAGAATTTGGATCAGTGTTTCTTTCACCTTCGTACCCCTGAACCAGACAAAAAAACAGACAATAATCCTCTCACTTCCTCCTCACAAGCAATTTTACTGCCGCAGCAGCTAATAGGGAACCAAATGAAAAGAAGAAAGTATAGTACTTGCTCTAACAACAAGTCTAACAGACCTTGACGAAGAAGGTCCTTTCTATGCGTTTGTCCTCCTTCTTCGTCGACAGCCAGCGTTCACACAGAAACATGTATACTTCCTCTGTTTCTTCATCCAGCACCTCCACCTGGTCAAGGTACCAATCAGCGCCTATCATGGAGTTGTCATGACGAATATGAATCTTAAACACTTGGCCTAAGTCCACAGCCTCAATAGTGAACTTGTCCACCTAGGAGGCAAAGAGTTACGTAAAACATTTTGATGCCTGTGGAAAGCAGCAGTCATGTGAAAAAACACATCATACTTTTCCTAACACACCTCTCCTCTCTCAAACTTGTTCTTATTGTTCTCAGATTTGGAGAGTTTGCGTTCGCCTGTGTCTCCAAGGTCTCCGTAGATGGTGAGAAACACGTTGGCATCAGTTCCTGCTCCGTACATGTCTCCTGTCCTCACAGACACCTTGTACACATGAGCTATGATGTAAGGAAAACTTAATTATTGTATTTAAGTTCACTCTGGAGGTAAATGTACTTAATTAGATTACACTGTTGAAATGAGAGTAAACCTACTTTCCAAAGCGTCCTCGACCTCAGTTTCAGTCCTTTTCAGCTTCCCATCCCTGAGGAGTTTCTCTGTGATGATTTCTGAGGAAACCAGCTCCCTAACTGTCTCGCCATCATCTTCAGACCTGGCTAGCCAGCACTCACATGGGAAAATGGTCGTCTCTGAACCCTGCCATTAAAAAAATAAAATAAGACAAAAAAACTTTTCAAACTGGAAAGTTGTGTCTCTCTGACACTGAAAGAAAGTAAATCTAACTCCAAAAAAATCTGCCACTAGCTTTTTATTATCTATTAATAATTCAATGAGGGCACAGACACTAAAACTGTTAATGAAGCACATTTCTACGCACGTAGGATCTCAAGTGGATTTTTACTACCTTTCCTTTCCTGAGCTGTCGTCTGATCTCCACTCTGTCGAGGTGCCATCCAGGGTTGGTTCCCCTGTTGTCATGTCCAATTCTGATTTTCTCTATAACGTCACCAACATCCTCCAGCTGGACAAAGACACTGAAGTGCTTACAGAGCTGCCTGCCGCTGCACTGAGGGATGTACACATAGTCTAAATCCACTCACCTCCACGATAAACATGTCCTCAGCTCCCCTCTCAAAGTACAGACGTCTCTCTCTCTTGTTGACACACAGATGCTTCTGCTGTGTGCACACTCCCTTTTGTCCGTATAACACTATGAACACATCAGCGTCGGTTCCCGCACCAAACACATCACTGGTGTATATCTTTATCTCATAAGGCACAACTGAGAAAGCAGAGGAGAGGGTGACAGCTCTGTTTGATTGAGACAAGATGAGGATGTAAATCTAACATTTAACAATATGTTTCACATGCTTAGAATTTAAGTGGTAGAAGGTTACAAAGTGCAGCTGACCAAGCAGAAGAGTGTGTAGAACAAAGCACTGGTACAATCTTTGACCTTACAACAAAAGTCTGTTTTCAGTGGAGGCAGACCACCACAGCATCAGAGGGTCACTGCTCTGTCACTGCACCCTTCTTTGAACAGAGTCCCTCAGAAACATATTACAGCGAATGCTTTCACACTTTAATTGAGTAAAACTTTGCATTAAACACTCTCAGAGAAAGATCTCTTCATCATTGTATTGCTCTTTACAGGAATTAAGTCAAGCACTGCTTTCAAAGCTCCTCACTCACATGGCGTGTAGTATTCAGTCTGTAAGTCTGCAGGATAGAGATCCCTCACAATCGCCCCATCATCCTCTCCTTTATCCAGCCAGCGGCCACATGGGAAGCGTAGTCTCTGACCCTGTGAGGCGGCATCAACCTCGACCCAGTCCAGGAACCAGCCAGCTGAACCCCCTGATGGAGCAGAAATCATGTCATATGTTAACTGCCTTTATCTGTGAAATCTTATTTCGGTTCTGCAGTCTTTTTCCTGACCTGAGTTGTCGTGCCCAATTCGAATCTTTTCCAGTTCGCCCAAGTCCACAGCTTCCACAGTGAACTCATTGATCATCCCCTGTTCAAACTTATTCTTATAGTTCTTACAGGCTTTTAGGTTGATGATACCTGTGAGTGATATTTTTACATTCAAACTAGTATAATTCAATCGATAAAATACAGCATGAGGCTGCCACAACAATGCCAGGATGACTGTGAACTGTCGTACCTGTGTCGTCATTTTCACCAAACAGAATGGCAAAGACGTTGGCATCAGTTCCAGCGTACTTCTTTTCACCGGTTTTTATTTTGAGGGTATATGTGGTAGACATGGCTGTAAGACGAGTCAAACAAGTCAGGACTTCAATACCTTTTATCTTTACACTAACAAATAAGTCTCTCAATGCTACATGCACCAGCAGCACTTAGATAAATACTTAAAGAGGACACTCCTATATGTGGGCCCTCTACTACAACATGAGCCAGCTTTGAAACTGTGTTACATTTCTGTTCGAGCCCCAGAGTGGCGCTTGTCCCTTCCTCATCCTCATCCTTCTTCATGAAGGCCTCATCCACAGGAACCAGCTCTCTTGCTATCTGTCCATCATCCTCATCCACAGCCAGCCAGCGATTACAGGGGAAATAGTATCTATTGACCGAAGAAATACCTCTGTTCAGTTCTCTGACTCAAAACCATGTTGTTACCTCAGCATCAGCTGCATAATTGCATGAAACTATTATTCTATACAGCTTACAGTGACAATAACTGAATTAATGAACAAAAACAAGGCAAGATGTGTGTTGGTTTCACCTACGTTGTATCATCCTTTGTGTCCACTATCTCAACACGATCAAGGTACCAGGCTGAATGAGAGTTAGTGTTGTCATGACGGATTCGAAGCTTCTTCAGAGGACCCAGATCAACAGCTGCCAAGCTGAAAACATCCTCCTGCAAATTCAGCAACCGGAGATACTTTTGTGTTACAGGAAAGACTTTCGAATGACAGACTTTGTCAAAGTCAAGATTTACAGGAAATGTAAGGTGGAAGAAAAAGGTGGGATAAAATGCAGCTGAAGATAGCAGCAATTTCCCTTTTTTTGTAGTATCCATCGTAAAAAATGGCCCGTGAAATAAAAAGCCACTGTTACTTTTAATTTGCGGTCAGAATTAGAGCCAATTGTCTGCAAACTTGAGTTTTGTGTTCTTACAAAGCCAGGTGTCATGTAGAGATTCATAATTCACAGGTTGGGATTAAGTAATGAGTAAAAGTGGGACAAGTTCAGTGACAGAGAGGACTCCTCTTAGCGCCTCTCAGTCACAGCTGGCTCGCCTGCAGGAGAGCTTGTAATCCTAGCAGAATACACCCCCACCCACACCTCGGTGCACTGACTCATGTTGCGTGGAAGTCCATGAGTCTTTGACTAGCTACTGGGGAATTTTCAGCAGGACACCCCTCCAATAAACAGGGGTGAAATTATTTTTTTGAATTCATTTATTTCATATATAAAACTCAGGCTCAGAGACACATTTCTTCTCCTGCCAGCCAGGAAATGAATCCATGGCTAGTTGTTTTTTTGGGCTCATGGTTTATGTTTTTAAGTTAATTAAAGAATAATGACAAAATGTGGGGCAGTTCGGTACTGGAATACTGTTTTTTTTCCTTTGTATGAACCAAATTTCCCAGCATTTTCTGGATTATAATAATTTTTTTAATTTGAAATAATTATTTTCTGATCAACCAGATTCCTTCTTTTCATCTTCAGCTGATTTTAAAAAGAAATGCTCATCCCTTTGTTTAACCAGCCATACCTGCCCCCGCTCAAATTTGTTGAGGTTGTCCGAGTTCTTTAGATAGCGCTCTCCGGTGTCTCCATTTTCTCCATAAATATTAATGAAGACGTTGGCGTCAGTCCCGGCTCCCAGCATGTCACCAGTGAATACACACACTTCATAGGTGTTGACTGTGAGACAATAGAGGGGATGAATTACTAACACCTTAACCTGTCAGGAAACTGTGTCAAGTCAAGACATGCATGTCCACAACATTAGTGCTGAAAACACAAAAAAAAAACGTGCCAAAAAAGAAAAAACCTGGGAAAAAATACAAATGCAGTAAATAACACATTCTCTATGTATGTAAGTAAGTATGTTATACTTCAAACATTGGTGGACATTAATACACAAGACTTGGTAAAATGTAGGGGTTGCACCAAGATCTCTTCAAGGCAAGACATGAATTTTATACAAATACAGAGAACAATGATCTGCTAACTGGAAAACTGTTATAGTTAATATGTCTGAAATATGTCTGGGTGAAAGGATTTATCACATTATATTGTTATAATATAGAGGACTGAAAAAGAGAAACAGTCAAGAAGACATAAAAGCATTATGTTTATGCACAAAAAATGATGTGCAATGTTCACAGAAACCAGATCTTGTGTCTCTGACTTTCAACAAGTTCATGCATATTTCTTCAGTAAAAACCTTGTGCATGTGGTAACTAAAGGGGGCATCCAGCTGTTTTTATAAAACTGCTGTTTTTGTGCTTTGATGTATAATTTAAGGAGAGTGTTCATGCAAGAGTGTATGAGTTATTCATGTCTCCTGAAATCATATGTGCTCAAATACTGGTTCCACGGAGCTGTAGGTGTCTGTAATCTATTTCAGGGATAGCAGTTAGCTTGTTTTTTCTTTATGTTTCAGATATCAGTAAGAACCTGTGTGGTTTTGGTGCATTTTTCATTGTGCAGTATACTGGCAGTGACAGGTTAGACTATATTTCTGTTATGTTTTACTCAACTGTCAAGGAAATAAAATCACTACAAATAAATGCAAATGTTTGAAGCTCCACTGCAACAACATTACACCTTGTCATATTTATTTCATACTTTCCAACTCCTCTGCATCCTCAGGCAGCAGCTCCACAACCAGCTCGCCATCCTCCTCTCCCCCGGCCAGCCAGCGTGAACAGGGAAAATGGTAAGTCAGCACCACTTCCTGCATCTCCTCTCCTCCCTCCTCTTCCTCATCCTCCTCGTCTTTCTTCTTTTTCTTCTTCTTTTTCTTGTCCTCCTTTTTCTTTTCCTTGGGAACCAAAGCCATGATAAGATGCTTTATGTCCACTGACTCCAGGAACCAGCCAGAGCCAATCCCTGAACCATCGTGACCTATGCGGATCTTGAAGACCTTCCCAACATCTTTGGCCTCTATCTGGAAAACATTTACAATGTTTCAACTCAAAGCATAAAATCTGGACATTCACTTTTTTTCTTTGGCATTCAATTTTAACTAGTGAGATGCATTTTGGGGTCACTGAAACCAATTCAAGCTTTTTTTACCTTGAAAATCTCTGTGGTGTTCCGTTCAAAGTTGTTGGATCTGCTTTCGAGTGTGATGGCCTCTGTCTTCCCCTTGTCCCCATAGATCTGGGCGAACACTTTGGCATTGGTTCCAGCAAATGTCACATCGCCGGTCACTACTGTTACCTCATAGTTAATCACTGAAAAACAAAGATTTTCCCTTTTTGATCAGTGGCATTTTGAGACGCTTACACTAAAAAAAGTTGTGTTTTAATGTACTTCTAGCATGCATGCATACATATTTTACATGCACATACATAAGACTGAGACCTTAATAAGACAATATCACAAAACAGGAGTAACAAGGTGCTTTACATGTGTGCGTATGTGTGTATACATAATTTATCCTACTTGTGAGACAGTGTGAAAATATCACCTACACTGTTCCATTTCCAGGATCTCGCTTGGGTAAATCTCCACCTCTGTCTTGCCGTCAGCCTCATCCTCATCCAGCCAGCGGTGACTGGGGAACATGTAATGCCTTCCATGAACTGGAACCATAATCTGAATGCTGTCTAAGAACCAACCTGCACGCATGCCTTCGTTGCTGTGGCCAATCAGCAGACGGTTGATCTGAGATAAGATTAAAAGTGTGAAACTATTTAGTTAATCAGATAAATCAAACATATTTACATATTTACTGAGTCAACATAAGGACATTGTTTTAAAATACAATAAGAAAGGACAACATTTGTACTTTTTTCTGCAATGTTTTATCTTTTTTCCTTCATGATTGGATTGAGTCCAATCAAAACATGAATAACCAGTATATTATGATGATTGTTATTGTTGACTTACTGTCTACAAACAGATTGACCACTTTTCATGTTGGGGATCATATCCATGGAAGAAGTGCTACAAATTTAAACATTGTCAAGTACAAAGAAAATTTAAGATCTTATCTAAAGCCCCTCTACAAAATAACTTTTTGAATGTTATATTTTATTCAAAGCAAATGGACGGCATATATGGAGAAAATATGGTGATCAAGTTTCAATATCTTCCAACAAATTGTTTCTAAAGCTTCTCATAGTACTGTTAACACAAAATGAAACTCTAACTTGTTTTGGTCTCTGCTGTATCACCTGTCCAATATCAAAGGTTTCCACTGTGAAGATGTCAACACGGCCAGTCTCAAAGTAGTTTCCTAGGTTGTTTGCAGAGACCACCAGCAACATCTTACTGGTGTCGCCCTTTTCTCCATAGAGTTTCACAAACACGTTGGAGTCGGAGCTGCCTCCAGGAATGTTACCTGTCTTCACAGCAATGTGATATGCGACGTCTGACACACGAAGACACAAAAGTAAGTGTCAGGTTTAGTTTAAATTTAAATGTAAGGACAGAATTCAAGAGTCCTGTGACATACTGTAAAGACGCTGTCCATCTGAGAATGGCACTAACTCTCGTACAATCTGACCGTCATCCTCGTTGCGGTCCAGCCACCTGCACAACATATTCAACAAACAAAATTCTAATCTGTTACTATATTTGCTCAAAGAAAAAAAAAATTATGGCCAAATAAAAGCCAGGTCTCATGTAAGGCTGGGGGAGTGGTCAACTAAAACAAAGACCATACAAATCTCTAATAAAGGAAACTTAACTTAACTATAACTACAACTTGTATTGTTTTGTCCTGTGTTCACACTCAGACAAGAGCACCTGTTGCAGGGGAACTCTACAGCGTGGGCCTCAGCTTGTCCCTCCTCTCTTACAATCACTTTATCGAGGAACCAGCCACAGCCTCCACCTCTGCCATCATGTCCAATTCTCACTCTGCGGATCTGCCCGATGGACACCGCCTCGATTATAAACTCATCCAACTGAAATGACAAAAATCCACTTTATTTGTATAGCACATTTAAACAACAAAAATGTCTCCAAAGTGCTGTACATAGAATCAGAAAAACAATAAAAACAAACATTTCCATATAACAATAAGCAATAAATAATCAAATAAGTGCATAAATCTAAAACAATGCTATAAATAA
>JAPZDY010000022.1:14421651-14474771 GCA_029783645.1 Ctenochaetus hawaiiensis
GACCACAAAACTCATGCAAAGTTAAAAAGCCAGGGAATAAAAATGGGTCTTAAGACGAGACTTAAAACACTCCACTGTGGGGGCTGTTCGGACGTGGAGGGGGAGGGTGTTCCAAAGTCTGGGGCCGACCACAGAGAAAGCCCTGTCCCCCCCCGGTTTTAAGTCTAGCCCTAGGCACCACGAGCTGGAGCTGGCCCTCGGACCTCAATTCGCACGCTGGAGTATAGATTTGGATGAGGTCCTTGATGTATTGTGAGGCCAGTCCATTCAAAGCTTTAAAAACAAACAATAAAATCTTAAAATCAACAGGGAGCCAGTGCAAAGACACGAGGATTGGGGTAATGTGTTCCCAGTTTTTGGCCCCTGTTAAAAGTCGTGCCGCAGCGTTCTGGACTAACTGCAGACGAGAGAGGGCTTTGTGGCTGACACCTGAGTAAAGTGCGTTGCAGTAGTCCAGTTGACTTGAAATAAAAGCATGCACCATCTGTTCAAAAAGGGTAAAAGATAAAAACGGTTTCACTTTTGAAAAAAGACGAAAAAACACGATTTTAAAACGCTGTTAATCTGTTTATCAAAATTTAAAATCGCTGTCTATGGTGATGCCAAGGCTGGTGACTTTAGGACGCTCATACTCTGTGAGGGGTCCCAAGTTGAAGAGGGCACTGCCAAACACCATAACCTCTGTTTTTTCCCCGTTGAGTTTTAAAAAATTCTGGGCTAACCAAGCCTTGACATCACATAGACAGTCAAATAGGGGTGTCAGGGGGCAGTGGCTGTTCTTAGAGATTGGCATGTAAATCTGGCAGTCGTCGGCGTAAAGATAATAGGACATGCCATGTCTCCGACAAATCTCTCCAACATAAAAAATAAGTAACATTTGATGTGATCTTCCATGTCAGTGGAAGATAAGGTGAATCAGCAGATACAACCACTGTGAATATTCGATTTAAGTATGTTTTCAGTACTTGTGCTGCAGATACAGTATGTCAAATACATTTCAGTCTTACCATCAGGGCATTCTAATTTATGGCTATCAAATATTTTTGATTAAAATTAGGTTGGATTATTGTCACTGATAATATGGTATACTAAAAGCACCCACATTTCCTTTCTCAAACTTGTTGACGTTGTTTTTGCAGTTGACCAGCCATCGATCTCCAGTGTCCCCCTGGTCTCCAATCAGGTTTAGAAAAACAGATGCATCCGTGCCACTGCCACCTACAGTCCCTGTGCAAACTGTCACTCTGTATTTGATCACTGCACAACAGAATAACATGATTAATTAGTTTTTATTCTACTCCTTAATTGGCAAAGCAGAAACAGGTTCCTCAAGATTAACATAAGTGCATGTACATACAAGGCAGCGGCTCAGAGATTTGTTCTCCGCAGGCAGGCAGCTCCCTTACAACCTCGTTATCGTCTTCATTTGTGTCCAGCCAACGTTCGCAAGGAAACGAATACTTCTCCTTTGTTAATGTCTTCATCAGAGTTGCCTGATCAGGGAAATGTGATGCTGAAAAGCTTGTATGATTTGATGTGTACGAGGAGTGATTGATAATTTCATTGCCGAGATGACTCATATGTTTCTTGTTACATGTTCATGCAGTTCAAATGTCTGAGTGATTATGCAGAATGTATAAAGTTAATAACTTTTGTGATATTGCTATTGTTTTAGACTCTTTTTTCCTTGTTTCCATTTTAATTAGCATGTCTGTGACTTTGAATGTTTAGGAATCATATAATTATGATAGAAACACCAAAATTTTAGTTGTCAGTTATACACGTACAGTGTACATGTGAGTGAACTCCAAACTGAGCTCATTAAATTTGAACTACGATTACATGATTATTAGGTATCAAAATCTCCACACCTTACTGAGATGCCATCCTGCAAAAGGATTTCTCTTCTCATGCCAGATACGGAATTTGGTCAGTTTTCCCAAATTGGCGAGCTCAACCTGTAAAATCACATCAAGTGAAAAGTTTCCAATGAAGCTGCATTATCTGTATTATCTAATTAAATAATGAGTATAGTATTTAAACATGAAATACTTGCCATAAACCTGTCCACTTGCCCCTGTTCAAAATTGTCTGTTTTGTTGTCCAGTCTGATCTCATCACTCTTCCCCTTCTCTCCATACACCTGGAAGGCGATATCTGCATCAGTTCCTGCACCAGGCAAGTCTGATGTCCAGATCCACAAGGACCAGGGATGCTCTGAGGGGAACCAAATCAAATCATTTACTTTGATTTAGGAGGTGGGTGGTTTGTCATATTTAGATCAGTGTGTCCCACTATCTTCACCCTTTCTTTGCTATTATGACTAAGAAGTATATAGTTCCTCCTTTACCCTGTGCTGCCTAAAAGACTTCAATACTGATAAGTGCAAGAGATTTTTATTTTTATTTTTCACACACTTGGAGCCAGCAGTAACTGATTTTGACAAGAAGGCTGTCAGTTGACTAGTTTTACTCCATCAACATTTCAGAGGAGCACCTGAGATGACATATATATTTATGAAATGACATACATATTTACATATATTTTATATACATACATTCTGTTGTGCAAGATTGAGACCGGAATAAAACAAATGTTTTACAAAACAACTGCACTCACCATTTTTTAACAAAAAAAAGGAAAAACCTCACACTAAAATTACAAAGTGGAACAAAGGTAGACTGCATGCTGAGTCATTATGCAAATGCCTGATAAAAAATGGAGTTTTAAATGATTTTGCTTAGCAATTTAGGAAATTATAGCCTTAGTGAAAATTACAGCTGCTGCTGAATCACTGGCATTAAACTTACTCTTCTGCCTCTTTTGCCTGAGTGAAACCATCTCATAGAGCTCTCTCTCTATCAGCCCGTCGCCCTCTTTCTCATCCAGCCATTTACTGCATGGGAAGGTCTGCTCTATCCCTGTGAACGGACAGTACACCACCACCTGCGAAAAAAAAAAACTGGCGGTTTTAACTCACAGTGAACTACCATATTATTCTGTGTGCATCAAGTTCAATGTACCTTCTCGCAGTACCACCCAGCACTGACTCCGTCGTTGTCATGTCCAATGGTGACTCTGCTGAGGGGGCTTAGGAGCGCAGAAATCTCAACATTAAAGATGTCTGTCAGGCCACGCTCAAACTTTCCTCCCTCCAAAAACACCTTGATCAAATACATTGTGGAGAGGATTAAATCATATTCACATTCAGTGGTCAGAGTTTATAAATGGAGACTGAAAAATTATTTAAAAGCAATGATTTCATTTGCAACATGTATCTATTTGAGTCCTTGTTCATTAATTCTGTCTATTATGCTACATGCAAACTAGTTGTCTGTAAAGAAGTTAGAGTGAGTACACTAGACAATTGACTGCGTCCACATCCACCACGGATGGACAAACAAGAATGGACAAACAAGAAGAGCACATACACAGACTAATGACCAAGATTGCCAACATTGTTTTCTGGATAGGATAGATCTGGTGCAATAATCATTAAACATAAAAAAGTCACCAAAGAAAAACAACTCTACAACAAAAAACATTTCATTTAATTAAAAACAATTACTGCAGCCAGTCAAGTTCAAGATCTTTATCTACTCTGTTTCATTCAAAAGAAAACAAACTAACTCCCACTGAAGCACCCACTGTTTTTTTAATTAGGTACAAGTTATCTGCTCTGTCTCAGTACACAGTATCTTCTCATTACCTTGCCACTGTTCTTAATGCCTTTTGAGCCGTGCATCACAATGTGGATTTTGGAGTTGGTCCCAGCACCTCGGATGTTTCCTGTCACAATCTGGACATTGTACACAATACCTGGAGAGTACAGTTACATGTCAGGCTATCAGAGGCTCTGCCAGCAGGTCACTTTGATTCACGGCACCCATATTAAGGAGCTGAACAGGAACAAGATAAACTATATCTAAACGATGATAGACTAAACCAAGAGTTAATGATCACAGCAAGTCTTTGGCAAGCAAGACAGAAAACAAAAGTGGACAGCAGGAGAGAAAAGAATAAGAGGGGAAACAAAGCTGAGGAAATTTTATTGTCTTATTATTCTTTAAGCAGTGTTTTTTAGACCAGACAAGCCAATAGCAGTCCCAAAATAAGGCAACCAGTTAAGAGGAAACTGCCAAGTATTGTGTTAATTTTTATTCTTGACATAATTGCATTGGCACCTGGCATGAAGCTTCTGCAGGAGAAATTAAATAGACAAGTATAACAAGTATATGTGAGGCAGTTTTCTAAATTAGTTTTCTAAACTAATCTCATCCTCACCTGTGGGCTGGCTCCCCCCGACCAAAATGTCTCTCTGGATCTTCCCATCGTCCTCATCCAAGGCAAACCAACGATTGATTGGAAATTCATACACAATTTTGTTTCCCATGTCATCCACAATCACCTGTATGAAACAGAGAAAAAAAAATAAGAAAGAAATGTTAGAGTCAATATGAGTAATGAAAATCAGCTGTTATGGCTGTTAACCTTTTCAAGCTCGATTATGTATCTTACAGAGAAAGTCACTGTAGAAATGTTATAGACAGAAAGAACAACATGTTTCCCTTTGGTGAATATTACACTTTTTACACATGCACATACAAAGTCTTTAAAGTTTATCAACATTTTTTAAGGATGACTGCTGACTTATTTTTTTTTTTGTTGTTTTTATATCTTAAAGTTATATATTTACATATTATCTCCTTATAAGGCTACATTCCTTATAAAACTAATACTTTTCTTTTTTTGCAGTTTTAATTGCTGTCCTGTGAGCATATACAGATAAGAGAGTAAATGTGGCACAATTAAACACAACTGTATACCCCAAAATACATCTCTATACCAATGTGAACTTTGTCAGCAGCACAAATAACACATGAAATAATAACAAACAGCATGTTATCATTGTTGTCACTGCTGATCTCTGGTGTCTATCTGTGCTGATGTCACCAACAAGACTTGTCTGTCTGTTTGCTGTAAGACAATCTGTTAATGGAGCGTGGTTTACCTTTACACAGATGGCAGGAGGACAACATGTGTGTCCTTTGTGTGTGTGTGTTTGCTCATGTGAGAGAGAGAGAGAGAGCTTGTGCACTTATGCATCAGTTTAAATGAACTCATCTCTCGGGTGTGCACACGGTATGTGCTGAAGGAGCAGAGACACGAGGCTCAGACGAGAGGACTGAGAGGAAATAAGAGGATCACATGTCTTAAGTACCTCTGAGGCAGAACTGAGCAATAAGAGCCTACAGTAAGGTTTTAAGACGAACTCTAATTTCAAGACAAGGTATTAAAAACACATAAGAGGAAAGAAATTAAACTATCAATGCAATTCTGTAGTTACCTGTCTGAAGAACTGAGGAGTCATTCATTAAGCATTTATTTCATTCATCTCAAATATATGTCTAAATGCTTCTTCTTAGTATTGTTAAACTCATTTGTTTTGTCTACCTGTTTCTTACCTTGTCCACAAACCATCCTGCTGAAGAGCCCTTATTATTATGGCCAATAGTGATCTTTCTCACTTTGCCGAGGTTTGGTGCCTCGATGGTGAACTTGTCCTCCGTGCCCTTTTCAAAGTTATTTTTGTCATTGTCAAGTCGCCTTTCACCTTTAATAACAGAGCAAATAGTCAGTTCTACCTCATAAATTCTGATTTAAACCCAAGGAGAAAAGAGTTTCTACATTAAAACTCTCATTCACTTTAAGAGAAAGTAAATTATATGAACACATACCTACAGTATGAGATAATTACATGTCATCTGTTTATCTGTACTTTACCTGTGTCTCCAAACTCCCCAAAGATATTGATGAAGACATCTGCATCTGTTCCACTGCCTTTTATATCCGCAGTGAAAACACTCACTGCATATTTATTGTCTGGAAAATGATAATCAAAAGCTTAATGTATAAATAAATTTAAAAAATATACAAAAAATAATTTTACTGGATTATAGAGTGTTATACATATATCTATATCTGTGTATAGGTACATTTGGGCATGTCCATGGGGTCCATGCTACCCAGCAGGTCTCTGATATAAAGGCTGTCTCCCTCCACTTTACTGAACCAGTTGTTACAGGCAAAGTAGAACCTCAGGTGAGGCCTGATCACATCTGTCACCATCACTCTGTCCAGAAACCAGCTTGGGTTCATGCCTGTATTGTCATGCTCAATTCTGAAGCAAAAGGAGAAAAAACAACATTATTCTTGGAGACAAATTCAGGGAATGAAGGAAGTTTTCCTAAATCTGATCAATCAGTGTTGAACTAATGGCTGTTCATACCTGATCTGTGCTGTACTAAAAATAAACAACAACCATCCTCATCAGGGATGAAGTGTTTTTGGTCTCATGTACCTTATTTTTCTCAAAGGTCCCACATTGTTGGTTCTAATTCTGAACACATCAGTTTTGGCCCTTTCAAATGCTGTGCGATTCCTGAAATCACAAAATGGTAAAATTTTGGAGTCATGTAGAGTTTTACTTTTCAAACTCCCTACAAAAAATAACATGGTACATAATCAATCACTCAAGCATTGCAAACTTCTAACAAATTCATGCAGCAAATTATGTCATGCAAAGTGACTGCACAAATCAAAAAATTCACAAAAAAATGCACACAATTCTTTCACAAACAACACCACCACCACTGCATCACAAAATTAATACCTCTTATCGGTGCTGTTAAAGAGGGGAGAAAAACACAACATTTTAGTTCAAAAACAGAAAAAAATCTGTTTTTTATTTGACCAAATTCTTTCACCTTTAAAGAGGACTTACTTGCTTGCCAGGTGGACTTTGGCAGTGATACCATAATCTCCAAATAGAGTGACGAACACATTGGCATCAGTGCCTGCTCCTCTTTCATCACCAGTGATAGTCACCACCTCATACACTACAGGGTTTAATTACATCATACAAATTGAACTGTGTCTTTGGAATCAAACAAAATCTAAAAAACAATCCATTAAATGACAAGACCTTCAATTTTCTTACTTTGAGTTATCACCATTTACCTCTAAATATACCTCAAAACATTAAATGAAACATGTTTATAATAGTGTGCTCTGAATAAGTTTGTGACTTTACATTGGGATTTTAACATTTAACAGCAAAGCCAATAAGAAACTTTAGAGGACCCTTATTAGGATGTAAAACCACCTGGTGCAAAGATGGGTGAGTGACAGGTGTCATATAACTGTGGGTTAAAGATAAGATACTGACAGCACATGGATACTCCTTCACTCAGTGTTGAGTTACAATGAACATCAAACCAAAGCATAGGGACATTAAAACTGAAGCCACACAGACTCCTGTAATTGCATTAAGGATTCACTTCTAAACGAGGTGTCTAACATCAGAACTTAAATCAAAGTAATAATATAACAACATGCTCTCTCTATAGAGTATTTTAATTCCATCTCTTCAAGTCTGATATAAAAAGTCTGCAGTTACCTTTCTTTTTATGATACTCATCCTCGTAGTTCTCCATCTTTTCTGGCTCGTAGTTACGAAGCTCATTTTCATAGATTTCAACATAATTTTCAATCTTCTTCTTCTTGCCTTTCGTTTTCTTCGTGTCTTCATCGCTATCCCCCTTATCCGAGCTTTTCTTCTTTTTGTCTTTCTTCTTCTTTTTCCCCTCGTCCTCATCCCCAGCTGTCTGTTCTTCCTCTTCCTCTTTCTCCGAACCCTTCTTTGATTTTTTGTCTTCTCCTTTGGACTTTTTGTCCTTTGACCCCATCTTGTCTTTGACTGAGGACCTCTTTGAGCCTTTCTTAGTGGTCTCAATTACATCAGGAAGTTTTTCTCTTCTTTTTTCACCCCTGGAGTCATCACTCTTGTTATCCTCATTATCAGTATTTTGCAAGTCATTGCTCAACTCATCCCTGCTCTCTTCTCTGGCTTTCTTCTTTTTCTTCTTTACCTTTTCTTTATCTTTCCCTTTTTTCTTGGTGCGCCTCACATCAGGACCTGATGAGTCTGAACTGTATCTTTCGTCATCACAGTCTTTAAAATTCTTCTTCTTTGACCTTCCGACATCCTCTGACTCACCAACCTGCTTACTTCTCTTTTTGGGCTTCGCTTCTTGATCCTCTGAGTCGTCGTCATCTACATCTTTGGTTTCCTCTTCTGTGCTCTGCCTTGTTTTTTTCTTTTTTGTGGGCATCTTTAATTTATTTACTACCGTCCTTGTAACTGTAACCGATTCCTGTGTGTTGCGGTGAAACTTGATTAAACTGACCCAGGACTCTGGAGAAGTGACCCACAGGCAGGTACAAGTCCTAATGAGAGCCCAGAGACTGCTGTTTGGCTGGCAGGTGGGGAAGCCCCTCTCCGCTGGTTATCCTGACCTACAGTAGAAGCAGATGCTCTGACCTCATTAAAAATTACAATCTGCTTGTGGTCACATGACCAGAAGAAGAGACCCACCCTGGGAATAAAGAGCTGCTAAAATACAGTTTAACCATTTAAAGCTAGCTAACTAAAACTGACTTCATGAAACACTTTTCTATTGTTTATATGTCCTCTCTAGTGCATGGTTGAGTGACAGTGATGAGCACAATAAAAAGAAAAACATGTAAACAGTGTTATCTTATACCTGCAGCTGCACAGAACTCTTGGCTCTGTACTATAATCTCTGAAAGGTTTAATCCAGTTGTGTCACTAATTCAAACATTAATAATTTTATTAAATTGTACTATTAGAAAATGTTGTAGCATCACATCATGTTTTTTCACTACCTCTATTAGTGAAACAACATGAATGCTAGTGTTGGCCACATGGAAGAAAGACTGCAAATTAAAGAAACCACATAAATGCTAGCTCTGATTTGTTAGCAGTCCACTGCTTAGTCACACATTCAGCTGATATAGCATTTCTCTTGAGTTTCTGACTGTAATTCACTCACCTTTTGTACCTTATTTCTCCACTACTTTCAGAGAAAAACTTCAGGGTGTTTAATACTCTGCTTTCTTCATTGATGACAGCCAGCCAGGCACTTAGCAAGACTCTGCTGCTATTAGCTAGCATTAGCTAGTGAAATTTGGCTTAGCATTCAGGTGATGCTAATGTTAACGGAAAAGAGTTGTTTTTTACTTGATGAAACCAGCTTTAACATACAGCATCATTGTGTGTGTTTTGTATTATTTATCTGAATGTGGAAATAATTAAGTAACTACAGTCGTCAAATAACGCTAAATATCTTTGAAATGTAATATTTCGTGGCTCTGAATACCTTTTTTCTTTAACGTGGGATTTTAGTAGGTAGGTAGATGGTAGCGTCCTGTGTACTTCACTGCCCTCTTGCGGCCAAACTGAGGAGCTGTCTCTAAGTCTTATATTGCTCTTTTTAAATTGTCCTTCTTGTTTTACACAGTGATAAAAGAAATAATCAGAATACTCACCTAAAATATAAAAAATATATACATCAAAATATACTGAAAAGGTCAAAGATAAGGTCGTTTTAAAATGATGCATGTCTATATTTTAATATTAGTATTATAATTATTTGATGGTGTTTGCGCACTGCTGGTAGAGGTCAGATTTATCTTAATTACAGTATTGTTGTGCTGCTTGGTAGCTTGTAAAAGCTCCCTTTAAGGGTCACTTAAGTTTGTTTTAACCTATTTATTTGATTATTCTTTTGTATTTGTTAATGTAAATATGAACAGTTACTGCTTCCTAAAGTTTTATTAGTTAAATGTAGTGGCATGAAAATTACAGTAATTGTTGTGGAATTTATAGAGATACCAACAGAAGTGCCAGCGCAGTACTTGAGCGAATATACTTTTTTACTTTCCATTACTGGTTTACCAAATCTGCCAATCACTGTATTAATATTTTGCTAAAAATTAATACTACATTGTACTTGCATATGTTAAGCCTTTTTTTGATTAATTATCAAAGAGAAGGGTTTGATATTTGTGAAAAAGCCTCTATCCAACCAGCAGAGGGAGACACTTTCCTTTGCATTTGAACTGAAAGTGTCTTGCACCACTGCATTAATTGAACAGACGTTGAGCACTGCTTGCATCATTCAGATTATGATAATCTCATCAAAATACTCACTGCTAGATTTACTTTTCACAGCCTTTTTTTCCCAGTAAATACACATTTGTTGGAACATCTTCTATTTATTCTCAGCATTAAAACAAAACAAAAGGCAAAAAACAAACACAGTTAATATTTAAACACCATTGTATAACATGAGGCTTGTTACATACTAGCTTTATGTAATGCATTGGTATTGTAATACATGTCATACATTGTTCCATAAAATGTTGGCAGTACATTTAAAACTTAAATTTTTCGTTTC
Source organism: Ctenochaetus hawaiiensis (assembly GCA_029783645.1). Lineage (NCBI taxonomy): Eukaryota > Metazoa > Chordata > Actinopteri > Acanthuriformes > Acanthuridae > Ctenochaetus > Ctenochaetus hawaiiensis. The sequence continues at coordinate 14,431,974 of JAPZDY010000022.1, forward strand.
AGATCACTGGGTCCAGATTTTTAACTTAATAACTCAGTATGCACAATTTAAAAGATAATGGCCCTGAAACTCAGAACACAAAATGAACACAAAAACAGTTACAAGACTATATCCACCACCTCTCTGTAAAAGCTCTACATACAAAACAGAAAGGTAGAAAATATGCAAATGTGACAACCGTAGATTAAAAAATAGGATATCACCCTCTATTCTTTTCTGTCTGGGTACATGTTTTTGTCTCCACTTTCGGCCATGTTTCCTTTGGCTGTACAGTAGACATTTTGCCTGGCACGATGTGTCCAACCACAATGAATCCCTGGATGCTCTTCCTCTTCCTTGTCCTCATCTTCCTCCCTCTGTTTTCCTCACACTTCCTCTCCCTTCGCCTTTCTGTCTGTCTCTCTGTCTGCAGTTCAACTCTCAGCACTCTTCTCTGATTTGGAACAATTTTATCTGATATTGTTTGCACATGTAAGTGGTCAGTGTGGCCAATTTTAGTGTTTTATTACTGAAAGTAAGTCGTGACTTATGATTACGATCTGATTTACAGGCCAATTTTTTTCAGGCTGTTATTGGTAGTGTTCTACCTCAATCACTGCATGTGTCAGATTTCACTGTCAGAGTTATGTTTTTTCACCTAAAATTAGTTGCTGCTTCTCAGTTATGCAATCACAATGTACACAAGAAAGTGACCCTCGAACTGTTTTTGCAGACGTATTTGGATTCCAAAAAGTAGATTAAAATGATCATCAAATCCACTTGGAGAAACAACTGTTGCATAACATGACAAAAACTGTTAGACTAGGCAAAAATGACTAAATAAGTTTGCTGATGCTGTTTTTTTGTTTGTTTGTTTTTTTAAAAGAGAGCAGCTGATACCTGCTGCCTTGCTCTGTTAACTCCTGTGACCTTTCTCCTAGACAGGAATCTTAGGTCAGGAGACTGACATGTTTGGAAGATGCATATCCGTGATGCATGCAGAAAAAGGAGTTTTATCAAGTCTATCAAGATGTTTGCCCTGAAATTAGTCAAGTTTTTAACTTCTGTCAGATTTAAAGGAAGCATTTGAGACTACAGAGGAGCAGATAGGCTGTCATGGGTGTACGTGTCCATAGGGGCCAGATGCCGGACTTCAGATTCAGAATTTATCTGTCGTGTCTTTGAACATAGATTTAAAGAGTTGAAATCCCAAAGGTCATGTCACTGGTCAACTTGTTATCATTGTAGATTGTTCAGAAAATCAAAGGGCACTTATACCAGTTAAACTAAACACGACCTTTCCTCTTTGGTTCTCAACTGGAGTTCAGCTCTTTAAGATGATTATAGAGGAAGTTAGAAGTTAAAAGCTTTTGAAGTGTTTCAGTTTTGGGTAACAAGCACTGTGTGACAAAATGAAAAACATGGCAACATAATATGGAGTGATAGAAGAGTGTGGATTATATAATAGGTGTTTTTGTCAACATGTTGTTTATATTTTTTCATTTTGCAAATTACCAGAGTATCTACAGAGTTACATCATAACTTCACATTAACAAGCTTGCTCCTATTTTTTTTAGTGTTGCGAATTATCTCAGGCCTCTCGATGAGACCTTCAGGGTAAAAAGTTTGGCAGAGGCTGCATGTTGAATATTTATGGGCTATTTCATAGTATTAAGACCACTTGAAACTCTGAATAAGTATCAAAACTAGAATTACAAATTGTTGCCATTCAGCCAAGCTGTGTTACGTCATAAGCACACTGTTAAACAGTAAACACTGTTTGTTTTATGCCAAGTTTGATAAATCTGACTTGTATGTTTTTGTAAAAATAAAAGAGAAACAATCAAACAGAGTAACATTATTTTGCTTAAAACATAAAGTTTTGGTGATATAAATGGACATTTACAACATCCTGATTTATTATTGACTGAGAAATGAACTGAACTTACTGACCCTGATTTATTTTACAGATATAAACATCAAGTAGCTCTGAAATTTCCCTTACATTTGATGCAGACTTCAGATCCTTTCATAGCTTGTGGATTATAAGCTGAATTGATTTCCCAAAGCTACATTTGTTTATTTTCTATCCCATCCAGAAGGAACTTCGTGATAACATAGCTGCGGCTCTGTGACACAGAAGACACTCTGGAAGGGACTCTCAAAACAAACACAGTGGAGGGTCTTCCCATTTATTAGGGATGCACAGACGGAAATGAAGAGGAAATAGATTATCACAGCAGGATACGTGAGGAACACAGGCAGTGTCCACGACTGTGGTCAAATGATGTTATGACAAGGGGATCAGATCGTGGTGAAACCTAAACGCTGATTTATGTGACAAGGGCAAGGTGGTTTGACCCTTCTCACAGTGGGATGTTTATGTGGTGGTTGTGCAACCAAATAAGAGGTCATCGCTTGTGTTGATAGCTTTATTTATGTGGTCAACAGGTGACATATTTGAGAAGTGAGCTTGTCCCTTAGTGAGAAACAAAGCTAAAGGCATAATCTCACAATAATATGCTCAATAACGCCTCCTGGAGTGCACATCCCTTATCCATGTTTTTCAGAAGCTGTCCGTCCTCCAGCTCAGCCTCTTTAATCTTTTGGGTTTCATGTGGCAACCATTTGTTTTTACATAGAGCAGAACTTTCTCCTTCCAATACAGATGAAAAAACTTTCTATTTTGTAATTCTGCGAAAAGCTGGTAAAAGTACTCAACATGTATATTCACTTAGTGAAACATGTTTATCTAGTTGCATTGCATTTGGACAGCAGATCAAACCATGTTCCTACTGTGGCAGAGGCCAGGAAATGACACGATTCTCATTAAAGTCTGATTTATTTCATGAAGCATAGATCAATATCTGTAATATATTACAAAGCATGAATTCTTCTGCACTCATCCAGCAACAATGGAAAGGAAAACTCTCAAAAAGATCAATCAGGTTATCCTTTTTAACACCATAACTTTAATTCTGAAAATTTTTGCCCAAATCATCCTGCCTCTTTGACAAAGTTAGCAACTCTCAGGCAACTACTGATCTACTGCTTTCCTTTTCTGAATCTTTGACAATTTTTTGTTTTATGAGAGTTACACATCTACAAGGACATGCAGAGTCTTGTAAGGTTTGGTATTTTTTTCAATTGATCATTAAAAATTGACTGCTTCACTGATGTTTATTACAAACATGACTGGCATAATCTTTTCAAGCATTAGAAAACAAACTCTTCAACTCGATCTGGTGTTGGTACATATATTTGATGTTGTTTACTTTGAATTATTTTACTGGGTTTACGATGTTAACATTTAGAACTTATTTCTTCCAAATATGGTTCCTTTAGTTGCCAAAAACACTTTTCATGGAAAGAAGCTTTGCAGTTTGTTGCTAATAAAAAAACCCTGATTTGAAAACATTTAACTATCAAATTGCAGTTGGCTGTTTCTGATCATGATGACGACCTAACCAGCCAAATAAAAAGAATGCAGACTTGTCAGTGTCAATGCCTGACCCCTGTCAGAATAAGTCATGGCCTCCGAAGCTGAGAAGAGAGCCATGTGAAACTGCTGCTATTTCATCACCATCTTCAAACCTCGGTGTGAACTTCCTGTTATGCGTTAGTTTCCAATTGAACTGAGAAAGATATGTGTACTTCAAGGACATAAGTTGCACAAAGCGAGGTGCATACAGTCCCTGTGGGGTCAGAACAAATCTGTGCTATAACCTCTAAACTTAATATTTAACTCTGTCAGATTTCTTATCATCCTGGTGAAGCCTTTCAGACACAGACAGAAGACATTATCTTCTGGTTTGAATCCAGCTTTTTCCTCAGTCTCATTATTTTATTGTTTATATCATTCATCTACAAAACTTACCCAAAATTTGAGTCAAAAGCTCCTGCTAGTGAACTCTTTGCATGTTTAACTCAGCTGCTGCAAAGCTCATTTTTTACATGGCTATTTGAAAACAGTCTGTATCTTGTCATTTATTCCTCTGAGCCAGTGGTGTGAATTGGAACCTCTGGTGAAAGGTAAAGAGAGCAAATTTAGTGAAGGGTTTACTTAGACTGCCAAGATAAAAAAAAACAACAGCAACAGGCCATTAATCAGCTGCTTTATGTCAACCTGAAATGTTTTATGAAGTCACTGCCTTCAAAAAGGGCAAGAAATTAGTGGAAACTGTGTATTTCTGAGCATTTATTGAGCAAATTGTTCTGAGATTACGCCTGCTATTAATCACAACAATAAATTTGCACTGGATGTGGGTTTTTGCGTGCTTCCATGTGTATTTAAAGAGGCCTCTTCAGTTCAGGTTACTTCCACTTCTGATTTTTGCGTTCAACTCATTGCTGCTAACCAACAGCTGAGGGACACTGTCCTCATTTCCACTTCCCGGACCAGGGCCACTAATAGCTATGTGGCATGGATTAGCATGAATCAAAGTGCTTTACCAGTGTTTTACTGGGAACAGAGAACAAGTGCGCTTGCTTGCAAACACCATATCAGATGTCGTCTCTCACTGCACATTCAGCAGGCAAAAAAAGTAGCAAAGACGTCACAACATGAAGGAGAGCAGATGTGGACTGAGGTCTGTTTCTGTTTTCTGCACCACCCCAACATATATTTTCCAAATTTCCCTTTAAGGAAAAGTGCAGCTACCATGATGGATCTCTTAAAGCAATTCCAGAAATGATTTCAATATATCAAAATGCTCAAAGAGAACTAAACTTTTTTTTTTTTTATCAGTTGTCTAATTTGTCAGCCTGTATCGCACTCTGGTATTTCTCGTATTTACTCGTGATGTTCTTTCACAAGCTGAAACAAGTTCTACAAGCTTAACAGACTGACTCAGATGTCCTGGGCTTGGCTGTGTCATTCTGCAGAGGCACTAATTATTTCCAAGCAATAAAATAATAAAAACAAAAAAAAATAAATAAAAACAACAAGCAAGTGCACAAATACATCAGCCCAAAAACGTTCTGTCAGGTCAAAGTGCTGTTTGCCAATTTGCACCGCAAAATTGATCAATGACTGTTGACTGGAACTAAAGTAAAATGAGAACTGTGAGATTTCAGTTTTTTTAATTTTAAGTGTATTGTTGATCCAAAAGCTTGTAGAGATGTGCTGTGTATTATTAAATTACTTCAGCATCACTTTTGGGGATTAATCCATCTAATTCACTGCTGTTTGTTCCACTTGATTATGTAGCCCAAACTGTGCTTACTGACAATTAAAGGGTGTGCACTGGAGTGTGTATGTGGCTAGTTTGATTGAGAGACTTAATTTCATTGACTTCACTCATACAAAAATGACTCATAAACACACCTCTTATTTGAAGCTGCAGGTTACTTTATAAAGCATAGCCTACATATCCAAAATAACTGTCTGGAAACTGAGTCATATCTTAGTCATTGAAGTGCCAGCACAGAGCAGTAATGGGTTATATCTACTCAGTATGCAGAGGTGGAAAAAACACTAAGTGCCAGTAAAACTACACTATACATACATGCTGTTAAAGGGGCATTCTGAATCTTTTTAGTGACTACTGTTAAAAAAATATTTATTTCTCATATCAGGAGCTCTGTTTATTTTGGGGACTGTTGCACATGCACCTTTAAAGACCCTGTGATGCATAGTTTTATTTGCTCATACTGCATACGATTAATGGATCGAGTGCACACATTAGTCACTGCTACCGCTGGCACACACAGAGAAAATAGGTTTGAGTTATGAGGCGCTGAAATCCTAAAACAAATACTGATTTAAGCAGCATTAATGCCATCAACATTGTTTTCAGAGCACCGTTTGTTAGAAAACCTCAGAGTGAGACGCAGTAATCTGAATCCCAGCCTGAAACATCTGGAGAAGCTCTGTGCCCAAATTAACCTGTTGTGAAAGGAATAACTGATGATGCACAGAAACGATGAGGGGAAACTCTACTCAGCATGTAATAAGTGATTGGAGGGGATAATGATTATTTGAGAAATGAAGGAGAGAAATAGATGCACTAAGTGGCTGTAAAAAAATATGCTGAGTGCTCCAAGAATCACTGACGAGGGAGCCGAGTTGGCAGGAACGGCAGGTAAGCTGGGAAACGCTGCTGGCTTCCAGTACATGTGTGTGTTTGTGAGTGTGTGTGTGAGTATGTGTATGCGTGTATGTGTGTGTGTTTGTGTTTGTGTGCATGTGTGAGTGTGTGTGTGTGTGTGTGTGTGTCAGTGAGTGTGAGAGCATGTGACGTTGTGTTGGATTAGCCTTGAAACTGTGCAGTTAAACTGTTTCCCATCACATTTTGTGCTCAACTGCGACACAACTGCATCTTTCTGATGTAATGACTGCAAAAGACGTCAATAAATGATTAATGGAGGGACTGTATTTGTTAAGTAATTAAGATTTGGACTGCATCCTTATTAAACTTCGAGAAATTGTTTGACATTTTAGGAAATACACTTTCTTGCCATGAGTAGGAGTGGAGGGACAATGGTTTCCAGGAGTTACTGCACCTGTCCAAGTAGCCTCTGGTACATAATACAATGTAGTTTTTGTACAAATTACAATGGATATAATGTGGAAATTGTGGAGCTTTTTGTTATAATCATAGCTGCAGGGTTGAAGCCCCTCTTTTATGTTTCAACCTATCTTTTATAATAGTTTTTTGTGTTTGAATGTGTGATTTCTTGTTGCTTTCTGTCTCTTTTTTAAATAGCAGTAGCTCACATGCAGCTGTGATCACTTTTAGATTGAAACCCTGAGTGTGGGAGGGTCACAGCAAGTGCCAGCTGACTCACTGATTTCAGTTGTTAATGTTTCATTTGAATGCCCTGCAGCCTGTTTCCTAGATAAAATGGAGTTTGTACGAGCAATTTAAGAAATTATTTTCTTTGGAAATTTATGGATATTAGTAAATCAGTGAACTCTGAATGCCCTGAGATTATCTGACATAGTGTAAACTGCTGAAAAATGCTTCGACAAACCTGACCCTCATGAATACACCAGATGTGCTAACACTGCTGTTAGATGATATCTTCTGGAAACAGCACCAGCACCAGCAATTTATTTTATCATATTACTATATTTATCGATATTTATACACCAAAACATGGGAAATATGTTAAAATACTGTATGTACAATACATTCACTCAAAAATTCATATATCTGTGTGCAACTAGTTTGTTTTCTGTTAGGTCATCTCATGTGGTTAAATTTTTCCTAGCTGCAATGGGGATCAAAGTAACAAATTAGCTGCAGACTTCATGGGAACTTGCTGGTGTATATAATTCAGCTTTAAAATCTTTGAAATAAGTCGCTGTACACATAGTGTATATTTGTGTGGGATTTACCAGAGTCAGGGGGGTAAACACTTCCTAGCCTTGAGCTGTTCACATTGCTGTCTGCTGTACCAGACTGAACTCACAGCCAGGCTGCACTGAGCTGCAACAAGAGTAATTCACATAATTGGGGTTTATCTCTTTATCTCCAGGTGTTATTTGATAGCTGGTCTGAGATTTTTGACATGACCTTAAAGGAGCTCCTGAGAGAGTTTTTTTGTGTTTCCATAAGTCGAAATGTCAAAATCTGTGCTGCAAAAAACAAAATATCCTCACTTTTAGTCTTTAGTAATGGCCAAAAAATATCTTTAAGTGCAAACCAAGACATTACATTTATATTTATATTTCCAGATATTATTTGACATGTACTGAGATTTCTGCTGTAATGTTAAAGGAGCTTCTCAGATTTTTTTGTATTTCCATTTAGTCAAATTGCGAATATCTCTGCAGCAGACGTCAAAATATCTGGATTTTTGCTCTTAGTAAAGGTTATTAAAAAAAAAGGAAAGGAAGTATCTCCATGCATATAATGTGTTAAGTCTCATTGATGGACTGATGGTGAGTCAAAATAATTGTGGTGCTCCTAGCATTTAAAAAGACCCTTTTAAAAACAGCAAACAGAGCACCATGTCCTCACAGACTCAGTGTCCCTGTTGCTCTGCTTAATCCATGGTGAATCGTTTTCCTTGGCACTGTTTTATAGAGTAAAAATAGTCCCAATCAAAACTGTCTGAGGTAGCAGCAAAAATCTCAGATCCTGAGAAAATGAAACCAACCAAAAATCTGCTCGGTATGTGACAACATATATTTTCATACCCTTTAAATATTCGAATTTGTGACCAAATAAGGCCCCGTTGTTCTGATGGTCCATTAGCACTAAGATCATATTGCTTCATGGGTGTCACATAGACTAAGGATGATCTTTGCACCAATGAGAGAGAACATGCTTCAAACACAGCGTGGTCAAACATGTTTTTTTCCACATTTCACTTCTTTGTTTTTCTCCATCGCTCTTGAGGAAGAGGCTCTTACACCACTGTAAGACATTTATCAGTTCCTGCATCACTTCTGCTTTGGTTGTGCTTTATTTCCAGACTGGGATTGCTCTGTGTCCTTTTCAAATGACGGTGACAGCAGGCCTGGATGAGCAGCAGGTGTTTTCTGCTGTTTATCAATGAGCTCAGAGGGAACAGGCTGCTGCAGAGTGTCACTGAGGGACCCTGCCGATGTAAACCAGCTTCACGGGTTTTATCACTCTCATGATGTCCATGCCAAGTTGGATATGACTAAGGATCTTCTTATCAAAGCGTCACCGCCTCTATTCTTAAACGAGCCAACATTATAATCCCCAGCTCCCGCTGATTGTTTAAAAAGACGTAGTGTTAGACTTGTTGCTTAAAAGGTCAGTAAAGCTCATCTGCAGCTCATTTATTGTGGAAGTAAATGTGCACCTGTTTGCACAGAGTGTAAATATCAGCTTCATTGGTTATCCATTTATACATTGAATTAGGTAAGGCAGCAAAAAGGACCAAATTGCTGAGTTGGAGGGCTTGTTCCACGCATCACCGTGTCCACTACTGTATATTTCCATTTTTCACAGCTTAATTCAATGAATGTGTGTTCCCAGAATCTGAAGGATATTCAGACACTCTGTCTTTTTACTCTGGCATTTTGTTTGCCAAAGCCACTGCATTGCTTATTTAAACTTAATTGCAATGAATTTGAGACTTAGATTGTGTTTATTGTTTCAAGAGAAAAGCTCTCTCGGCCAGGTCTACTTCCTGAGACCTAGATTTTTTCTCGTTAGACTATAAATCTCTCTGTTTTTCTCTGTTTCAGTGGGTGACATGACCAATTTGTTGCACACTTTCAAAAATTTCTAAATTTTATAAACTTTCTGAATTGTTTATTTATCTAATCTATTTTTATCTAATCTTGTCTATTTATCTAAGTAGCAGAAAAAAGAGTGTGAGAAAGATCAACTTCTTTTTGTTGACAATTTATGATTTTTGCTGTGAAAATAACAGCAGATGTTTGAATATGCTGCTGCATTTTAAAATAAACACACTTATCCACCTGAACACACAGATGATGTCAGCTATTTCTGATTGATTTTGCATTGATGAAATCTTGGTTTACAGATAAAAATGGTGATAAAACAGCAAATTTTAGAAAAAAATACTCCTGACCTTAATGTCCACAGATTTTATTCTATGTTACAATATAAACAATGTACAGTATAAAGTGCATAAATTAAACACATTAAAAAATAAATAAAAAAACATGGTTTAATATGCCACTTTTGTCAAACTCATTATAATGTACATCTTAAGTTTTATTTCTCATCATTTCTGTACACGAACAAACTTGTCTAGGGTTTAAAAGTAACTAGAGAAACGAGAAAGGCAAGAACTTAATGAGTGACATTAAGCAACAATCTAGAGCCGACCGAATTACAAGGAAAAGGAGGTAGACTGTGTGCTTCAAAGCTGCTGAAATTACAACACAAAACTCACTGGAGTGGAAAAGCACAGACAAACAGGAGTTAGTTCAAAAGTTCAATCTATTATATTGTGGTTAGACAGCAGCTGAGGGTGTCAGCTGACTATCATTAAAAAAAGGGGAATTATGGCATTACACAAATGCACCACAGAAAGGGAACCCAAAATACTGATTCGAGGATATTATGAATCATCAGATCTTGTTTGCACTTTTACTAAATTGCACTATCTTTAAATACAGGGATGTAAAGTTATGTAACCTCAATTTTCTTTTCTAATGATGCAAGAACCAAAACAATTTGATGATCCACTGATTTTTGTGCAACTTTATAGCAAAACTGTCAGACACCTGATGGTACCAGCTTTAAATATGCAACTTGTTTACGTCTTTCTGTGTTTTATAAACTGTATGTATTTAAGTTTTTCAATTGTTAGTTTGACACAATTTGAGCAATAATGAAGATGTTCTCTAGGGTTTTGAGGAATTAATGCTACTATTTTTCAATACTTTTTCTTACATTTGACCGTAAAATAAGCTTTTATGTAAGAATACACAACAGATATTAGGTAATGAAAATACTTGTTAGTTTCATTGATACAAATCTTTTGTGAACAAGCTCTCTAGTTGGTTGAGCCCTGATTTTCGGAATGGCAGAATATAGAAGAAAGATAGATTCACGAGCATGAGTACTGATCAAACTACTACGATGTTAATAAATGAGCAGTGATACATCTTTAGGGTGGATAATCCCTTTAGAGTTGTGATGTGTTAACTAGAGCCTTCTCCTGGAGAAGAATAATTTTATTACAAACAATATTTCACACAACACTGATCAACAAGAACACCAAGCCGACAGGTGTGTTTAAATATCTGGATCTTAATGGTCCACATTAAGTCCACTGTCGCTGTCCACTGGTGTACACCAAGTTTTTAACAAGTTTGTTATTCATGACTACAACACAGGAGCCATTGTACCCTCACTGCAGGATGGAAAACAGAACCAGAATTTGAAATGACATTTATGTGTATTCCAAGGACGACGGTGGTCAGCACATGTTAATACTTCACTGTACATTAGTCATGGAACAACACAGTATGTCCTTCAAACAGCACTGTACAATAGAGTTTGTCGAATGAATCAGTCCTTACAATGGCAGCACACTTGCCAGCTGATTACTCACAAGACTCACATTCAATACTGTTTTTATTATGTGACTCAATTATTCAAAACTACTGGCCTCAACTTTTTTACAGTAAGGGTTTCCACCAAGATTGAATGAAGGAGCTGAAAGTAGGAGAACGTCTTTCACATCAATGACACATGAGCCATGAAGAAGTGGATCATCTTTCTAAGAACATCTGTTTCTGGCAAAATGACAAAATTTGCAAAACTCAGTTGGACATAGTCATCATTTGAGGTAGCTGGGTGCTGAAACAGAGAACACAGACTTCAAGTTTCTCTCTCTTTCTTGCTTAGAGTTGGGTGTGCGACTTTACACATCTATTATTTTTATGTGCCTGTCCCCATTTTTCAAAGGTTTAAAAGCTCACTCATTTGGTAGTCAATCTACCTCAGAGCGTGCTGGAGACTTTCCCCTCCGAGTGAAGTCAGATGCATTTCTCCTCCACTGTCTCGGTGCTCAACGACACCTGAAGCGCTGGGTCTTTTGGGCATGGCAGGACTGGAAGGTCCCTGTTCACATTTGTCCTTTCTCTTTTCTGAGCCTCAACGTTACCCGGCTCTGATGAACAGGAAGCTTGTGAGTTTCTGACTGATGAATGTTGTGAACCAGAGAGCCTGGCTGCTTTATGACAGCTTCCTAAGAACACCTCACCTCCCTCTGGCAGGTAGAGGAAGGCCTGGGTGCTGCTGCTGCTGACGTCTCGCGGGTCGTGAGAAACCAGGGTATGTGAATTCCGCTTTGAGATGACCGAGGATAGTTGATGAGCATCTACACAGGAGAAGTTTCCCTGTCTCTGTTGCCTCCGTGCTCCTATCTTACAAAATAAGCACTTGATTTTCTCAATGACCTTGAGGAGAACAGCCTTGCGGAGCAGGATGTAGATCCAGGGGTCAAGTATGGGGTTGAAGGAGGCAAAGCGTATTGCTTGTAGATCAGGGTTTTTTTCCAAGCGCAGCTCAACAGGAGTCTTATACAGCTGGTTCAAGAACACCCGAGCCTGCAAGGGAACAGATAGCACAGTCTTTGTGAATGAAAATAAAAAAAAAAGTTTAAAACTATGTGTGAGTGTATGTGTGGCTGTGGGTGAGCATATATGTGTTTCTGAGTGAGACAGTGAGAAAAACACTAACAAAACCTCGAAAAAGGCGCAGAAGTAAAAGAGAAAGAACAGTTAGGGAAAAGTACTTAAATCTATACAGTATTGTTGCTTATACTCTTTAATGATAGTTTTGGCTTTGGATCATACAAAAAAAAAATCTGCGTAGAAGAAACGTGCACAAGACGCGCAGACAGAAAGGAGAATGATGACAATACAGGAGAATCGGCTAAAATGGCAAAAAAACAAAACAAAACAAATCAGTCCTTTGTGTTTGTACCAACATGCATGATCAAGTGTTTTATGAGTAAAAACTTGCATATGTGCGTGACACTGCGGTACATAAGCCGTGCGTAATGGATAGATATGACCCACATGGAGCGGAGCAAAGAGAACTTACAACAAGTGGGATGGAGCAGATTAGCACCACTGCCGACGTGCCTATGAGCAGAATGACCATCTGAATCTCTGCACCGGCCAGACGCCCAAAGCTGCGTCCTCTTCTTCGCGGGTCCACGTTTCGACCCAGATCGGTTCCCAACGACATCCTGCGCACGAAGCGCCGGTGCATCCGGATCAGAGCCACGCACACCAACACGTTGCAGATAACAGTGACGAGAATAAGAACAGAGCTGAAACCCGCATACATGAACGAATAGGTGGCGTCGCTGGTCTTGTTGCTCCTCCACTCTAAAAAACACCAAGTTTGCGGATACTGTTTCTTCACCTGTCCAAAGCCCATAATCGGCAGGGCGCAGAAAAGCGCATTGGAGATGTAGATCGTCAGGAGAGTCAGTCCCGCCAGTTTTTGGTCAACATAGTCGTTGTAGAAGTAGGCATGATTTATGGCGATGTATCTTTCCACCGACATGGCACAGATTATACTCAGTCCCGCCAGAGAAAAGAAGAGCATGGTGAATCCGAAGTGCTGGCACAGCGGGTTCCCTCCGGGCCACGAGCCCTTCACATAAGTGGCGATGGTGACCGGACTGGCCAGCAGTGTCCCCAGGAGGTCCGTGATCGCCAGCCCACACACCAGAGTGTAAAACGTAGTTTCTTTCTGTTCTTTGCGAGATTTACAAAGAACCACGATGGCGATGACATTCCCAACCACCCCGAAAATGAACATTATAGAAGGAATGGTCGGGACCATGGTCCTCCCTGACATGGATAGGTTATTCATCATGTCCTTCGGGCGCCCTTCAAGACAATGAAACAACTTTCCTTAACGCCAGTATTTCCAGTCCAGAGCAGGAAACTTATTAGGACTCAAACCAAGAACAGGAAACATGATCAAAATAAAATGAATAAAAAATAAAACAGTTTGCTCCTTATCTTTAAATGAACTTCATCCTCAAGACCTCGCGTGGTTGCTGGTGTTGTTATCGATAGTTCAGGGGTGTTTTGGTTTCACATCCTCAGCCAACTTGCAAAACAGAAGAGACTTCACTCACCAGGACAGAGAGATACAAGCATGCAACAGGCACAAGTGACTTCACTGAAATAAGACTCAGCCTTCAAGCTTCCTGCAGGGTTCAGTCCCTCCCCTTCAGTTCACCTCACAGCTCTGATCAGCTGTTCAGTCTGATGGAGGAAAGGCCTTGGACCTATTTTGTTACACCATAACAAGGAACTGAACCTAAACCCACATCAGCTGGTTCATCAACATGGTTCAACAGAGAGGTGAAAGATTAATGAAAGTAAGCAGAAAAACAAGTATTTTAAAGGAGTAAATTACTATTAAGTTTGCATCTTATTTTAGGGAACCAGTTGAAGCTTGTACCCAGAGCTATAAACAGAGCTTAAAGAAGAAAGAGTTGTTGGTTAGAAGTTGATATTCGCATGATCTTAAAACCTTCACATAACAGTCAGAGAAAACCTGAAGAAACCGTAAGTAAAATAACACTGAAAATAATCTATTCAGTTTTTCCTAAACAGGGATGAGGAATAAAGAAAGTACAAAAAGGATTATCTAGGACATAATAATAGAAATATGATCTTGAAATACAACAGATATTCCTGCATAATCCTTCAACTTGCTGTATCACTCAAATTAAATGTAAGCCAAAACTAAATTGATTATCTTGAATCCTGACAGGATCAATTCAGGATCCAGACTGTTCTTTTTTTTATTTGCCCTTTAACTATAAATAAAAATCACCAAAATGTCAAATGGCTTGGCACAGTCTAATCAGACTTTTTAGTTTTTGTCAGATGAGTTCACTAAATTTCATGCAAGTTTATTCATTGACCTGTCAGGTGTTCTGCTAGCCAAAAAAATCCAACAAACAGTCTCAGTTAAAATGCATTGTGTATGAAAAGCATAACAGTTAAAAAGGTTGAGTGTTTCTTAAAAAAACAGTGTAATGTTGAAAAGACGGTTTCCATGAGCAATTTGTTTTAAGAACATTTAATCAGGCCTTCAATATTCAGAGCTCTAACACATCTTGTCTCAAGTGAAACATGTGCAGATGACTACAGCATAATTTTATTTGTGCCCGTTATTTACTGTAGAGCGAATAAACAAGATGTCCTGCTAAGAGGCAGTGATGACACCAGTGTCCCTGACAGGAAGACCGTCCTTGTGACGTCAACTGCAAAACAAAACATGTGACCGTTCACTCTGTGTAGCATGGACTCAAGTTCATTATGCAATTTCTTAATTTAGATATTTCTCCACCAAGACATTTGGGCATGATTTCTTTAAAAGAATGAAAAGAATGAAGCTGACAAGCATTAAGCACCATTGAATTAACATTAGTAGTTTTGCAATTAGGCTGTTTCAACCAAAGATGACAACACAATGCTGCACAACACAACGAGATGAGGAAAAGAAATTCTCTGCTATCTCTGACAAAGCTTGACTTTATTTGACTTTAATAGAAATAATTGGCTGCTGAACAAGACATCTAAAGGCATTTAACATAGTCTTGCTAGCTTGTCTACTGGTAGAAAGATGTAAAGTAAAAAGTGAAGAAATACATAACGTTACTGTCCTTGAAAAATCAGTTGAACTCTCTATAGCAAAAAGATATTTTTAAAAAATGCAGATTTACTGATCAAGGTGCAGAGTTCTTCACAAATTGCAAAATAATAATGTTAAAACTTAAATTATTATAACACTGATGATCGTGAAAAACAAACTTAACTAACCCCAACCCTCAATTAAGTTTAAATTTTCAACAAAACAAACTTAAAACCTTAGTGAGTAAATGTTCGCATGTGATTTTGTGTAAAACGTTAGCTGCTATTGATCTGGACTTGATTTCATGAATACACAAACCAGTTCTGCTACCAGTATACAAATGCTGAGGTGGGTGGGGTTTAGCTGTACTGATGATGTCAGCAGTGGGCGTGGCATCCTTGTGTCTGCAGCTTGTTTGTCATCAATTGCATAATTTGTGAAAAAGCAGCTTGAGTTTGTTGTTGCAGGCCCATGCTGCTTTCATCATTGGGATGACTTAGCTGGTACAGAAACGTGCATGAGGGAAAAACTTCCTAAATCCACTATTTCAGGTTGTTTTCTTTCCTCAGCTAGACTGCGACTGCTGTCCCAGAACATGCTGAACTCTGAGGAACCGAGGTCCTGAGCCCTGCTGCCTGACGTCGTAACACTACACTGACCCTGTGCTCTTGGAAAACACACCTCTTATTTTCTTTGTTTTCAACAGCTGTCATTCATGTAAACACAGAAAAGGAGGAAACCCTCTTCGATTATAGCGGCAGCATGGCCTTGAAAAACAATATTTTCATAAGCATGCCAGTCATACGTAGACTAATTGACCTGCACATGTAGAAACAGCCATTATGCAATGTGTTTGTGTGTATATCTTCTCATGGGTACATGTAAAAATATGAATCAGCCTCCTGTTCTTAGTTTCTGTGCTAGTATGTCTGGTATAAGGCCTTGCAGAATGTTCTGTAAGTAGATTTTAAAGATTAGGCTTCTCATGAATGTGCTTTTCCTGGATTTGTTTGTCGAAGTCAGATAACCTGCAGCATGGCCGTACTGCAAAGTCAGAGTAATGACCACCAGCAGTGCTGAAAGAATCAATTTTCCTGTAAATAAAACTCCAGCTTATGTTCCGCAGATAGACAATAACACATCTGAGTGGGTCCCTCTGATTGTACATTTGTTATTTTGGCATTCTTTGTACTTTTGGAAAACAAAGAAATAACTTCCCAAACATAGCATTTCTTGTAGGGCTTTAATTCCTGTGCCAAACAATTACATTGTGTTTTAAAAATGATTTGTTGTTGTCTCTAAAATATCCTCAAAGTAGTACCAATTGAGGGAAACACTCCACACTTGTTCTACTGTGAAAATTTGAAAATTGTCAGGGATTTGACTTGTTTCTTGGAAAGCGAGGGACAATTATAACTGGACACAAAGCTAGAGATCCAGTTGCAGGTATGTGATGTACCTTATTTGCCACGGTATTTACATGTTGTTCAGGATGATTTTCTCTGCAAAAATGCATTTGTGGTTTGGTTTAATGCTATGGCGAAGCCTTTGATTTATTGCTCGAGACTATGGTTCACCACAGGCCCTTTTGTTTACAAAAACAATCACTGCGATCTCTCTTTGGACAGGTACAGACAGATTTGTCTCTTGTGGGACAGGTCAAAAAAATGTTTTCATTCCATTTGTAATCCTGTAGGAATGCATTTAGGGAAGCATATACGCACACCCATACATTTCACAACTGGTAAAACCAGCTCTATATAAGCCCAATTCAATTTTTTTCACATTTTTCTGAGCCTTCATGCAAGCAAAAAATTCTGACAATAATTCAAGCCGCGATTTATTTTGATTAATTAGTTGTCTTGACCAAGCTCCAAGCTAGTTAACAAACAGTTTCTGCATATTGAATCCTGATGGAAACCTGAATATGATCTTTTCATGCAATCGCAGTCACAGCAGATGGAGTTTTCTTAGTTTGAATGGAATTACTGATGTTAAAATCTTTATTTACTGAGCCATTTTCATACATTAAGGAGTTATTTAAAATTGTGGGAATTAAACTTTGAATTTAATGATAAGATTGATAGGCTATATCTCGTATATGTAGCCGGCAGCTAGTTAGCTTAGCTTAGGAAAAAGATTGGAACTGTGGGACACAGCTTGTATGGCCCTGTGCAAAAGTAGGTTGTCACAATCTGCCTACAAGCATGTACTCATAAACATGCTAAGGCTTGTTTGTTTCCTCTGTACAAAGAGCCAAAAGTTGGTCGGCAGCTGTTGCCATGTAACCTGCCATAAAGACTTCATGAAGTTGCTGGTCCAGTCTTTATGCTTAGCTAAGCTGTTGGCTTCAGCTACACATTTACAGTAAGCTGTATTAAGTTAGATTTCCTCTGGGCTTAAAGTAAGGAAGCATAGTTTCCTAAATATCAAAATGCAAGCAGTTATTCAAAGCAGTTACTCAAAAGATGGGCTGAAGTCTCTGGGTTCTTAATTTGCACGTAAATTCAATACAAATATCTGATAAGAGCATTTGTTTTCACAAACTTTAAACCTCATATAAAATACTATTTACATCACTTTTGTTAACATTATATTGGTACTTCTGAATAGAGGTGCTTCATATCAGACTTCATATCATCAGTGGAGTCACGGCTCATGACTATATTTTGGGATTCCCATCATATTTAAAAGAAGAGTTGTTGTCCTTAAAAACTCTCTGCATACAGTTTGTTTTTAAATGTAAAGTTTAGAGAGAGTTTGGACCTGTTTATTCTAGGTTCTGGTAAATTTTGTAGATAACATCTGTATGCAATCTCTCTCAACATAACAAAGCTGCAGTGCAGCAAATCAGATGTAAACTGTTTAAACTGGCACTGAATTTGACATGTGATGCCAACATGAAAACAGAAAGACTTTGATTTTTGACATTAGGCTATTCACAAGGGACATCTGATTAAACGCTGTAGATAATTTGTTGTGACTTTTGGTGAAATTATCAAATATAATCAATTTTACTCTCTATATTTTTAAAAAAATATAGATTAATTTCATATAAACGTTGTAAATATGAACTTAAATGATCTGAGCATTACATCCACTGAATGTTAGCATCTCATTGCCCTTTACTCTTAAACTGAACTTTACACAATCATTTTTCTGACCTTCCAGCAGAACAATTTATCCCTAGAGAGCATATGACTCATATCATAGCAACAGTCAAAAGGCAAAGTTGCTTTTAAAGTGTTAATTCATCCAAACAGCTCACATTTCTTGGAAAAAATGTGAGTCCCACATCATTGCTAGCCGCTGTACAAGTGTCCCATTGTTTGCAGACATTATTGTGGTAATCATTAATAGGAAAAGAAACTCTAGCTACATTTGGGTCATTTACTGATAGTCTTTACATGACCTGGCAACTCTACCTTCCCATTACAGCACAATGGAAAAAAGCATGCAGAATGTTACATTGCTAATGATGCATAAATTAAAGAAAATGGTGTAAATCCACTGCAAATGAGCCAATGCGAAACAAATGAGCCAAACCTGACTATTGCTGCACATACAAGCAGATCATTTATATTCCAATGCGTGGGTCTTTTGATTTGGACACTAGGAGTTATTTAATGACAAACATGTAAAGAAAGGATTTAAATGTTTATTTTTTGTTGTTAAACATCCTGTTGCTAGTAGTACAATTTAAGGGACAATGTAACTCCAGCCAGTTGTTAAATTTGTGACCAAGCACGTACTGGTCCACTGCCTTTTACTCCACAAATAGCCTACGTCTGATGTAGCATTATAAGTAGGCACCTGTTTAAAAGGTGCTGATTTATTTTCAGTCTTCCTGCATTTAGTTCAAACTAGCTATAAGGTCTATGCTAGCTGTCTAAGGCAAATGTGTTGCTAAAAACATTCTTTAACACCAAGTCAAAAAAGTTAAAATGCTGTATGTAACAGAGAGAAATCAGAATATAAAATTTGTGAATCTTTTTTTTAATATATTCATTTAAACAGGCTACAAAGATAATATATTAAATGTTTTACCTCAACAACTTCATTGATCTATAGTTACTGTTTATGCTAAATTTGAAGCCAACAACCTATAACAAACAAGCTGAAACAGGAGCAATGAGACACTTGGAAAGTTGTACGTTATTGCTTTTAAAATTTGTTTTTTCTCTTTGTCTGAACACGCAGTCACACTCCGGTACAGACTTGAACATTAAGAGGTGCTGATCGGTAGACTGACTTAGCTTTAAACAGAGCCAGGCTAGTTGTTTCCAGTAAGTCCATGCTAAGCTAAGCTAACCAGCTGCTGCCTCCAGCTTTACTCACTCCCTAGACATTAGAGTGGTACTAAGTTAAGATCTTACTCTCAGGAAGAACAGTGAATACGTGCATTTCCTCAGATCTCCAACTATTACTCTAATGGAAATCTTTCATTTCCTTCTAATAATTTCACAAATACTTTATCAGCTGCTTTGGTGATTAATTTCCTTGTAACTGTATTAACTCATTTTCAAATTGCTTCATTTTTACCACTAAAACTCCAGCTGGCGAGTTCTCATCGGCAGCCTCCACATGTTCCTATCATTGTTTGTTCTGGGTGGGTGTATTTCTCTTATGTTCTGCCTCATGTTCATCAGGCCAGTGGGACAGCTGTGATCCGTCTCGCCAACCCTAACCAAAGACTGAGACATTCACATCACATCGGTGTTGCGTCACTATTCAAACATAGTTTTGTTGATAAAATGTCTCAGCATTGATGGTCAAAGTTTAAGAGAGATACTGGAAATGATTGCGATTATCAGCGCATCAAATAATAAAATAAAATAATAAATTTCTGGGTCATGTTTGTACAAGCCTGGGAGAGGCCACAGAGAGGAAATATTGCAGCCAGGTTTCACTGCATTGCATGCTTGAAATGTTATTGCATGTACATGAGATACAATTACTTCTCATGTATTGATTCATCAGTCTTCACATTTTAGTTATTTGGTGTGTCCAGTACATTAGAATCAATACAAGTAATGCACTGTTCAACCTATTCAGTCACTATCATTGCATCTCAATTGAAAAATCTAATGAGGTCCCTACAGGAAATAAGGATGTTTTTCTTTATAGTCACTCTGGGGCTCCATATAGTAACCGTCTGTTATAAAGCACACTTTCTTTAATGTGGAGTGTATTAGACCACTCTTCGAGCAGGAGTGGTGAAAAAATTCATTAATGACATACAAAACAAGAACTCTGCAGTTAATCTCATGGTAATCTCGAGGGATTGACTGCCATCCTTACTAAGGGAATTAGTATGCATGGTCTGATACCTCCCCAACAACTTTCAAACATCAGAAATGCATCAAAAAGTTTCTGTAACTTTCAAAAACAGGCGATCTGATGGTCAGGATTACATCATGCTGCTGGCAAGGTGTGGAGAGGGTATGAGTTACATGTTTCTTTTAGTTGTTAATCTCAAGCACGCTGGCAGCTGGCTGACATGGCTAGGACTTGTGAGAATTTTCCTGATGCAATATTACACACTCATTAAGTATTTGCATCTGATGCAACAGCAATTAATGCAACAGATACTATAAATTACAGAAGCAAAGGAAGCTACACATAATTCAAACTTAGCTTTTTTATTGTCAAATTGGTAGTACACATTAGCTTCAATACAAGTTTGGACAATTACTATTTAAGAACGACAGAAAATAAAATATTAAACGAATATTAAGTAAAATAAAATACAAATAAATATTCTTTGCCTCTTACAGAGGTACAAACAGGCTAAGATGATGTGTTATAAATAAAAAAAATTATACAACATGGTGAGGCAAAACTCATGTTCATCAAATGCAGAAATATAGTCACAACGTAATCCTAACTTTTACTGAGTGAGAAAAGAATTTCCACATTGTTTGCTTAACTGTACAAATAATAAAATAAGGTGATAAGTTGCAAAAATTCTTTTGAACTGTCTAAGTTTTAGGTTTTATGAGTTGACCTTTTGCAAAAAAATGTTTTTGTTCGAGAAACTCACCATGTTCCTGCAGTATTGATGGAAACACTTGAACAGCTTGAAAAGGTTGCATAAATCAGCTGTTGATGATAAAATGGCAATGACAGGCAAATGAATCAGACAGCAATCGAATCCGATTTCTAATTACCACTCCACATTTGCCTAATTTATTACATTTTAATATGAGAGCAACTCACCAGTGTCAGGACACATTTAAGCCATGCATACCCTCAAAACAAGCAGACAGATTAATGAAACATAATTTGTTTTCACTTATGGCTTTAAAATGTTAAACATGAAGCCATTAACCTTGATAAATAATGAAAGATGTTTAATATCTTTCTCTGGTGACTCTGGCCAGAAGCAATCCGTTCTTTAACCTGCACAGATCATTACAAACACAGCTACTTCCTGTTTCAGATATAAAACACACTTAAAAAAATCATTCAAATCTTGCTGAATTTCAGAAGAAAACCTAATTCCGATAAAACCTCTGCCACATATGGTAAAAAAAGTTGGATCAGGTATTAAATAGAAGGCCTTGTCCAAAGTGGGCAGCACATGCCAAACCTTAAAGATAAGACAAGGATTTGCTGGTTTTATTATAAATTCTTTTACCACTGAAGTATTCTATAAATAAGGTTTCCTGGAACAGATAAATTGGTGAACATGATCCCTGCTTCACATGAAAAATGTCTGATGCATCCCTTCCAGATCCAGTAATATTTACCATGAATGACTTATGACACACTTTCCCTGCAAACCCTCCCTCCCAGAAAAAACACACACAAATCTTTTAAAAAGGCTCAGAAGGCTCTGCACTTTGGATAACCAGTGATGTGTAAGTCAAATGTCCTGACTGTTTCCCTTTGTTCCATCTGACCTGATTGGCAAAATCAGCAGTGTTAGCACACCTCTCTGCTCAAACAGCCTTAATAATAGTCAAACCCCCCCAATGACAACAGTGAGAAATGCAAACACTGATGTTACTTTTACACCCAGGGCTTTAAAGTTAACAGGAGGACAAGAAGCTTGCAGAGAGAATGATAAATGACTCATTTTTTATTCCAGTTTGAGGTCAGTTATTGTCGACAGCTTTTTACGCAACAAAGGTTTTATCAGTGGAAGATTATCATCACATAAAATAATGGCCTGAGCTATTCTTCGGACCGAGAGTGAAAGAATAAAATCACTTTGCTTTATGATAATTACATGTTAGCAATACACATTCAGCCTGTATCCACTGCAGCAACAGGGGTAGCAAATGACAGAATGAACACCTTGGGAAGAATGAGAAAACCCCATTCACTGAAATCGTCTGTTTGCTTTCGTCACTAAAAGAATAAACCAAAGAGTTTACTAGAGTAAATGTAGTCAGAGGTTAAGTTAGATCCCACAAAAGACCAAAACCTACAATGACCTGATGCTAATTAAGTTCTGCTTGTGCAACCTAAGCCTGCAAGAGCTTATTTTTCTTTGGAATAGAGTCATATGATTGCACAAAAACTATTAAAAATACATCAATGAGTCATATTGTTGCACCAGGTGACATGTTAATTTATTCAACATGATTATGGGCCCTGCAGCTTAGCTTGAGTGTCTCTCATTACCAGGTCCTGATCCTGTCCTGCTGTAAATACAGAATTTACTCCTGTGTGATCAATGTTTGCCAAAAACTACTGTGACCATGTTTTACCAGTGTTGGGCAAAATTAGCCTGGCTCTTTTATTGTTTAAGTCATTTTGGGAAAACTCCACTTACTGAAGACTTACAGTCAAAACTAGTTTTGGTTTGTCAATTTAACCTGATACCCTGAGTTGAAATACCAACTGCTAAAAGTTTGCAGGCTAAAGAAGGTGGCTAGAGTTAACAACCCATGATAGAAATATTCTTGTAATGATTTTTTATAACAAAAAAAAAATAGATTTATTATCCTTACACTGACAGAGTAAACAGCTGCTCTCAACACAGCAGTTAGTAAGGAGCCTGAGGATCACAATGGTTCTTGTTTTAAGCATTTTGTGCAGCTCATTCATCCTGAGCTGCATACCAGGCTGTTTCCCAAGACCCTGCTCTGAATACTGAATAGCTGCAACATAATGTAGATTGAATGCATTACGTGCACCACCGCAACAACATTTTCCTCTCCAAAGATCTATTATCTTATCTTTCTGTGCAGTCAAAACATGCCAGACTTTGCTCTGTTAGTAAGTTAACATGTGCTGAGACTGAAACAGCTGATGCTGCACTCTCATGTTGATGTAATTTTACTTTTTAAACAGCCACCAAAGTGAACTTTTTGTTTACTCTAACACTTATCAGGATCTACACTGCCTTATTTATGTTTTCCTATCTTTGCAAACAACTTTGTGTTTTTCAGATCGACTATCAGCAAATTCATCTGTGCATAACGCCTTTTAACCCTGTGAGAAAACTATGCTTTTGACAATCACTAACACAGAATACACACACAAACACATGCACACACACACACACACACATGCACATGCACAGACGACAGCAGACGAAGAGGAAAAGGAGTGGGAGGATGTGATCTTTCCTCAGTTTTCCCTTCATTTTTGCTAACATGAGGTCACCCCTCCATCAGGCTTTACAACTACTGTGTGCATGTGTTCCAATAATGATACCATCTCACAGTCAACAACAGTAAGACAATAACTGAATTTCTGTGACAAATACGAATAAAAATCTTAACCAACTTAGTCTTGACATGACATTTATATTTGCCTTATTTAATTCTATAAAATCAGAGCAATACTCATCACATGAGCACATAATAATGGATAAATAAAAAAGTAATAATGACACAGGAAGATATAATGTTGACAACGCTGATATTTCACAATTTTAGAGACATAAAGTTTCTATTATCTCCTAAGTATACACACAGTAAGTAATGGACATACTCAATGGACAGTTCAGTGATCTTGATTCAGGTGCATCTTTAGAGTCTCTATGCCTGCTGGGCTGCAGCCTTGGCAGCCAACCGCTCCTGTTTCTCCAGCTCAGCTTTCTCCCTCATCTCTTTTTCTCTCTGGATCAGCTGCCTCTTCTCAGCCTCCCAGGCCAGCATCCGGCTCTCGTACTGCTCCAAGTCGGGTTTCTCCGCAGCTGCCAGATTCTGCTGGGCCAGAGCAGTCACTAAAACCTGAAAGGAGGCAGAGTCCACTTTTCCCTGAGACTCCAGCTGGCTGCTCAGTTCCTGAAGGTGCAGACAAACAAAAAGACTTTAAAGCGCCAAACTGTGCATTCATCAGTGCATTTAAATGACTTGGATGAAGCCCTCCAAGCCTGTGAACTCCGTTCAGTTCATTTCAAAATGCTCAAGCTTCTCCAAAAACATTCTTAACTCCCCAAAAGAGACAGATTTTCTGGATTCATAGTCTAAAAACACATTTAAGTTCGATGCTGAGTCCACTTTTCATTTTAGCTTATAAAAACCTTTATAAATGGTCCAACTGATGTTAATACATTTGCTACTAACAACAAAAAACCTGCCAAACACAACAAACACCCACCTTGAATCTTTCCGTATACTGAGGTAGCTTAGCCTGCTCGGCCTGATCATCTTCATCTATGGCGTCTTTTTTCTTGTCCTCTTCATCTGCAGACTCCTCGCCAGATGAATCTGTGTCTGAGGTGGACAGCTCCTGCAGGATGTCATTTATGTAGTCCAGCTGAAGAACGATAAAAACAGATGGGTTCTTATATTCAATATGTTTGCAAAATTGATATGAAGATCTGTATGCAGCTCTGTTACTATGAGCTGTTGCAATCTAAAAAGGTTTTTACCTGCTGTATATTAAGTTTTTTTGTGTAAAAGTGACATCATTTCAACTTTTTAAGACGATGCATGTCCTTAATCAAAGATTACAGAGGAGAAATGTCCGGATGACGCATGCTGAACACATTAATCTTTGAGGTAAGATTAACTGTGACCTGAGGCAGCCGTCACCAGCAGCTTCATTTCACAGGTAATATTTCCTCTCTGTCCTACAGTGTTATCTGCCCTGTCTGCGCTATTGCTGCGCCGCTGTCTGACACAGGCCATTTAATTCCTGTTGCAGTAATTCTCACAGACATCCTCAGTGCTCCGGGCTCTTCAGAACCCCATTAGATGTGGACAAAGACGAACTATTAAACTGGACAGCACAGGCTGGATTAGAGGCGCTAACCTGACTGTGTGTCTGTACATATATGTATAAATAACAGCAATATGACAGCGTGTGTGTTCCATCTCAGCAGATGAAGACTGTCCGTATCATACACACAACCACCAGAGTAACAAAGCTACCCACAGTTTGTGTGTGTGTGTGTGTGTGTAACGTTGTGTTGTGTGACTCAAAGCCCAGATCAAAAGGCCTTTTTGCTTTAAACACAGAATCCTATTGAAAGAAAAGGTTTAATCCTGAATAATCTCTCAGCAGCAGTCAAGCACTGTAGGTAATATGTTAATATCAAACTCACAGTCAGTGGAGAAACTAAAAAAAGTTGAAATGAGTGCAGGGAGTAATGCTGTCTGGCACACTGTGTTTGATATAATGATACCTGTTGTACTTGAATAATGAATAACATTGAAAATTAACTTGTTTTTAACAAAGTTGGTCAAGTGCAGGAAACTGTAACCACGAATGGCCAACTGATTAAAAAAAACAACTTTTTTTCTCCCCTGACATCTTAATGGAGAAAGAGATTGAGTTATGAGCCTTCTGTCTTTGCTCCTCTGTTCCTCAAGCACAGTGATGACGTCAATCGATCTTACAGAGGGGTGTACAGCAAAGAGAGGCGTGTTTTGCCTAAAGCAAGTGTTTTTGATGTCATTAAGGTGGTTTTCATTTAACCTGGCTGCTTCACATGTACTGCACACTTACCCAGCTCCAAAAGAAGGTGTGTTCTGAGTTTCTGAACTACAATGGCTACTAAAAAACTCTTTTCTGTCACAAATTCTTTTTCTGAGAATATTCCTTATGAGCAGCAATGAATTCTGGGCAGTGGAAATATGTTGTATTTGCAGACTTGCTGAGCCGTGTCACACAATGAAGCCACAAAATTACAGTTTAAACAACTGTTTGCATTACATTATGATTTTTCCCCATGAACACCCACATGCAGCCAGTTATTATGCAGGGCTTAATTTCTTCTCATTTGCTAAATTTTACACAGCAAATCATGTTTACACTAAAAGAATAATGAAGGCCCCAAAATAGAGCACAGATGGAAAAAAATAAAAGGACAACAGATTTGTCTTATCACAGGTCACGTGATTGGTTCATTTTGTGCAGAAGAGGTAGATGACACATCAAACATCCCCTTTCATGCTTCATGTACAACTTCACACATGATAAACAAATTAAAAATTAATTTAATAAATAAATGATAAATAGCTTTACAATTAAAAAGAACAAGAACATTGTTCTTCAACAAAGCTTCTTTTTGATGATATTTTTATCAAACAAGCACATAAAATGAACATTTCTTTGAATCTCTCTGTTCTTACTGTGTCTTTGGACAGCTTGACATCTCCAGAAGCAGCTCTCTCCATGACAGCGAGCGCTCGACTCAGATATCCCTGACCCCAGAAGAGAGGCATCCCTTTAAAGACGGCATGTATGCCCTTTAACATCTCCACCTTTCCTGGATGGAGAAGGAGGAGAAGGAGAATAAATGAGACAAGCAGTCTAACGAAATAACACTGGATGAATCAATCAAACCAACACCGTGGGGGAAGAAACTCAAACACACACCCAGGAGAGCATTGCCAAGTAGCTGAGCACTGA
The DNA here is from genome assembly GCA_029783645.1 of Ctenochaetus hawaiiensis. Taxonomy (NCBI): domain Eukaryota; kingdom Metazoa; phylum Chordata; class Actinopteri; order Acanthuriformes; family Acanthuridae; genus Ctenochaetus; species Ctenochaetus hawaiiensis. The sequence goes on from JAPZDY010000022.1 coordinate 14,458,850, forward strand.
GTCCAACAGTGTTGTCTTGTTTCAGCCCACAGATGAGCAGCGATGCTCCCAGCGCCCGCTCCTCTGACACCTGAGCACAGAGAGATGGAGACTTCAGTGCAGTGTCTGAGCTAACAGACTGAATTTTCAAGTCTCAGATTATTCTAGTATGAATTTACTGCAGTTGCTGCATTTACACTTACAGTGAGTTGTGGTCTGGCTGCCATGTAAGTGCCCAGTGCATACAGGGACAGGATCTGTGTGGAGGGAAGCTCGAAGGCCTCCTGAAGCATCACCTCTTCAACCACAGAGCACGCAGCTGTACAATTACGACAAAAACATTCATATTTCATTCGAAGCAAAAAGTCACCCTGTGCAACCCTGATTTTTTTTTTATAGTTTTTGGACAGCAATGAGGCTCACTGGCAAAGAGGAAAAGATAAATCTAGTTTTAGTACCTCGGGAAGTACTTGTCAGTAAGATAATAAAAAATACATAAAGCACTGCCAGTTTATCTTTAAAAGTAATGAAACATTATATTTGAGTTGCCTTGCTAAAATTATACAGTAAATGGGCTAAACAACCAGTAAATTCATCATATCAAATGTAATCAAAACTGAACACATTGTAATACCATCTATGTTCCCTCACTTGCTGAGAAATGAATCGTTTACAGTGTAATGTTATTATAGAAAAATAATCAGGCTTCCCCTTCACCTGCAGCTTTTACAAACAAGGAAATAAGATGTTTGAAATCTGATTTCAGTGATTTGACAGGCAGTCTGTTCCCACACCTGGCAATATGCAGAGTCAACAAGAATGTGTTTAGCTGTATTTTATTTCTGTCTTTATTATGTCTGCCTGAACCTTCTCTTTTTTTTAGAAAGTGCAATATAAAACATGCTAAAATAGACCTTACTTTTAAAGTCTCCATCCTTGATGTAAGAATCTATGAGCAGGTTGAAGGTGAAGTCATCTGGGAAAATTCCATACTGGACCTGCAAACAAACGCACACACGCACAAACAGACAAACAGATGTTGAATAATTGCATTTCGTGTATAGCATTAACTGTTTATGGTACGTGAACTGTTTAAAGACGTGTATATTAGACACTTTAACACAACTGCTGATTTCTGATGCTCTCTGACATCAAGAAGTCCAGTCTCACAGTAACACGACACCAATCAAAACAACAACAGGACAGTTTACCTCAGTGTAAACACTTCATTGGCTTGGGGGCTTCTCTGCTTTTGAAATAATTTAATGATTCCCAGATACTAGAACTCATTCATAACCAGTACGCCTGCTGGGATGAAAATGTCAGACATGTTCAAAGTTATTTGTGCTGCTCACATCAGTTTAAAAATGTATCTGGGTGGTTAAGATTGGATCTGTGGTTGCTCACACTGCAAGATAAGTGCAGCTGTCAGCCCTGATCAGGAGCCCCTGATCAAATTTGCTGTGTGATTATAAAGATTGTCCTCTTTTATGTTGAGTACATGTCATGTTTAACATCTGAGGAAAAAAAGGAGGGATAATAATGTGTGGTGTACCTTGTTTTTAAGCGTGTGAAGAGCCTTTTCCCTGGCTCCATATTTTAGACACTGTCTGATCCAGCTGTGAATTGTCCAGTCTCTCAGGTACCAACAGTTTGGACTGTGACGAAACCTGGAGGGATTGAACAAAAAACTCCACGTTTTCCTTTCTTGTACACCCACCACAGTTCTGTTTATTACTGTGTGAGACAAAGTAATTGTAAATGTGTGAGGGACAGACATGCAACCACTGTAAGCTATTTCAGGATACCAAGAGAGAAAAAAGCTAATTTGGCACCTTAATCTTAAAAAAAAAAAGCATGGGTCCAAACACATCATCAACAGTTTTTAGTATTAACAATAGCAGTTAGCATTTACAAACTTCCCAAAATGGAAAAGGTAGTTGTTTTATTCCCAACTGATTATGAAAATGAATGTGCCCTGAACAAGGGTGCGATTGAGAGATATACTAAATCTTGTAATCACAAGCATGGGTGCAGGTTCCAGAGGATGGAGTAAACAGGAAAAATCTGGAGTTGCCTCGAACAAAGAAAAGCATGTGACTGAACATAAACCAAAACAGACAAACCAAACAGACAATTCATTCCAAGAAAAGCACAAAAGTTGATGCCACGCAAATCCAAGGAGATTTGACATAGAAGTTAAGATGCAGAGAGAGTAAAAATGACCCCACTTACTTGTAAAGGTAGTACTCCGCCTGATCAACTTCTTCTCGTGATGAAATGTTGTCAACAAACTATAACAGAAACAGAAAATATCAGCCACTCAAATCTTTGTCCCTAGTGCACATCAGTGAGTAATCATATGTTATAGGTTTTACATTAACAAATAAAATGTAGGCTTTTTAAATCTAGATACAGCTTACCCGAGACACTGTTAGTGAGCTAACTGGGAGATTCCTCTCATATGTCCTGTCCATAATGTTGGCCAGAGCAGCTGTAAGTTAAAAACAAAAAAATCAGCAAGACTATTGCATAGTTTATAATGTAATAATCTATTCATGTCGCATTCAGTATGTCATGTTATTTTGATACACTTGCCTGAGATAAAATAGAAAATAAAATGTATTTGATTATTCCATTGAATGCTTCATCATCAGTTGTAATTCACGTGAAACTATTCAAAACTTCCTGATTATTCATTTTAATGTACTATAAATCATTGCAGACAGTTTGCAATTATAACCTCACTTGTGAACACATCATGAAGCTGCAGTCTAACACTGCNNNNGAAAGTCCTGAATGGTAAAAAAAGGCAATTTATTCAGAGACTTTGTGATTATCTTTGTGACTAAATACCTTTTTTTTTTTAAAAAAAAAAATAAATTTGTAAAAAAAAAAAAAACATGGGAAATATTTGATTAAAGAAACAATCAAATTAAGAGCATTTGACCAGCAATTGATGCAAATATGCATTACTTTACAGTTTGATACTCTGCATCTCAGTCTGTACCCTAAAAGTAAAAAGGTTTAATGTCAATCCATGGAACACAATATTACCATTTTTATGGGCTGCATCATAAATATTCATTCCTGAAGACTAAAAACATATTTAGCACCAAGACATGTCTTCAATTTGACTAAACTTGGAATATGTAACTATCCTCTGCAGACCTTGGGTACCTGTTCATGTGTTGTTTTTATTTGCTTGCCTAGGAGGCTTAATTACCTTGGACAGGCCAATAAGGCATATGTATACACATATACAGATAGACACTCACACTGATGTGCGCATCATTGAGTAATTTATGGTTTCCAATTCACCTTTGAATAAAAGGGAGAAAACCTACCCAGACGCAGAGTGAACACTGATGAAATTTAATTCACGCAAATTTTGAATTAAATAAAATTTAACAATAGAAGAAATTAAATTGCGAAATGCTAACAATGTCACTGTCAACTAAGTGACAATAAAGGTACCCGTGGATAAAGCCCGGATTTCTGGCTGGACAGCAATTAAAGGTGATACTGGCATCGATTAGGATTACCATTTTAATTCTTACACAATTTCTGAGGATCTTTCTCTCTCGCCTCCCACACTTTGGTGTCTGTATAAGCTGCTGAGAGCAACCATCTTCTAGCTGCAAAGACAGACAGTCATTAGGCCATGTAAGTGTAAATGTTAAACATACGCAAATGAACTTTTTAAAAGATAGTTGACATTACTTTCAGAAACGTTAACGACAGCAAACTGTGATTGATTTTTTTTTTTTAGATAGCTAAATACAGTAAGCTAAAAAACGAACTGGGGACATTTAGCTCTTTCTTTTTAAAAACATCCAAATAAATACAATGAAGACCAAAAAATGGGAAGTAAAGAAGGAGATATAATCAAATTAACCATAATTTACTCTTCGCCAGATGAGAGATATGTTTACCTAAAAGAGACGGAGATAAACATTTAACTTTGACTGCTGCATTCACACATCGCTTCCACACGGAGGCTGCCATCTTTGGATGATACCATTTTTTAGCCGCGGAGGGGGGAGATATTTCTGACAAACCGTCAAACTGCCCTAAGTGGGTTATACCAAAAGTGGGACGTGGTGAACAAAACAGAAATTCCGGGTTTTCTCATGCTTTTTTCCCCTTTAATTTATAAACTAGTAATAACAAAAATTACGCCGTATCGTTATTTACGAATTGTGTAATGTGGTGACCGAATCTTTTTCTGAAATACTCCACACAGGCTACAAACAATCACGCTTTACATGTGGGGGAGTCTATTGACACCGTTAAGGTCATACATAAAAGTTGTTATTAAACTGAATCAAATATTTACTAGTCCTCTTTTGTCATAAAAGATTTCATAGGGTTTGTTTTAAGCCTAAATTTGTGGATGTGAGATTTACCCTGATTGACTGTATCTGGTTCCTGTACATGACATGATTTCGTTAATGAAATGCTTCACAATTAACCGTAAATAGAATAATCAATCATACGGAAAATGGAAAATATTTGCTTTTCTAAATAAAAATAACAACAATAAAAATTCCTACATGGGTCCTAGATCTTTCAAACACATCATTGGCATTGGCCTTTATAAAACACAAGTAAATTATTTTCTGTGGTTCTAAATAAAAATAAATTTTGTGCGTGCTGCTAAGTGGGATGTGAAATGAAAAAAAATTAAGTAAGAAAAAGAGCTCTAGACACTAGAGGGCGCTGTATATATATGTAATGAGGAGACTAGCTGAATACACTTAAAGTTAAGGTGCAGCAGATTCACATTGCCCTGTGGCCCTCTATTTAAAAACCATGAAAAGCCCCAGTGTCAGTTACTCAGCATGGATGACTGCTTCCAGATGCTTGTCATGACTTTACATTTGTCCAGTCATGTTCAAAAGATTGCAGACGATCCCTAAAATAGTAACACACTGTTATAGTAAAGAAAGAGGGATGTTGGCAGCCTAAGCAAGAGGCTGAGCTGTTTAACATAAACATGTATTTATTTGGGTTGTTGATCTGTTGTCCTGTCTAACCTCTGAATGTTTTTGTTCTCCCTTCATTGTGAAGGAGGACAGCCCGCTGCTATAATTACAGTAAGCTCCTTGGCTGCAGGTCAAAGGAGGTGACAGGTTGAGACTAGGGTGGGACAGTTTTGTTAAACAAAACGTGGAAGAATTTTAGCACCATCTCGTTTTCTCTCTCACGAGCAAAACAGGATGCCCTTACTCGAGCTGCACGAGAGAGAACTGACAGGAAGTAAACATTTCTACATGCACAACTCTGGATACATTTATCTTTTCAGGAATAAACTATAAATGGAGTATAATATTCTCTATTCTCTTCTTTGTGAGTCTATTGTTATGATCTGTTGCTACACTTCTGCATCCTGGTTGGTAATGTATATTTGTTGATGAGTGCACAATCAGTTTTCATCATAAATCTTCCCCTCACAATCATCAACAAAAGGTATTTGTTTGTGGATTAGGTTCAGTGATGCAAAGAAATCAAAAATAATTGTATTCTGCATCTCAGTTACATGCATCCCTCTGCTGCTTCCTTTTTGTTTCACAACCATTAAATCATGAAGACCAGGACATTGAGGAACATGACACAGAACAGCAAGTGACACAAAAGCTACACTGTAAGAAATTTGTTTAACTTATCATTGTGTTGGGTCCTTCTCTTCAGTAATAAGAACAGAGTACTATCATGTGTATCATATGAATGTACTATTGCTAGCTTTTTTGTGCACAAGTTAAAACCAAACAGCATAGAAGTTACATGAAGGAAAATTGAAAATCTCAAAACTACCTTATTCTACATTTCTAACTTTAAAGTAAAAAAAAAAAAATGTAAACAAGTATATGATAACAAAAAAAAGTATTTCATGCATGCACTCCAAGATCTAATGGCATGTGTATTTTAAACCAAATAAAAAAAGGAATTAATAAATAAGATAAGAGGAAATTCAGGTTTAGTAAAAATGATGCAGATAATATGACACAATGAAACAATGTGAAAGTTTTTCCGATTTGAGCTGTATTTAAAAGTACAGATTTGTTAACTTTTCTATATCACCATACCTATTTAAAAATACAGTGCAGTAATGCGTCTACCCACAGCAAAGTACATTTTAGAGGGAATGAAACAGGATGAGCACCACCCTGTAATATACAACCTGACTTCTCCTTGTTAAACCTTGACCTTCACCTTAACCTGAAGTAAATCAAGGATTTTTATTTGTTAACTGTCATTAAGTAGAGGATTTTTTTTTGGAAGAACCTTTATTACAACAAAGGCTTTCTGTAGCATATCTATCCCATTTTTTTATTTCATTCATAGTTTATTCTTTTTTTCTGCAAGAAAGTAACACATCTTAATCACAGTTTCCAAGTGCCTGAGGTTCTGGCTTCAAAATGCTTTTTTTAAAGTCAGACAAACAATTCAAAGCCCAGCATTATTAGAAAGGTTGCATTGTTGTTGTTAGCATTGCTTTTTGATAAATACATCAGTGGATCTTATGAGGTAAATCTTAATAAGAATGAAAATGATTTATGTATAAATACAGTAAAGAAGAAAGAGAAAGAGCATGTAGATGTTTTTTTAAATCAACTTGATTTAACTTAAGAACATATTTAGAGCCTTAACATCAGACTATTGTGCTATATATGGTCTAGTGTTCAATTTTACATCCCTGATTAAGACTAACAACTACATGGACCAATACATCTGTAAATGTGTGAATCAGCTGCGTAATAAAGCCTTTTTCTGAGTATGAATAACAAACTTTTAGTGATATTTATAATCTCTGTATGGTGCCTAAAATCACTGATTCATAAACCATGATATGTCCTTTTCCTGATGAGATGCTTTCTTCTTATCTTGTCATGTTTATGATAAGTCTGCTGGTTTTTACTGCAAAGCAGAACATACACTCACTTCTGACCACATTACTCTTTTTCCCATCATACAAGTGTATACCTGTTCTCCTGTGTCAAGGTGAACACTTGTTTCTCATGATCTCTACGGTTTCAGTTCGTTGAGAAACACACAGGAGAGATAGAGTTTTCTAATGAAACACCTTCTCTCACTGGGTCTTGTCCCTGTCATTGGTTATGCATGTTGTTCCTCTCAGATCGCACAATTTGATGCTACTGAGAGGAGACAGTGATACAAACAGTGTGTCCACTCTCCAGTCAGCGGTCGGGATTGAAACGTGTAGGTGAGGAAAGGAAAGGAGAGGAGGATGTGAGAACTTCCTCAAACTGTTTGCAGTTTCGCCCTTTTGGACATGGTGGTCGTCACTGGTAGAAATAGAGAAGCTGCTGTTCTGCATTTCATCTGACAAGAAATGACTGGTTGTTTACCTGAACTGCCACAATAAAATGAGGTAAAACTTGATACTGTAGCATGATTGGCTTAAGCAGAGTAAAAAAATGCTTTAGATAACCTGTTGTTAAATTACTTTCTCACAATTAATAGATATATGCAAGATATGCCACATGATGCACAACATTATAGTACATCTCCTTTTTTGCAATGCAAAAAAAGTTTTTTGGGCATTCTGTTATTCCAGTAGTATATCCGTTTTCAGTGGAGCTTCTGCAATGAGCAGAAACAATGCTTTATTCTGAGTCATACAGACATATGAAGCCTTTGTCTGGGACACCCACTGTGTCCGTCACTGCTGTTTGATCACAACCTAAAAGAGAGAAGGGGAGAGGTGTTTTCTCTTCCTCTTCCTCTGCTTTGAAAGAGAAGCAGGAGGAGAAAGGCAAGCTTTTTGAAACTCACAGCAATCATCTCTAGCTTGGTAAAGTATGTGTCAAACCGAGAGGACTGACATTTAATATTTGGTCAGGGGATGTTTATAAGGCATCTGAAAACAGAAACTCCAAGTTCATTGCACAGGTTCATGCATTCAAGATTTATTTTTGTGTTTTATTTTAAGCAGAGTCATATTCCAACAACCACCATTACACTGCCATAGAATATAAACACACCCAACCCCCCCAAAAAAAATGAACTTACAAAGGCATATAGATTTAAAAAAAACCCCAAATGTTAGAAAAAGGAACAAAATCACAGTTTAAAACACTCAAAGGATTTGAGAAACTCAAGCTTTGTCATATTTTTATCTGTCAAAAACTACATTTATTCACCCATTCTTCAGTTTGAGTACAACTTCCCACAATAAACAAACACAAAAAACAGCAATAACCCGGAACAATGCACAATGGTTTAAGTAATAAAACATCTTTGATTTCAACATCCTAGATTAACACAAAGAAGAGAGTGAAAGTTGAAGTAAAGTTGCATATTTGAGTCAATATTTCAAAATGATTTGTAAGAAAAATACAACAAATTATTAAATACATTTTTGCATTTTATTTACAAAAAGGCTACACCTTTATCATACTTTCTGAAATGCTCATTATCCTCTGCAAGTGACTGATAAATCAGTTTGTGATATGATTTGTACATGCAATATGTTTCACAGCTTTGTTTTTTTCAGTTGCTCTGTTATGAACACAGTGTTCATCTTTCTTTTCTTGTGCTAAGCTTCTATGTCACATCCTTTATTATCTGTTTTATTTAGAGGCCCACAGGCTTTCCTCTCTCCTCTCGGGTGTGTCTCTTGAACACCCTTTCCATTTTCCTGTCAACGAAACACATCAACTTTCTCTGAAACCTGCATCTTTCTCTCATTCTTCACCATCTCTGTCTTCTTCCTCTTCATCCTGTGAACCTCTAACTTCCATGAATTCACCTGTCTCTGATCTGCTCTGTTTCCTCTCTGCTTCATCACAAAAGACATCTATCTGCTGTTTGCTTTGCTCATCTAACTCTTGCTGATGATCCTCTAGTTCTGAATCAGAGTCATAATCATACGACTGTCTACGGCCGGTCTGATGGTGGTACATCTGGTCACCTCTGGGATCTACAGAATGTCCCTTGGCTGCTGGTTCCCTCTCATATGTCTCTTCATCTAAACTGTGCTGATACATTTGTTTCTGCTCCTCCCCTGGAGTTGCTTCAGCTGGAGACCCCTGCCCTCTCTCCTCTAGCTCATGTTGGTCCACTTCGGGGCTGTACTGGCTCCTTCTGTACAAACTCTCCTCGTCCTCCTCCTGACATGAACTTCCAGGGACGCTCTCGCCATCAGACTGGGACAGACAGAGGCTTGGCAGGCCCGAGGGTTTCTGGGAGAGGTCAAATGGTTCCTCCTGACTGAAATGAGTGAGGAGGCTCATGGGATTGGAAAGGCAGTATCGTCCTCTTTGCCTAAACACTGAAGCCAAAAAAAATGAGAATTTATACCATGCACCTTTTACATGTAAAATGCATGAGACATTTATGTGATGTGCATCCTTACATCTTTCGTCCAGCCCTCTGTCCATGACGCCATGTTTGACCTTCATGTGTCTGGTGAGGTTTCCCTTCAGTGTGAACTTGCTGGGGCAGTAAAGGCATTTAAAGGGTTTGCTGTCTGAATGGAGATGCATGTGGCCCATTAGGTTGTGCATCCTGTTAAACTCCTTCCCACAAAGCTGAAAGACAAGGGAGAGAAGACTAAGTAAGTCTGACATCAACCAAATACAAAATCTGGCATATTTGTACAGCATCAACAGTATTGTTCTTGCAATGCACTCTAAATGGCTAAAGTACATTTCCTTGCAGCTAAGCTGTGGTAAATTGTCATTTTTTCACTTCAGTCTTTGCATGGATCAAACTAACAGATGCAAACTGTGTCAATTTGTGAGCTTTTAAGGTCCTGGTATATGTATTTAGTTACATTTGGACTGAGCCAGGCTAACTGTTTCACACACTTTCCAGTCTTTATACTAAGCTAAGCTACGCTAACCATCTGCTCCTTCAAGCTACAAATTTACCATACAGGTGTGAAGGGGATATTTTTTTCATCAAATATGAATATTTGCCATGTATCAGTGCCACAGTGCTAATGTACTGTCACAAGTAAAATCCCTGAAAGAAAAAGCACCGATGTATTACCAGCATAAACAAATTTAAGCATGTAAAGAAATCTCAAACTTAAAAGTAATTAGAAATTCTAGCTGTCAGACAAACGCACTTCATTTTTTTTTTTCGTCTGAATTGCATGTAAGCACAATACTTGAGTAAATGTACCCAGTTACTTTTTACTATTGGCTACAGTTAACCCTATTTACAAAAGGAAACAAAAAACAATAGTCCAACACCATCCACCTATTTTCCTCCTCTGCCAAAAACTCCTTTGTGAGATGACTAATTTTTGCAGAATGCAGAGTTGTAGAGCTACACGTAATCATGAATGAATGTGCAGGCATTCAGATATACATAGACACACACACCCATTCTCCCTCCTTCTATCCTTGTTTTCCTCTTTTCCTCTTTGTCTTCCCCACTCACACACACACAAGAAAAACAGAAAGAGAGAGAGGGAGGAAGCAACATCGAGACAGGGCCAGGAGGAGAACAGGGAAGGGCAGCTCCTGCGCTGTCCTTCCTCTGCATTCTTTTTTATTAGGGTGGTCCTTTCCTTCAGGAGGAGAGAGGGACTGTAAACTGTCCAAGAGGACCGTGAGAAAACAGGAAGCTCCCTCCAGCAGCAGAGAAAGCGAGATGAAATCTATTTGAGGGCCCTGTTCTCCGGGGAGGCTGGGGGGCCATTGTTAGAGAGGCAGTTTGTGCGGCGATATCCTTCCTATGGACAAGGAGGGTCTTACTGCCAAAAGCCTCTCTGCTATCTGGTCATCGTCTCAGTCCTCGGACTAAACACCAAGGTCACAACAGACACCCCAGAAAAATGGGGAAATCCTTTGATAGCATCTGCTTGTAAATATTACAGGTTTAGTTTTGGATGTTGTGAAATACTCATTGGTTCTTTCACTTTACAGTTAATGCCTTTATTTAAACACCATACAGTCAAGCAAGTAAATATTAAAGAATAGTTTGATATTTTGCTAAATATGTTTTACCTTTCTCTGCATGAAGTCAGAAATCTGGAGCTAGAGCCAGCAGATGGTTAGCTTAGTGTAGCACAGAGACGGAAATGACCAGCTTGCTCTGTCTAAAGGTGACAAAATCTACCACATAACCCGTGCAAAATATTATTTGCACTTTTTTGTATTGAATTCAATTAAAAAAACAATGTGTTTTTTAGTGAGCTTTTGAGGTGCTGGTGCAGATTTTAACTTTGACAGAGCCAGACTAACTGTTATGGGAACGGTTGTGATTTGGGGTCCTGTTGTGTTAAATGTGACCAACCTTGCATTTATAGGGCTTGATGTCTGAGTGGACGATCATGTGAGCCTTGAGAGTCTGTTTTTGGACAAAGCTCTTGAAGCACATGTGGCACTGGTAGGCCCGTATGTTGGTGTGGATGAGGACATGGCGCTTCATGTTGGCCAACAGGGTGAACTCACGGCCGCAGATGCGGCACTTGTGCTCCTTCACACCCTGAAGAACAGGAGATTGTAGAAATGGTTGTGTGAGCAATAGGCTCAACAGATTATTCTACCTAATGCTTCAAATTTTGTTTATTTTAACCTCTAATATCCAAATGAGATTTATTTTACTTTTGTTATTTTAATTTTTTTAAGGAAATTCCACAGTTTTCAAGGAAATCAAATACATCTTCTTAGGGAAATGTGCATAAAATAATACTAAGATAACAAAAAAACTCCATTTAATGGAAAGATGCAGCCTTGAAAATAGTCATCAGTTTTGATATTCCAGTATAAACATCATTCTTCTTCTAGATCATTAAGTATATTTATGCATAACACTGTTAAACAGTGTGGAATCAGGTTTGTTTTCGAACAATTAAGCTAATGAAAATGATGTAAAACTGGGTGTTAAAGGGTTAAAATTACCTCAGGAGACGGAATTTAATGGGAAATTGCTTTGAGACAGCTGCCAAAACAACCTGTTAGGCTAGTGTCCAAACCCTTCGAGCCAACCTCAATCTCCAAAATGTAGACAAGGATTAATAAAAATGTCTTGATGTGACAACAAAATTGATGACTTGGTTTGTTGCCAAAAATCCCCTCTTTTGCTTCCAGCACCTGTCAAAAACACTGACAAGTGCTACATCTTTTCTCTGTCCATCTAATTAAACTTACTTTGTGAGTGAGCGTGTGCTGTTTCAGGTGGTGCGATTGGATGAACTCCATCCCACACTCACTGCAGATGTACGGTCGGATGTCTTTGTGCTTCATCATGTGGTTCTGAAGCTGGCTCGGATACTGGAAAGTCTTCTGGCACTCACCACACCTGCAGGCGAACCAGGTATACAGTAACCCTCATTATAGAGTCACATAGAGAGCTAACATGTTAAAGGAATAGTTCAACTTATTGAGAAATTTACTCACTTACTTTCTTACAGTGAAATTAAATGAGGTGATTGAAACCACTCACATGTCAACATTAAGCTAGAGTTAACAATCAGTTGACCTAGCTTAATGCAAAACAATAGCAAAGTGCATTACTAGACAAAACAGGAAGGGGATGATAAGAATTATTTTTATAGGCATTGTACTACTGTAATGTCTCTTTGAGGACAATAAATAAACAATTATTTACACAGTATTTTGATTTGTAAACTATATCATTCAGTAATTTTTAAATGTTGCACTTTCAATCAACAGACTTACTAAGGATATTTCTGAAAAATGCTAAAATGTTCTTTTAACAGCCCTATTATCAAGGTATTTGAGCAATGGGAATATCAGTGTGTGTGCTCACCTGTATAGGGTGGGGCCACGATGGGCGGTCAGGTGCCTCTTCAGCTGGGCCAATGTGGGGAAATCCAGACCGCACTCCACACATATGTTCTCCTGGCCCTTCTCATGTTTCAGCTCATGAGCCCGAAGCTCACTAGGGTAAGCAAAGCCCCTGCCACACACACTGCAACTGCAGGGGCAAATGATGTGGATAAAAGGTTAGAATAAAAAAGAGGATAATGAAAGTAAAAGCTGGGAAAAAACATGTACCTGTATGGCTTCACATCACTGTGCTGCATCATGTGTCTCTTCAAGTGGCTGGTCTGAGTGAAGGCCTTGTGGCACACCTGGCACTTGTGTGGCCTCATGCCTTGGTGGGTGAGCAGGTGTGTGTGCAGGTGGCTCAGCTGCTTGAACAGCTTCCCACACAGGTGGCATCCATGTGGCTTGATGCCATTGTGCCCCAGGATGTGTGTGACCAGATTGTACTTGGAGGTGTAGGACTTCTCACACATACGACACTTCCATCTCTTCTGATCTCCACCCACATCTACATAATAACTGTCATCCACATGGACATTGAGACCGAGCTTTTCAGCACTGGTCGTCCCATTGCGAGGAGGTCCGTCACGGCCGCGATGCCTGGGACGGAGGTCCTCTCTTGGATAGAAAGAACCAGGGGAGAGGTGCATGACAGGGCCGGGCATGAAGAAGGGGTATGGGAGGAGGCTGTGGTGGAGAGATGGGAAGTAGGGAGGGTGGAGCAGGAGAGGAGAGGGAGGCCAGACAGGGGAAGGACTGAGAGGCTCCTGTTTTACCTGCACAGGTAGATTCACACCAGGTGATCTGTGATGAAGCTGGAGTCTGTTTAGTTCGATCATACCAGGGATGGGCTTAGGAGATGGGGTAGGAATAGGGTGAGACAGGACAGAGCGGGGGATGTGGATGAGGTCCACTGTCTTCTTACTGCTGCTGCTTTCTTCTGCCTCCTCCTCTCCTCTATCAGGAGATTCACCTTCCAGAGCGTCCACTTTGAGAGGAGTTCTTTTGCGTTTCTGGGACCCTTCCCTTTGGCTATAACCAGTGCCAAACATTGGAAAGAAAGCAGGTGGGCTGAATGCACTCAAGGTATCTCTGGTGGGAGATACGCTGGGGTATCTAGGAGGGGAGAATTTTGGGGGCTTAATGTAGAGCGGAGGTGGGCTTAAGTAGAAACTGTGCTGCGATGCTTGTCTCAGCTCATCCCTGAGAGAAGGGCTTCTTGCAGGTGAGAAATTCACTCTGTCTGTTTCCATCTTCTGTCTGTGTTGGAAAAAGTACCAGAGGTGGTTAAATGTCCCCAGTTAGCATGATGGAGGTAGAGTTCAGTTAGAGCAAAACTCACATCAAAGTCTGTTTGCAAGTCTTGGGGAACAGTATTTGCTGCATACATTCAGAGAAATGTTATGTAAAGCATTTTGTGGCTCCAGAGGGAGCTGTGTGAAATGTAAAAAAATTGCATTGTGTGGGTCTGACGACAACAAGTTAAAAAAAACGGTAGTACCACCTAATGTTTTTCTATCACACACACACACACCTGAAAATGAAACTGTCTGCAATTGAGTTGCGTTCTGGGTAATTTGGAAGAAGAATAATGCCTGAAATTAAGAGACAGTATCTCATTCTGTTCTACTGCATTGTTTTTTGCTGCTTTAAAATGTCCAATACAAGTCAGACAGTGTTATAGTTTGTATATAGTATAATTGCAATGCTAAATCAGTGGAACACCCATTTCACTTTAAATCAGCAATTTAACAATATGAAGTTCTGTATTACATAGAAAATTCCTGCATTAGATGTCTTTTTTAAGTAAACGTGCATAAGAATCATTAATTAACAAAAGTAAAGTCAAAGTACTTGTACTAGAATTCCCCCTCCCTTAGCTATTTGTGATGTCTTTAGACAGATGCATTAATGCAGAGGCAGCATTTTACTGTTGTAGCCTGTTATGATGAAGCTACTGTTTTATATATGGTTAGATAGAGTACTCCTGTGGTCCCAACTTGTGGGTCAAGCCCCTTCAAGGTGTCACATGATGACCCTAGTGGGTGATGAGATAGAAGAACATCCAATGTCTTTCTGTCTTATTTCTATTTATGATATGAAACTGTTCCTCTGAAGTGTCTGTGGAAGGATATAACCGTGGGCACGCATACAGTATGTCGACACCCACACATTTTAGCGTTCAACCTGAAACCTTTCACTTCTTTCTTTCTCACAGATCTCCTCCTCTCCTGAAATTAGGAAGTTATCTGTGAAATGGTCACCTCTACCTCCCGCACACTTTTCGCTTCTCCATGGCTTTTTTCTCTGCTCTGTTCATCTTTTTTTTTTGTTTTGTTTTCGCGCTGATAGCCGGGAAGAACTTCCCCTTTTCTTCTCCACTGATAATGCTACATGATATATTTAATCTGCATCTTTGTAAACAGCACAAACTGAATTCTTCAAAATTCATGATAAGCATGAAATAAAACTATGGTATGTTAAGATATTGGAGCTTTAAATAACATCTCCACTGCAGTTACCAATTACATACTTAATATGGGCTGGATGATAGTGATTGGTAAAAAGATGGTTATATGCTTAGAGAGGAACTGTCTAACTTCTGCATGACATCCTAATTGTGCTTCACAATGTTGCTCATATCTATTCTATACCTGTTAATAGCTCTCTGAGAAACTGCTGTGATCCATATCAATCTGCTGTAGCATGACCACAAGTTCTACTTTCTTATTTTATCACTGCTGGCTGTTGCAGACGCAGCGACAACTCGTCATACACACATAAAATTCATTTATTATATAGTGCAAAGAAATTATTATTTAATTTTTCATGAATCTGCAGCTTACTTTCTCAAATAATTGTTCCATCTTTTGATCAAAAATGGCAGGAAATTGTAAAAGGAATGTCTTGGTATTTTGTCTTTAACATTAATTTATTTTTCTGTTGTCGATTTATCAGCTATTTCTGTTCTTGGCTTAAACATCCGTATACATGCAGATAGTATCATATGATTGAATATTCTCAAAGTCACGTTGAAAAGATGATGACAAAAAGTGAGGATGACAAAATTTGGGAAGATGATGAGATGAAGATCAGAGCAGGAATTTCAGATAACTTCACAGGCGTACATTTGTAAAATATATATCTATCTATCTATATATATATATATA
>JAPZDY010000022.1:14474835-14498499 GCA_029783645.1 Ctenochaetus hawaiiensis
ACATTTTTAAAATATCTATCTATATATCTATATATATATATATATATATATATATATATATTAGTGTAATATCAATATATCACATGATGAAAATACACATGAGAGAAATGCAAGTATTTGGATGTGTGATTAATGATTGATAGAAAACATAAACCACATCCAGGAACACAAGAGGAAAGTTATTCTGCCTCAATTTTAGATGCATATTGAAACGTTCAAAGTGTCTTTGTCAGCCAGATTAAAATGCTCTCCTGGATACAATCCTGTTCTTTTATCCTCTTCCCCTCTCCCACCTAAGTAGCACTGTGCAGAGACCCCAGCCTGTACTTTGCAGGACCATGCATTCCAAACAATCCATTAAAACCGAAGCCCCTCCTCATATGCCAGTCCGTGCCATGTAAGTGTGTGACTGTGTGCGGCTGCAGCAAAGTCTGTGTGTGGAACTTACCCGTTGAGCGTAGCAGAGTGTGTTTTCTGTGATGCTGTGGCTGAAGTGTTGCTTGCAGCTGCTGCTCTTGTACCTGTACCTGCGTTCTCTCCCTCCTGCTCGCACTGCAACTCTCCTGACAATGAGCCGCCCGTCCACGGATAGCATTTGAAGTGACTTAAGAAAGAGAACAGGAACAATCACTTTGTTCTCATTTTTCAGATGAGTACCTTCGGAGAGAAGGAAGGAAGGGAGGGGAGAGGAAGTCAACAAGCCTAGTGCCTTCCTGCAGAAAAATAAGGAAACACTAGATAGACATCTCCATTTCTCTATGAAATAGGGATTTGCAGAGCTTTTGAAGGAATGCATGAGGCGAGATCTGATGTTGCTTGAGAAAACAATGCAATTTGAATGTTTAACAGCTGTGAAGTGACATGCTGCAGATAATCTCAGTCTTTCTCAAAGAAAAGCACAAAGGAATGTATGTTGGGAATGACAGATTGTACATTTAGAATAATAAATCTTCTAAGTTTTTAAATGTGACAAAAACATTTTAGGTTTGTGAATAGTATTAAAAGCGTTTCCAGTAAAGATATTTAAAGCCTTTAAAGGTCCAGCAGATAAAGTTTATAGTTAGTCAGTTAAGTGCATAGTATTCATTATGAAGGTACTGCGCACTACAATATTAACATTTGAATAATACAATGCAACCCAGTGGAAAAGCCTTGCAAGAAACACTACTTCTGGAAAACTTTTGATCCAAGTTTTTGTTTCCTTTTTAAGATAAAAAAAATCCTTTTTTCACATGATTATTTTAAGTGCCTTATAATTAGTATTATTGTTATTTTGTTTCCCTAATGCAAAGGCCCAACAGATGAAAACAGTAACAGACAGTGAAAAATGAATGCAGTAATAGATTAAATGTGTCAGCACAACCACTAGGAGGCAAGAGTGGCCCATTGTCTGAATGACAGTACAGTTTATGACAGCAGCTTGTCTTATTTTTGTCCTTATATGGTGATCTTCTGTCATATTTGTGTCCTGTTTGCAGGTGTGAAATCTCAATAAACAAGTGTCAGTCCACGTCTCAGTATCCTGCCAGAAGTTAGCGAACATGACCACGTTATCAGCATGTTTTTAATTGAGATGAGGTGGCAGTTAGTAGATCAGTAGGGGGCGGCAGTAATTGAGCTCATATCATTGAAACAGTGAAACCGTCTTTTACGGATTGTGGCTGATCATTAGCTGTGTTAATTAGCTCATGAGACCAATCAACCTCAGACCTGGACAATGTGTGCGTCAATTCCTGTGAGGAATTAAGGATTTTATTAACAGAAAGGAAAACTTGGGGTTGAGGTTGTGTGTGTCTGTGTGTGTCTGTGTTTCTTTTTGTCAACTCTGTGTTTGTTTACAATCATCCAGTCCATAAAAATCTCTGTGGGAAGCCCTTCCGGACAAACATGGCTGCAAGACAGACTGAGGTTCAAAGATGGCCTTCTCTTCCAAACCTTTGAGTCTGGCATTTTTCTGTTTTCAGCCCAGAAACGGATAGTCCATACGGGGAAAAAAAAATCCCTAAAATACATCTCCTTTTTTTTTTGGTAAAACAGATCAAAGTTGTATGACACTCATGTCCACTTGTACTCTGGATATTTTTAAACTCTCCTCTCCTCTTGACCTCTCTGACTCTCCCGTCATCTCTAACATGCACAGTCACGCTCCACGAGTCCTTCAGTAATGACCCTCAATAGCAAGAAGCAAAGCAGACCACAGAGCTGGCTGGCCCTTTGACCCGGCCCGTCCAGCGGTCAGCTTCATTTCCAAAGGTGACAGTGACTAGAACGGGCTCATTAAGGATCTCTAAGTGGCTTTTGGGTTTCTGTGTCACTCTCAAAAGAAAAACTGGAAGTATATAAGACATGTCAGTGGCACCAAGAACAGAAGAAGCACAGGAGCATCTGAAACAGTAGGAGCTTGAAATCCACTATTCATCAAGAAATTAAGCAACAAGTGAGTTTTACTTCTGTAGATTTGCGTATGCCTGATTAGCTTAGATTTGGTGCGTTTATGTGCTACTAACAAGTTTTATCTTTCTGCATCTTTCTGTCTCTCTCTCTGCAGAAATGACTGGAGCAGCTGTGTCCGTATGCCTACTTTTTCTCCTGTCTGTATGTTCAGCGTGTTACATATCTAACTGTCCTATTGGAGGGAAGAGGTCCATCATGGACGCTCCACTGCGCAAGGTGAGCTGCTTTTTACCACAGCTTCCTTTGTGAAAACTCTGACGCTTACAAACAGATAAAATTTTGCTAGATTTAGAGAGGGTTATTGAGTTGAGTTCATTTTCTTTACAAGCCCAAAATCACACTTCGTCCTGGAGAGTTTATGTTAGTTAATGGCACATATGAATGTACAGCAACTGACACTGTCTGTTCAGATAAGAAGCAACTGAAGAAAAAATTTCAACAACACAACCTTGTTCCATTTTCAATTGATGCTCAAAAAGAAAAGCAAAAATACATTTAATAAACACCTCATGGCTTCAACTGCTTCACTAGAAAATATCTGCTCACATAAAAGTTCTGATTTTAGACCAAAAGCTGTCATAAAGGAAAGAAAAGGGAAAATTCTCAATCAGAAAACTTTACTTATAACCACAAAGGGTTAAATTGCTGCAAGCTAATTAACAGCAATAACAATCATTTGCTGTCTCTTCCAGTGCATGTCCTGTGGCCCCGGAGACAGGGGCCGCTGCTTTGGCCCCAGTATCTGCTGTGGGGAGGGCCTCGGCTGCCTGCTGGGCTCCCCAGAAACAGCCAGCTGTGTGGAAGAGAACTACCTGCTCACTCCCTGCCAGGCAGGAGGGAAACCCTGTGGATCTGAGGGTGGACGCTGCGCTGCTTCAGGACTCTGCTGTGATGCAGGTCAGTATTCAAACACTTTATTCAAGTTAAAGTTGAAATAACATGAAAATAACAATCTGTGAGTAAAAGTCTTGCATTCACAATTGTACTTAAGTGAACATACAAAGGTATTATTGGCAAAATTTATTTAAAATATAAAGTACTCACTTTGCAGGCCAAATTGTTCTGTCTGCTCTGCCCGAGTGCTGTTGTTTTATACCATTTTATACTGTAAAAACTACTGCATTGTGTTACTATGTAAACATTTCAATATAAAGCTGAAGTGGAGCTGAGTTTTGTTATTTTATGTACTATTGAGTGGTTCAATATACTGTTGAACAATGCATTGTATTTTATAAAAAAAAATGAATGTATAGAAGATATAAAGGAAAAATAAATAAGTAGGATAAAATTTACTTGAGTCAAGTGCAAGTGCTTTACTTGTACCTAAGTATAGTACCTGATGCATATGTACTTAGATATTTTCCGCCACCCCATACAAAATTTATTTCTTTGCTTATGAAGTATCTTTTTATTCACAGCGTTGATTTAGCTAAATGATACTCATAACTGCCTATGCAGCACAAGAACAGTGGTTTTGAACCTGGTTTCCTCATGAATTTATTGTGCAATTTTACAAATTCTGCTCAAATAAGAGGCTTGATCCCTGTCAGAGCCAGTAATACATTTAAAACACATGCTCTTTTGCCCATGTACAGTGCAGTTAGTTGAGCAGCGACCTGTGTTTTGCGTGTTTTGCGTTTGAGTTCATGGTCCCGGGTCAAAATAACCTGATAACAACAAACTGTAAAGTGTCCGCCTGCAATAACAGAAAACCATGTTCTCAGTAGTAACGCCTCCTCTATTTATTTTTTGTCGAAACCCCTCCACAGAGAGATGCACCACAGACCAATCCTGCCTCAATGAGGACGAAGGTGACGACCAAACCAGCCAATTCGAAGGCAGCGACCCTGCTGACATCATCCTCAGGCTGCTGCAACTGACTGGGCACTCTTCTTCTCATCGGATTCACCAATGAGCCGCTCCGAACACCTCATGAGAAACAGCTGCAGAGACGAAATGGGACTTGTAGTTGTAGTTCATATGACCATACCTCTCTGTTCTTTATCTGTCCTCTCTCCCTTGGAGTGCTTCTGTAGAGTGCCTTTGTCAAAACATTTTTATGTATGGAAATATGGATGATTACTGACTGTGGTCATCCACATATCTGCATGTTGAAATAAAATTTTGAGAGAGTATAAAGTGTTGCCTTTTTACTTCAGAGCCACCTGATGCCACTTGTGCATTAAACCCCCAAAATGGCTGCAATGCAGACAGTTTGAACTCTTGAATCTAAATCTTTAAACAAGTCAGCAGAAGGCTTATCAGGCTCAGTGTTACACTGTATTCTACTATCACCAAATGTACAAAGCCCACAGCTGACTTTATCTTTCAAATGTTCAGCTTTGCATAATCATGTAACAGAATCCGAAGGATCCTCACATGACGCTTTGAGCGTTTTCGTGGCATATCCAGTGACACAATATCACTGTTGCAACATTAATAACAGTTATCTTGTACGGTAGTCACCTTTGATCCATTTTTTTGTGAACTTCTCAGTTTAACCATAAGCTCTTGTTTAAAGACAGAGGAAAACACTAAACAAATTAATCATAAACAGCCGAGTCAAGGAAGTTATCACTGTTAAACACCGATAAGAGATTATTGGCATTGTGCTTGATTTAATTATTTGGTCTTATCTTGATCTGCTCAGTGAAAGCTCCTTTTTTGGAGAACTTATCTTAACTGGTGACATCAGCTGAGTAAAGTACCTCTGTGTCAAAAAGTAGAGTATAGTTCACACTGCTAAAGTTGCATTAAACTTAAGCAGGGCTCTTAAACAGTTGTTGAAGTATTTGGCATAAATGTCAAAACTAAATCTATTAATAGAATGGATAATAAATTATATGTTGCACAAATCATTTTTTAAAAATGCATGTTTTAACGTATGCTCTTAGAGAGGAGAACTGTGAACGAAACATTGAAAAGCTGTGGTGCAAAACTTCTCATAACCTTACTTGGCTGCAAGAAAATTTTAGAAAAGTTGACTTTAACATCTAATATTCTGTTATTGAAGAAAAAATAACATCTTCTCTAAAACTCAGGGTTCAGCAAAACTCCTTTTCATTGATTATTTTCAAAAAGATTCACTGATTAAGGGAAGAAAATTAGTGAAGAGTTTTGTAGAGCAAATGACAGAAAGGCAGGAGTGAAAGAATGTGCTACAGGAAGGACACAGAGTAAAGGACACTGAGGAAAAGGATGAGAAAAAAGGAACAGAAACTGAGAATTGAAGGGAGGAAAGAGGATGAAGAAAGAAAGAAACTAGCAAACTCAAACCTTCAGCAACTTTGTATCCACTATGCAGTTTTTTTTAGCTGTGATTAATGCAATCTCATCATATGTTATTGTGTCACAAAGACTTTTAAGATCCTTTCATACAGTTTTCATGCACAGGCCACAACACTTGATAATACAGTCACACTTGTACTCTTTTTCCCTCAGTGAAAGGGTTGAGTAACTCCAGTGTAGTCACCCTGTACCTCTTTTATCTCTCCGTCTGTCCTTATCTGTGGAGGTAAATCGTTTCAGAAGTGGGCTGGAGCTGCCTTAATTGGAGACACCTGTAGTTAATAATTACCAAGCTGTTTTTAGAGTGTATAAAACAAGCAGACCACCAATGCTCACTTTACCTTCACTGCCTGTCACCACCATGTCCTTCTCTGGAAAGTACCAACTGGAGTCTCAGGAGAACTTTGAGCCTTTCATGAAGGCCATTGGTAAGAGTTCAGCTTTCTTTCATTAACTTTTCTGTTTGTTTGTGTATGTGTGTGTGTGTGTAGAATAGCTAAAAGTGCCTGTAAAACAGAACTTTTCTGTAATAAAAAGTTTTTTTTTTTTTCAACTGTCAAATGTGGTTAGCTTACTTATCTGATAATGGTAAATTATGGTTGCTTATTAATAATAATATGCTTCTCCGTTGTAGGTCTCCCTGATGACCTCATCCAGAAAGGCAAAGACCTTAAGAGCATCTCTGAGATTGAGGAGAACGGCGACGACTTCAAAGTAACCATCACCACAGGCACACAGGTCCTTGTTAACACCTTCACAATTGGAAAGGAGGCAGAGATGCAGACTCTCACTGGAGAGAAGATCAAGGTAAGGGCAAGGATGCAAAATGTAAAGCTGCAAAAATGCATACTAACTAGAACTATTATAATTCTATGCTAATGATGCTAAACTTTCTTGCACACTGTTCCACATGTATAAAACACCGGCCTGTGCTTCTTTAAGGCCGTGGTTCATCGTGAAGGCAAAAAGCTGAAGGTCTCCCTCAAGGGAGTTGAGTCAGTCACTGAACTGGTGGATGCCAGCACAATTGTCAATGTGAGTAGACAAAGTCCTGCATAACTTTGCCAATTCAGTTTTAACATGACAAACAAGTCTTAATTTTACTCTTTCTTTTCTTTCCAGACTATGACTATTGGTGGCATTGTATACAAAAGAGTTAGCAAACGTGTGTAATTTTCTGCACTTGGGATAATAAAATGTGAAAAAGCAGAACTGTCTTGGTTTCTTTGGGTTACAATGGCAGTGAATATCAGGATGCCTGCAGGCTAGTTAGCTTCCAAATGGTAATTTGGTGACTGGCAATTACATCAGCAATGCCTGATTTTGCTATCATGTAACTTTTAATAACAAATACAACATCACCAGGACCATGATGGCCATGTGTTAAAATCTAGTTAGGAATTTCTTTAACGCCAGCTGGGTGAAAGGAGACAAAACTTGGTGTGTAGACCTAAAAGAGCATTTGTAGCTTGTGATGGCTAATGCTTATTTTGATGCCAGGAGTTTGCTTGTTCACATTATTTGACACTTCAACAGGTACTGCAGCATAGATAGCAGGTTTTTTTTTTAATCAAAACCCATGTCAAATCTGGTCCCAGTTACACCTGCAGTAAAAGCAGTACCTCCGCATTTGGACAGACTTATTACATATGCAGGCATGGACAAGGCCCAAAAGCAAAATCTGGTGTTGTCAGAGCCTTGAATGTTAGTAGGAAAACTCAAAGGGCCAAGGAACTGATCATAGAGAAGGTTGTATAATCTAACACACATGCTGAGAAAAGATCTTGGTGCAAGAATGACTAAAGTCTGCAGATTAAGTCCACTGAGTTAAGCTTTATCTGTCTAGTGTCCTTAAGAAGCCTCTGTGTCCCAGCGGTATCAGGCCACCAGGCCACCCTGCCTGATCCATGTACAATTTGAAAAGCCCAATGGTAAATAAACATTCAATGTAAAACTTTGATTTCATTTCACAATTTAACTGAATCTAATTTCTGGCATTTTTAATTTTGGGCCTTTTTCAATGTCTATTTCTAAGTATTCTGAAATTTACTGAGGATTTTTTGTAGTTAAATTGTTTGCCTATTAGGAAGTTGTAAAAGATTAAACCGAGCATTTTTCTCGGAGGCCAAAACAGTTACAATGCTCGTAAGACTCAAGTGTACCTGCCTAAACCTGCTTTAATGTGTCTGTCAGAGAGCACAGTTGTAGTAATGATGGCATGATGAGCAACAGGTGAACAAGAGTGCTGCATGCTTAAAACAATACTGCTTTTTCAACAAACGTTTGAATTTTGGCACATCCACTTGGTTTACTCTGAAAACAAAATGCACACATTTGATGTGACATCTTTTTAATGAAAAGTGTAAAAGACAGTAATCATGTGACATAACTGAGTAGACTCACACACCAAATACTCAGAGAAGTGTTAACAGTAAACAATAGGATTTGTGTTTTTCTTGATCTTAAAATGAGTCCTGTGATTACTTCTTGCGGTGAAAGAGATTCTTGATTCCCTCCTCCATAGCCTTGGGTTCATGCATCATGGTCATTGGTTTGTTCTTCAGAGCAGCGTCTCTCATACTGTGGTAAACGTACTCATTCTGCTTGAACATCCTCAGCTCCATCTCTGTCTGCACCCGCATTAGCTGTGTAAATATTTAAGGAGAAAAACATTAAGCTTAAAATGTTCACCTATTGACTTAGTTGTAATGTGTAAAAAGGCTTCTAATCTGGACAGTTTAGATTAGCATTTGGATCACCTTGTACTCGAGTGGTATAAATAGCAATCCTTCGTTACTGGCCTTACCAAAGCTAGTAATTGAACTGTGTCAAAGTACTTTGCCATTTTCTTAATAGCTAATCTAGCCAAAAACATAATTTAAAAGGGCCAAATAATAGTTCAGCCACAGTTCAAGTAAACTTTGCAGAGTTTTAAACTTAAATCTGCAATTACTAATATTTGGGAAACATGACAGTCGATATATGACCTTTTGCAGCAATGGCAACTTTATTATCTATTTTGAGGTGTTTTTTTGGGCCACATTGCAAATGCCAGTCCAATATTTACAGCTAAACAATTAACTGAAAGTTTTGATAAAATACTGTAATGCTGAAGGGAGCTTCAGATTGAAGTTAATCACTACAAGAAACCCCATTCACATTGTCACAGATTTTTATATCAGCTCTGTTGTTGTTATCTAAAGAAACTGGTCACAGCCAAATCACATCAAGATCATTTAAGCTCTTGGAAAAGCAACTTAGCTGCTGTCTGCCAACTATTTCTCCAACAACAGAAACTGATATTTATCCAAAAAGTAACAATTCAACAGAGCCAAACAAAAGCATGAAACATGAACATGCAGTTTTGTATACTCATTTTGAAATTTTGAGGTGTTTACCTCCAGGTCCTTGGTAATAGGATGTGTTGGGCCATGGGTGACCATGAGAATAGCGTAAGCCTTGCAGATCATCCCATGACCAACCTCTATCTCCCCGGCCTGCCAGTGAGTCACTCCTGCTCGCATGGCGGCCATACCGAGCGCAGCATTGTTGGGGTGGTACAGTTTCCTGTCAGGGTAAAGATTTTGATTTGTGGAGGTATTTGCTGTTTCTATGCAGTTTTTCACACTGAATGGAAAGGATATGGTGTGTTAGATACCCACATGGATCACAACTGCTTAGTATCTTTGTACTCACATGTATCCTTCCACCATTTTGCGGGCATAATCCGAAGCGTCATTGAAGTACTGCAGGTACGCTTGCACCTCACTCATTGTGCTCCATATCCTCAGCAAGTAGATGTGAGTGTCAGCCAAAATTGGCTCTGCTTTCTCTATGCACTGCCTGCAGATTTTTACCACCTAAAGAAGTAGAAAACAACATGAAGAAAAAAATATTTAGAGACACAGAAGTAAGTTGAGGCAGTGGAGAAAGAACAAGTCTTGAATTGTGTTGTGTGATTTGTCTTTCTGGAGCCACTTAATCTGTTTTTAATTAGTGTTGTAAGAGATTTTATGCAGTACCTCATGGTAATCTCCATTTAATCGAGCATTGTCCATCTTCTCCAGCATCTCAAAGCAAAATTCTGTTGCCTCTTTCACCTGCTCCTCTGAAGGCTAAGAGATTAAGATGGAATACATTAATAACAGTTTTGAGAACTTTAAATCAACAGAAGCACTGAAATGCAACACTGAGGACTATTTACTTCAAAAGACAAGTTTGCGATGTCTAAGTCCATAAAGGTAAAGGTCTGATTATTTTCTGAAAGATAATGACTTTTATCTATTATTTACACCTGCTGTTTGTAACCTATGACACATACAGTCCACACACACACACACACACTGGTAATAATATTAACAGGAGTGTAGAGCCTTGTGTTTAAAAGATTACGATAATGTCAAGTCGTGTCTTTCAAGGCCATGGAATTACCTCATTTTTTATGGTGTGTCATGAATTGGGTTACACGTCTCACTTCTAAGTTTGGTGTTGAACATTAAATGTGAACTATATAAACAGATAAGATAATTACTTTTGGTAACTCATAAAACATTAAAATGCAGGTATGGCCTTGAAGTAATTGATATTATTGAGTAAATTTAAATTATTGTGTTTTTCTTCCTCACTGTTTTTCAAATGTATGTGTGAATGCGGGAACACATACAGTTCGGAAATTGAATTCACTGGGAGTTTCGTTCATATCATTGCTTAAAATAGTCACAGTGTCTCTGCTTCTCATGTTTCTCCTTTGTCCTTATCATCCATGTCAGTACTTGATGCAGCGGGAGAGTCCGGTCATCTCTGTCTTGCACAGTATTAAACTACATCAAAATCAACACAGACTTGTGTATAAACACAAACCTTGACTCCGTCCACTTCCCTTCCTGCCATCTTCAAGTCATCTTTGATGTGGTTCTTGCAGTGCTCACAGGCACAGTCAAAGAAGTACTGTGCCTTCAGCATTCTTTGTCTCTCCTCTGACAAATTCAAGAAGTCCACGTAGGAGACTGTCAGCTCCTCTCCCTCTGCGATCTTACCGAGAGAACGCAGCTCAATCCTAAAGAAGAGAAAACACCGTTACATGCAAGGAAACACATAGAGAATGACTCGTTTATTCATTAAATCCTTTGGTTTTTCACACAGTCTGATTGATGGTGAAACCCTGTTCCATAGTGTTTCAGTTCAGTCAATCGAAGGATTGAAAGAGTTATGAATAAATACCACGAAGATTATTTCACACTTAAGCAAAAATTCAGCACATTCTATTGTTATTGTACCACTTTTCTAAATTTAAATGTGTTTACATGTTACCAAGAATATTTAGATATGTGTCTGGAGCATTTCTCTCTTTTTTTCATTCACTGTTCAGATAATTGAACTTATCACCGTTTAATTAGCTTTTTTCTTTTTTTTTTTTTTACATTTTGCAAATGTGCAAAAATAAATTTAGGAATTGCTTCCAAAAACAAATGTGAAACAAAATTTGTAAGCATTTAGAAAATGCTAAAGCAAAGAAAGGTAATAAAAGTCTTTAACATGAAATAATCATTGATATTTATCATAAGCATTCGATTTTTACATAAATATGTAGTTTTTGTTATGGTTTAGCCTGGAGTTAAGTGATGTTAGAGGTGAAATAATGGCAATGAAAGTTTTTATTATAGATGAGAGAAGCTGCATAAGTTTCCCTGCACAACATGTGCTGGTGAACTGGACAGTCAAACCCACTTGATCACTCATGGACAAACACACAAGGAAAAAAAAAACGAGCAGCACATGAGTGAAACAGTATGGACATGACAGACAGATTATTTGTGACTGAAAAATAAGCTTTCAACAAGTGAAGAAATATGAAGAGGAAAGCTATTTGTTCCAGCTTTTGGTTACACTAAATAAGCTAAATTAAGGTTAGGTCATTCAGATAGGACATTAACATGTGATGTGATGAGTCATATCAAGTGTACAGTGCATACTACAGTTCACGACTAAGTCTTCCATTTTCTACAAAGGATGGACAGAGGGAAGATGGCGGTTATTTGTGAAGATGATTGAGCTTTTGATGTCATGGTCTCAATGGTGCTCTACTAAATAACACTTAAGGAAAGGCTTGGGTTGAGGTAACGCACCTCTGATGAGAATGAAACATAGTATTCACAGCCGATTGACTGAAAGACAAACAGGAAGCAGTTTTACACCAAACCTGATAACCTGGTAAACCTGATTCACACAATACACAACAGCATGTAAAGCACACACACACAAACTCTAAAAACATTAAGCATTTTTTTAAAATTTTTAATGTCATTAGAGTCTATTTAAGCTGAATGCAAACAAATTTTTCAATGAAAAATATCACTGAGGAGTAACTGCTAAAGTGGTTTGGTCTTTACTTACTTTCCATGGTTAAGGATCACGGTGCAGTTTGGCCAGCAGTCATGATTCACCAGGCACAAGTTTGGAAAAAGACCAACTCCTACTGCCTGCAGGCCTCTCTGGTCACTCAGAGTGAAACCATTACAGTTAACCTGAGGGAGGGAGGAGGCATAATTATATGAAGACAGTGCTGAGAAAAACAGTGGAGTTTGTTATATGACAGAAATTCAGTTTTGAAGATCTTTAAACAACATGAAGAAACTGAGAATTTCAAAACCATATTCACTTCTATGTCTTCTCCTATTTCTTTAAGGATCAAATGCCAAAAGGCAATGTCACTCTAACACCCCTATATATAGCTCACATTGTAGAAGGAAGAGTCACAAACTTAATCTGAGGGGTCTCATGATGATAAAAAGAAAATAAAAGTTTTTTTGTAGTTCTTAAAGTCTACCCCGGACCTGTTTTGCTAAAACTCTGCTCCAATGAATATTTTGTGGCGTGCCTACATGAAAAGTCAAAGGGAACCTCTGAAATCAAAGCAATTTGTTTGCCCTCAATCAGATATTCCTGATCCGTCATCACAGGCCACAAGCTGCTCCCATGACTGCTGCTTGCAGTGGTTGAGTGGTAAAAGGGCTCATCATGATGGCTGTATTAGCATGAGCCTTAACTTTAGGAAACATGACAAGATTCAGCCATAGATGTTTGAGTGTCTGTCAGACACAAACTGTGAAGGGTCTGTTGTGCAGCAAAACTAGCCACTAGTAGACATATCAGAATTGTAAGTGTCTTTCGCCTGTTTTCTTTGTTTATGTTGTTTGTAAGCTTGTCACTCAACTATGCTAATATAGCATTAGCGCTTGTGAACATACAGTACAGAGTCAGTTTATATTCACTACCTCCACACTCTACAATGTTTTCTGTGAGAACTTTCATAATGCTAATGCTAACCCTCTTTCTCTATCCTTATAAGTCAGCTCTGGGCTGGATGGTACAAAACCTTATGTCTGTGACTGACTTCTGAATTTGTGACGTGCCAAATTCAGTTTGGATAGCCTTGATTCTCAGATTGTTGGGGATGTGCACTGAAATCTACATCTATTTTTTTTTGTCACATATTATCCGACTACTTCATGTTTGCCACATTTTTGCCTTTGGGTGGCCTGGTGACCTGTCACTGGTAGATACTTAACATGAGCTTCACTGTTGGATGCAGAAACTTCACTGTTTGTTTTGATAGCTTTGGTTATTAACACTCTGTGCTGAACAACATGTCCAGACATTTTATTACAAATGGAAATTTCTTCTATGAATAACATTTCCCATTAACCCGACACTTTGTGTGTCAGTTGTCCGTGAATCATTGAAGCCAAATGGCACAGTTTCTGCTGTAAATTAAATACAGAGGAACATGTTCTAGTTGATCAGTAGTAACCTTTTTACACTTGGACAGCCATTGCTTGTGGGAGAAATAAAAATATTTAATCTTTTTGAGTTGACTGGAACAACTGAGCACATTAGTTTTGGTACCTGGACGAGAGGGGTGGACTTAGCTCACCATCTATCTGTACTTTGAGGAAATGTGGTCCTGATTTTATGGTTTTGAACTTGGGCACATGATGGGAAAATGTGTGATGCCCAGTAAAGAGATGACACGAACAAACGCACCACTCCAAAAATATGTGAGATGTCATCAATCGTGTGCTGCTTGCTGTTACGGGGCCAGTAGTCGAGGAAGTTGTGGATGTCCACTTTTAACTCCTTCAGCTCATCTTCTTGCATGTCAGCAATGTGGTCCTCCAGTTCATCCAGTGTGGTCAGCTGCATGTCAGACACCACACTCCCCTCCTTGTCAAGGCGCCACATGATGCGAGCAACCAAACTAACCATAAAAAACAATAGAGAGGAAGAGAGGTGACTGCAAGTGTCATGAGAAGAGCAGACACATATTATCCCAAGAGAAAAGTGCCTTGAAGTCCTCTTTCACTTGTTGTGTGGGTTCTTTACCAGTGTTTTATCAACAACAACAAAAACAAAAAAAAATCTAAATCTAAATCTATAATAACGTATCATGTAACACCTTTCTACAACTCCCTATTTTTCCATTTCCTTCCACTCACCGGATGCTCTCATTCGGTGCTTTGCTGTAAGCTTTGATGGCACTACATTCTTGCTTGTGTTCAGCCCAGCCAGCACGCTGGCAGGTTCGGTCACAATAATGGGCAAATTTGCACTGGCCGCACCTCTGTAGCTTCTCTTGTCTGCGGAAACAACTGTGGCAAATACGCTCCGCTAGACTGCAAAAAGAGAGAAGAGGAGAAAAGGGAAAGATATAATACAGGACATGCATGTTGTATGTATGTATGAGAGTTGTATGTATGTATGAGAGTTTGCCTTAACATGTTGGCTTCACCTTACTGGTGGCCAAATGCTGTTTTAGTATTTTTCAGCTTTTCTATGTTTTTCAATATTTTAAGAATAATTATCATAAAATATGGCCAACTCAGCGTTCCCATACTAAATGTGACAGTCCTCATCAACAAATTAAAGTAGCTCCAAAAAAACTACATGTATTGCTGACAGTGGGATTGCTAGGAT
Organism: Ctenochaetus hawaiiensis; assembly: GCA_029783645.1. NCBI lineage: Eukaryota > Metazoa > Chordata > Actinopteri > Acanthuriformes > Acanthuridae > Ctenochaetus > Ctenochaetus hawaiiensis. Next base: position 14,489,551 of record JAPZDY010000022.1, read on the forward strand.
TGTGGATACTTCTAAAATAGAGAAGGATTGGTGTAAAGACAGTAAAGTCTGTCACTTATTCATCACTTATCCTTTGCAGATGTACTGCAGCCTGGAGCCGATCAATGCAGATGCAAGGCATGTGGCGGAATACATGCTGGACAGATTGCAAGTTCATCACAGGGCTGACGCATAGTGACAAACGATCATTTATGTTTACATGCAAACCACAATTTAGAGTATGATCAGCCTAATCTGCATATCTTTGTACTGCAGGAGGAAAATATGCAAACTCCACACAAAAAATATTAGGTTCAAATTCAGAACCTGTGAAGCAAACATGCTAACAACTGTACCACTGTACCATGCCAACCGGACTCTGTCATGTACTTGGACTTTACATCCTGTTCTCACACAAAACATTTCCTTTAGATATAACCTGTTCTTTAAGATATTAAAAAGACCCTTAAAGATTACTGGAAAAAAATGTTTGTATTTTTGTCTCTGAAGGAGACAAATGAAATTAGTGACAAGGATGCAACACTCTTGAGTCAATAACAAAAAACAGTAAAATCAGATTTCATGGCCTCCCAAAACAGGAAAAACCAAGATATTGTGGATAAAAGACCACATCCTCCTCCGATGTCCACACATCCACAGCATGTATCATCACTGTACCTGTCAAACACAACAGCTGAAAGACCTTGCTCTGAAAAAATTACATCTCCAGCCCAAAACTCCTTGGTAGCCTTCAGACCCCTCCCCTTTCCAGGTGAATCAAATATTGCCACGTTCTCCATGGTAGTCGCACTGGTAGTCACACTTCCTGAGATGCTGGCGAGCAGGGACTCAGCAGTGAGTAAGTAAAGAGAGTTTTCAGTGGTAGAGAGAAGCTAAATACAGCAGCAGTGTAGTTAAGGAACTGGTAGACCAATCCGTGCCCTTTGTGTTCTTCAATGACAACTGCACATTCCACACCCAAGGTACTAAAATAGCAGCCCACCTCTTGAACTGTACCAACAGACACAGAAAATAGGTTGGTGGTGATTTGTCTCATTAGTCCACTGAAAGATAATATGTCTTAAAAGGACAAACTTGTCAATAAAGCTTGTCTGAGAGAATTAAAACTCAGTTATTCTGTCAAATTCTTTTATTTGTAGGAATTAATGGTGTTTCTTTTTGCTATTTGCCCTGTTAGCTGATAGAAATTCCCCCATCCTGATCATGCATTGGTTAGCGTCTGGTCCCTGAGGTTTATTTTTGGCCCTCAGCTGCTGCTGTCTATCAGGAGTCTGCGGTGACGCTGGACAGCTGCGAGAAGTTTGACATGAGCAGAGCTGATTTATCTCTGTGCCTCTACTCTGTTCTGGTGCTTTCTCTAACTTACTCTTTCTCTGTATTTATAACTTGAGTTATGATGTAACAAAACATCACTGCTTTCATACACTGTTAAGGTCGGGGGTGGGGCAAGTTATCAGGTCCCCAGAATGGAGGCCAGCATCCTTTACACCAGCAATGAACACAACTAGTATACAATGTACAGTAAAAGAAATAAATTGCAAAAATGTGCTTAAACTATTTGTTATGTTAATATAATATGATAAAATTATTTGACCTCTGTTCCACAAAGGTCTTTTCTTACATTAAGAAAAATTTAAATGAACAAACAAATAGTAATTCTATTACCTGTCTTTGATGATAAAATAAGAAACATTTAGAAGCTCTGAAGATTTCAGACAGAGCACTTATGAAAAAAACATTTGCAAACATTTTGTCTTGATTGTTTTATTCCATATACAGCATTTGTATTCGTTCCCATTTAAAACATTTAGGTGTACTTAATGCACTGTGTGTGTTCCTATTATTAGCTCTTTCTCTTGAGAGCAGCTGCCAATTGCATGGCTCTTTCTATCTAGTTGTAAATTAGCTGACAAATAATTCTTTCATAGTTTACACCAATGACATTTTTTAGCAACAAAAACATGATGATAACTTAATAAAAACTAATTTATGATTTAAAAACTAAGATGAAGTCTACTGACATACAATAAGCAAGGGATTGTCAGGTAGTTTTTACTTTCAAGGTGAATTCTACATTCATGTCACTCTCCAAAGAAGTCAACATGCATCCCTGAGGGGAAGTCATTGTCCAGAAGCAGCTTCATCAGTTTGGCTGCAGGCTCCCGGCAGGGGAGCAGATGATTACTGACACCTGTTAACCTCTGAATGTCCCTCTGCATCTCTGTGTCCATGGGACCTGAGTGACACCACAAAATCAGCAGGTCAGAAAAAAGTCATATGTCACTATTTGTCATATTTTCTTCTCTCAAAATTTTAATTTCTGTATAAGTTTTTACACTTAATTTTACAAAGCACAAAAGACCTATAGTTATTTCACTGTTCATGTTTTGTATGGCTAATATAACATTTTGCCAACATTAGACTACCAGTGTCACTTTAATACTGATGTTGACTTGCGTGCATCATCCCTGTTAAGAATAAATTAGTAATACATTAATATTTTCAATACATAAAATCTTAAGGTCTGAAATGTGAAAAGCCAATGCACAAATGCTTTAAACCTGCACTCTTTCTAATGGCCAGAAGTTTGGACTTGATTTGATTTGATTTATAACCTTAGTAGTTTTCCTAATGAGTTTATGGTCTCAATCACTAGTTTTAATCACCAGTCCCCTTCTTTTATATAGCCAGTGGATACACCCCTGGTCCTCCTATTAAGTTGTATTTACCAGGAGAGTAGCTGAGGACTTTGACATTTGGCTCCTCCTCAGCCAGCACACTGAACATCATCTTCCTGGCTGCTTTGGCAGTGCAGTACAACACCCAGTACGGTAAGGCCTGTATTGCAAACACTGATGACACATTGACCACACTCCACCGCAGGCCTGGTCTGCATGGAAATACCTGCAGGATTCCTGCAGTCAGTGCCAGAGCAGAGCTGACGTTGAGAGACAGATGAGAGTTCACCTTATCAAAGTCGGTGAAACTTAGAAAATGGGAAATGTTGCCCAAAGAGGCTGCAAGAAAAGGGAGAAAGAGGGGTTGGTTTGTTGGGGAGGGAGGAGGTGGAAAAGTAAGATGACAAAGGGAATAACATGAGATCAGCATTACAGATTTCAAGAAGGACCGTGAGACTTACAAGCATTGTTGATGAGAAGCACATGATCAAATTTATTTTCAGCTTCCTGCCTTGCAACCCTGACTGTTTCATTCACCCCCTCTCTGGTGCTCAGATCGACAGCCACGCAGTAAATCACAAGCTCAGTGAAGCGCTGCAGCTCCTCCTTCAGTTGTTTCAGCAGGGTTTCAGTGCAGGCCACCAACACGAGGACAGAACCAGGCTCCAGCAGGTAGGACACCTTGACAGACAAAAAACCATATTTGTTTTTTTGCTTGTCTTTCTCAAATTTTTAACTTATTTTTTCTACTAGTTAATGGATTACCTCATGTGCCAGCACCTTCCCAAGTCCCTTGGAGGCTCCTGTGATGATGCAGATGCTCCGGCCCAGAGTCTTCTGGTTTGTAGAGTCCAACATACTGTCAAAATTTCTCTGAGGACAATACTGATGACCAGAGAAGAGCACACTGCCTTGGCCAACTTGTGAGACGGATGTGAACACTGAGCTGCTTTTGTAGCCCAACATGACCAAGCAGAACTAATGTATTTCATGTGCTATAGTTTACAATGAAAAGAGATTTAAAAGAAAACAAGAATTTCAGGAATCTATCTGGAGTGTTAAAATAAAAACTTTAGCATATGAAAAAAACCACACATTTAAAAGGCTTCAAAAGTATTTTGAAAAACTACTGAAATTAGTTTTTGTAATCGCATATGATATTTTATAATGTCTTTTTAGAAAAACTAGACACTATAAAATTATCCTTAAAGGTGACAAACTATTTAGAGATTTAAGTAAAACCTCAAATATGATAAAATGGTACACTGTAGCCTTCATACATATTGAGCTATATAACTGTAACTGATAAAACACAATAAAGAAATAAGTGACATTAAAGGCGAAGATATCAAACAGCAATGACACTGATAAAGAAAGATAAAAGATACAGACATAAAAACACAGAACACCACATCAGATAATAATGTTGCAAAACTACACCAATGAATGATCAAGATGATAAAGGTATTTCAGTATTGTACGTGATATTGGTTTCCTTTAGAACATAGGGACTGAATGAGTTTTGGAGGAAATTAGCTTTTCAGTGGGGGACGTAGACTGGCTTCATTCATGCATTCATAGATAAAAATGACTGAACACTGTTGCAAGGTGATTGATACTTTATCATGAGTGCATGAAGTGTAACGAAGGTAAACAGTCAGTTGTTAAATGGCTGACATAATCAATAAACCTAGCTTGTGCCTGTCAGTGTTTAATGGGAGGGTTGATGTCTGTCTCTCTGTGACGTCTCTGGCTATTGGACTACAATGGTAAACACTGAGACTTCACAATAAAATTCGCAAGTTACTCTGAATTGAGGATATTTTTAAACATTACTATGCGTAAATAGAAACAACAACAAAGATAACCTTTGAGACACTTCTCAGCACCCACTGATAACAAGAGATACTCCCACAGTCCTTTGATTGTGCCTCCAAAAGACAATCCTTTGCCACATGCTCTAACATTAAGAAAAGAGATGAAAATGCTTTAGGTTACAGCCCACAATCTAGGGTATAATTCTTTCCGAGACACAAGGTTAATATGGTGTACCAGAACTACATGGACTGTATACATGAATAGGGACAAAGAAGTGAAGTTATAAAATTAGGGGGTAACAATGTGGGAACCGAGGATTTACACTGAGAGTATTTTAAGTTAATTTTAATATCACAGTGTGCAATATGACCGTCTAAGTTCTGGCACTGACAAGGACCTTAAAAATAAATTACACAGTAAGTAAGTTGAACTACCAGATAACTGTTCTAATAAAAGTATGACAATCCTTTAGAGCAGCAAACAGGTCATGTGCGGTCACGAGCGAGTAGCAGCTGAGAGTGTGAACTTTTGTTCGGCTGTTTGGATGTCTTGTATAGCTACTGCATATTTTTTTGTCACTGGATCTGCTCAGTTATGGATGCAGGTACCACCAGACTGAAGGGCAGCTTTTGTCCTCAAGCTGTGATACCTTTAAACTCTTCCTTTGCACTCAAATGTAAAAAATAGTTTTATTTGTATGAACTTTTTGAATCATTAATACATTCACATTATTTTCTGTTTTCAGTTGAGACAGAAATATGGAAGAAGAAATTAGAGAAATTAAAGCACCCCATCTTCATCTCTAGAAAACCTGATGCCTGTGTCTTTCCCAACCACACTTACAGGAATTATTGGTGAGAGTCCAAGTACAGGCTGCAAGCACATGGACACCACTGCCCCCCTGTGGACAGTGGAGCAAGTGTCACAAAAAAGGATCTCCTCTTTGTAACTGTAATAGTTAATAGAGAAAAAATATACTATTATACATATTATATAAATCCCACAGTACATAACTATAGAAAACTACATTGGGGAGTAAGCTCATGCATCATTATAAGATCACATAACAACAGTGATATCAAAGTCCTTTATATACATAGGTAAAAGTACTAAAACCACATTTTAAAGAATTAAAGGTAAAAGCATTCACAGCGGAAATATGTCCCCTGGGACTGTTATACTGCAATAATACATTATTAAATTATTTTAATTCAGACATAAATGTAGAAGCCAGATTTTCTGTTGTAGTTGCTAAAGCTATCAAATGTGTTAAATGTACTTTATTTCCCACTGAGATGTAATGCATTGGAAGCATAAAGCTGACTGAAACAGTATAAGTCAAGTAAAGTACATGTCTCTAAAATTCTTAGGCTTCTTAATTACAGTACTAAATTAAATGTACTGAGTTGCATTCTGCCTCTCCACAGTTCTGTGTCCTTTGTGATGTTTACAAAATAAATCAGATGCTTGGGAAACACTCTTACTTGTAAATTAAAATCAGCAGATGATCATATTTTGGGTCATGCAGGAAAAAAATGTCTGCATTACTGGGACACATGATTGAAACAAATCAATTAATGCTGTTAGTAGCACTAGTGCTTTTCCTTCTTAAACCTGTTGGCTGTGAAAAACCAAAAATAGATGCTGACCCTTTAAACTGCAGTAACCTCCCTCACTTAGATGTATAACTCTGGCATGAATGTATGTAAGAATTCTTTTCACAAGATAAAACGCTGTCTAAAATCTGAAGACGTGGTGGCCATCCTGTGGTAGAGATGTGGATTTACTCTGCGTGCTCTGTGTAAAGGCTCTTCCTCTCCCATCCTGCGGGGGGCAACACGGGTGCTCAATGTCCTAACTTCTTCAGAAGAAAATCATTTAAAAAAAAGTTCCTGTGCATAAGAGCCGTTGCAGAAGAAGGTGAATCCAGTTTTCCTCAGATGAGGTCAGAGGAATCTTCTTCACATTGGAGGGGAGATATGTTGTAGTTTTGCAATGATGTGTCACAAAGACACAAAACCATAAGAAGTGACCCAAAAAAATGATTTGGAACAGGGAAGGCTGCATACTGGATAAAAAAGAGTAAAAAAGACAAAAAATCTGGTCAATTTAAAAGTACATTGTTGTGCATTGCTTTCTAACAAGAGGTCAGGCCACATGAATGTATAACAGAGCAAAAGAGTACAGGAAAAATGCAGGATATGAAAGGAAGAAGACATGCAACTCAGCTGAGGATCAAGACATCTTATACAGACAGCAGAGGAAATGTTTAAATTGGAGAGATCAGAGGGACCCTTCATTTTATTGTACAGGATGACCTGCCTTATTATGTGTTAAGTGACTCTTTGGCAACATGATTTGACTGAACAACTTGCAAGACATCCCAATTTAAAATAATTTTTCTCTGAGTTAAGCTTTTCAATTATTACATGTGAGAAGGGAAGTTTGAAATAGCAGTGGATTTACCAGGAAGAGCACATCTAACAAAAGATGCTTTTCCGTTGCACCATGGGGAGTGCAGAATCTAGTGCCTGACCAATAGCAGGGACTAATTCAGACATCTTTTTCTTAAAAAATGAATCCATTGAAAAGTCCTCCAAAGTCTATGAAGTGCAACATTGAATTCCTGTGGTTTGCCTTGGTTAGATTTATTTCTCATAGTAAATACTTGGTGTTCAGGGGGGTGGGTGTAGTGGAAAGCCTTTCAGCATGTTCTGTAGTTTCCCCTATTCTGTATTTGTGGTTATTTCACTCATTACAAACATAATTATTTGGTGTGTTAATATTTTGCTTTGAGATATCATATTTACTCTGTTGTTGTTGTTGTTGTTGTTGCTGTTTAACTCTTTTAGTTCCCTCTAAAGAATATTTATGCTGTTTAAACATGTTGGCCACTAGTGCTATAGAAGAAACTGTTCAGTTGCACTGAGGTGTATTGGAGGTAGTGGGTTTCTAAGAGATAAATGACTGATGACTGATGATCACTGCATAGATATGATTACTTGCCAATGTGGGATCCTGCAATTCAGGCAGATCAGATGCATTTACAATACTTGTACTGTAAGATCGCTACCTGGTTACACAAGATAATATAATGAACCTTTTCCCGACTTAAAGCTAACTTTTATGTGAGCACCAATGTACAAGTGAATATGTCTAATGTGTAATCAATCTTTTTAGCATCTTTCAGCTCATTCTTTTTATTTAATGGACCATGTTAATGTCTTAGTTTACTTCAGTCTCACTGCTCTCATAAGCGTTGTGCAGAAAAAAAAAGTCTGTATGCTGCTGCCCTGCACCAAATGGCAAAGAGACCGTTATCAACTACTTGCGAACATAGGGGAGCGTTGAACAGCTTAAAGGATGGACATTTGATTCAAGAAGTTGGTGGAGACCAAAACATAGCCGAAAAGAGAGTAATTATTGGAGTTATTTTCATTAGGTAGACAAAGAACTTCTGTTTTATGTTATGGTTTGTTGGCTGCCTCCAAACATAAAAAAAAACAAGAAATTTGAATTTAAGAGGACTGATCCTTCTATTTGAGTAATCTGCGTTTTGTATCACATAGTCTTGTGTCATACTGATGCATGTTGCCAACTGTATCCATTAAACGTCCCATCCACCTCCATTGCATCCATGCATCCAGGGGACAGTATGTGACTCTATAGGCTTTTCCCGAGGGAGAGCACGGGATTAATGCCAAAAGGGGGCGTTTGTATCTTGCAGCCGGAGGGGCGGGACCAGAGGTGGGTGTGTGTCTCTCAGCTGATGCGCGTATCAACCGACCGACTCCATCATCAGCATCCGACGCTGACAGCGGTCGAAGACAGCATCCCTAATATTACCGACCCACGGTAACATCGCAGGATAATTCAGAGGCCGGCCGACCGGGACTGACGTTGCCGTCTTGTGACAATATTGTTTTTTGAGGCTGCCATCTTACAAACCGACGAGCTGCAAAATAGTGAGTAGCCTTTGATGATGGACCGCCAGGATGCTACAATCGGTAAATCAAAGCTCCTGTCGTCAATGTCAGTGACGCTGTGTATATTTAACGTAGATGTGTTGTGTTTTTTATTCGGCGAGGGTCGTGCGTTGGTTTCTTGTCACGGGCCTAGCGAGTAATTGTTTAGGAGCGCAGTCGATTCGGGGCTTGATGCGGATGCTGCTAAAGCCGCCCTTGCCGCCCAGGGATGCAGAGAAAAAGGGAGAGAGAGGGGGAGTCGTGAGGGGAGGGGATTGAGGCAGAGCAGCAGATAGATAGGCAGTGTATTTTACTACTACTACTATTCACCCAAGTGGAAGTAAACCTCTAGTAAATGGGCTGAGAAAGGGGAGTTACACGGGCATCACTGCGTCTCTATCTATCTATCTATCTATCTATCTATCTATCTATTTATCTGTCTATCTATCTATCTATCTATCTATCTATCTATCTATCTATCTATCTAT
>JAPZDY010000022.1:14520591-14540849 GCA_029783645.1 Ctenochaetus hawaiiensis
GGAAACAAAACTTAATTGTTGGTGCACTTCATGTTATAAATTCTTATTTTTAATATTTTTTTATCTGGGGGAAGTTAGTAATTATTGTAGAAATATACAGCATATGTGCCTATACTGAGACAAATTTGCAGCAGAAATCCCAAAGCATTTGTTATATCCTTTTTAAGAATCAGCTTTTTGGATCATTTAACACTCATTATCAATGTTGTTTTTTAACAAGAGCTAAGAGTAAAAATATCACAGGAAAAAGCTCTGTCAGAATAAATATCTATGATTTTACATAAGAATCAAAATATACATCATAGACCTTAGAAGCAAAAGAGGGTGAAAGTGGATGATACAAAATAAAAGTCAATATGTTCAAAACAAATTGACCCATTTATAGCACCTGATTAATGCCTTAATCTATCTAATTGTCCTCCAGTGCATGTCCTGTGGCCCCAGAGATAGGGGCCGCTGCTTCGGCCCCAGTATCTGCTGTGGGGAGGGCCTAGGCTGCCTGCTGGGCTCCCCAGAAACGGCTCACTGTGTTGAGGAGAACTACTTACTCACCCCCTGCCAGGCGGGAGGGAGACCCTGTGGATCTGAGGGCGGACGCTGTGCTGCTTCAGGACTCTGCTGTAACTCAGGTACAGTCTAGTTTGATTGTGTAAGTGTGTCAGATTCAAATAAGAAAATGTGGTAGGAATTTGTAATAGACACGTTTAAATAAAGTTATATCCTTTACTTCTTTATGCCCTCTCAGAGAGCTGTGCAGTGGACTCTGACTGCCTGGGGGAAACCGAGGCCTTGGACCCAGCCGACAGCTCTGCGGGGAGCTCGCCTGCAGAGCTGCTGCTGCGTCTGCTGCATGTGGCCACCAGAGGGCAGACTGAATACTGATACTGTTGTCTGTAGTGCTTCCTCTGCTTCTCAGGGCCTGGGGGTGCAGAATGAAGACAATCCAAGTTCCACTATGAGCCTTGAGATTTTAAACCTGAACCAATAAAATGCTAAGTCAAGCTTTTTTCTTTCCTAACTCTATACTTTTGTGATATTTCTGTATCCGTAAAGACAGAAAGAGAACTATGTTAACTTTGGAAATTTACTATCCTCATCCAGACCCTTGGGGAGAGGAATCATGATTATGGGTTTGCAAAAAGTAGATTTGCTGTTTGTTCCCACCGTAAAAATGTATATAGTAATGCACATACTGTAAACAAAATTTTATTCTATATGAGGTGATATAATATGCCTCAGAGCTCCATTTCAAACAAGTGAGTTATTGCAGAAAACAGTGTAAATAAGTTAGAAATTGAAGGTTAAGGTTGCTCCATCTATGTAAAACACCTGAATAACAATTCTAGAGCAGTTACTTCTTGTGTTGTATGACATATTATGTACATTGAACATGAGAGAAAAAATACAGAATCCATCATTGCCAAAAACCTTTCACTGTCTGTTTTCATTATTCCCAGGATCAAAATAATTGCACCTGTGATAGATGACTCACTGATACAACTTGTTTACCTGGTGTCTGCTTCTGTTTGTGTGAGAAAGGGAAACAGTTAGTAAAAGAGGAAGTCATACCATTTATTATTACTAGGCAAAGATACCACTTCTAAGAAATCATTAATCTGTTTTACTTTTAATTTCATTTCATTTTTTCATTTCATTTGTTATAAAGACAGCACACATTAATCAGCATATTTGGAAATGTGCCAGTGTTAGCAAGCTGACCAATAAACTTTCATTCTTCCTCTTATATTTTCAGATTTCAATTTTTTTTTGCTTGCCACCATTTACAGCAAATTAAAATTATAAACACTGATATGAGGGTCAAGAAGAGACAAAAGGCAGAACCATTTTAAGAACCATTATTGAGTTGTCCAGCTCACACATCAAATCTTGCACCAGTCTCATAAATTGTGAGTGTAATTATTTGAAATTGGTCACATACCTTTTGCTCATCCTCTTCAGGATCACAACCGTCTATGTTCTGTATCAACATGTCAAATCTGTGTGGATAAAAGACAGCAAATTCTTATCATCCCACTCCTTTGTGTGTCATGATTGAAAGCTGACATTTGTTCCCAGACTCTATGTGATGGCAGTTTGCCTGTGGAGTGTTCGAGCTGGAACAGGATGGAGAAACTCCCGGTTTGTGACAGTTATCTGTTTTGGACTGATTCAGTACTTGCATACTATATCAACATTGAGCCCTGGCCAATATTGCATTAGTGATTCAAATTATAAATGGCTATAAATATACATGATTGCATGGTGTATCAAGCAGATAATGTGTAGCCATAAAAGCAAAATGGAAAGGATTTGTTGGTTGCAGTTTGTTAACACAACATATAAAGTTGGCCCCTCTTCGGCTCCTCCATTTTCATAGCCTGCATGAAATAACTGGCTCTTCCATTGTCATAGCCTCTTCTTGGAAGTTTTTTTTATAATCTGGCACCTGATAGCCTCTTTTTTTTAAGTTCAAACTTCATATCCTGCTTGCGGTTATTGGCTGGGGGGCACAGAGTCACTTCCCAAAGGTTGACACCCAGAAACCAGAAATACATGCAAAGGGTAGGGTCTCTGCAGATACAGACACTGCCAAACACTCTTTTAGTGAGTCACAAGTGATGATTGAGAAGGATTATTTTTAGTCAGTCTGTACATTTTGTTTTTGAAAAATCCTGCTTGTTCTGCCTTCACACATTGAAAGACCCCTCAGGAGAAATTTTAACAATTTAGTGATTCCGTAAGTTTTATCTAACGGCATCATTAATTTAAGATTTTAATTTGCCCAACATCTTGCCTGACAAATGCCTGACAACTTACAGGCTTTTTCGTCAGCTTCAGCAGGCTCTTCTGTGGTTAAATACAGCTTTACAGAGCTAGCATGGCTTAGGACTTAGTCTTGTGGTCTGTCTTTCTAGTGTTTCTTTCTTTGGGTCTTTTTATCATTCCATCTAGAAATTCCTCTTTAACCCATTTTAATGAATAAAACAAGCTGTCAGTGTGTTTGATGCCTTGTTTTAAAGACAATAAAAATCCCTAAGAAATGGTTTGCATGCAAACAAAAATAAGAGTTTAAAGCCACAAAGTACTTCACCTGTGTCAAACTGGTTTACAGGGAGAGAAAATAAGTTTTGTTTTTTTAAAGTTTTATAGAGGAGTATGTATTTATTGTTGCATGCTTAAATGAACACAAAACAAAAAACATACAGACACCTTTCATTTGTTGGTTTTGACTGTTACCACATCACCTACTTTCCCAGATTCAAATAAACCTTCAAGAGGTCAGTCTTCTGTTCGTGCTTGCAGAAAAATTCCCCTCAAGAACAGTTTTTTTTTTTTTCTAATAATTACATATCGTGATTTGCAGATCAGATCTGAAAGCCACACCTGAGCACACAATCATTATGAGAAATTGTTCCAATTTAAATTGCCTGATCATCATCAGTATCTATGTCACAAAATTTTTTGGACTTGAACTTGGGTCTATCGCTACAACTTAAAGAACAAACCTTATTTAGAGAACAGATGGGTGTTGCAGGGAGTCAAATCTGGTGTATGAGGTGGGTAAGGGGGCAACACCAATGCACCTGTGTTTATTTTAGTGGGTAGTGAGTGGGTGCAGGTCCACAGAACATCACAGTACCACTTGGCTTTATAGTCTAACTTTGGGACTTTCAATGAATGAATAAAGTCATGGTGCACAACAACTTAAGTGTCAAATAAAACTACAAGTATGGTCCTGTTTTCACTTCTGACCTGACCCATCTTCTTCAGCCTTGGGGACTGTGTGCCATGCCCTCTGCCTCCTTGTGTGTGTACATGTGTGTTTGTGTGTGTGTGTGTGTGTGTGTGTGTGTGAACAGTTTCCAGAACAGAAGTCAGGTTTGCAGAGTAAGGAGCTGGTCTGCACAGCTGCAGCCCATCAAGAATCATCTGTCAACTACTCAAGCCTGGTTCAGATCCCTTTATTTCCCCATGTTGTTGAATAATTTCCCTCTGTCACTTTCAAACCATCTAGTCTGCTTTTGCAGATCCATCCTGCAATTTGCTCAGACATTCTCTTGTTTCTCTGTCAAGATCCTGTCCAGATCACAGGATCAGTGCATCACAGCACTGTCCAGAATTCAGAGGCCTTGTCCTGCACTTCTTCTAACCTGTCCTTCAAATGAATTATCATTATATTACCCAGTTGCTTTCCTGTGATATTTCTCTGGCTTAAAGTCCATCAGTCTCCAAACCTTAACATTGCAGGCTCTAGTACTGCAATGTTGTGCTGTGTGATCTCTTGCTCGTGGCCTGCATGACTCTCATGAATGAATGAATGATTTGCCTCGATTTGAATTTGGGTTATCCATGGCCTGTTGACAGAGCTCCTTACAGACTCCAACACAGTGCTGCTTTCGCTTAGGGGTCAGGAAATCGAAAACGGACTTGTACCAGAGGTCATGGAAACATGTTAAACTCAGAGGGGAAGGTCAGTAATTAGTCAGTTTCCACATCACAAAGCCTGACCAAGGGTCATGGCGGGGTTAGCATGCAAAAATTCAGAAACGGCAAGAATAGCCCCTCACTGTTGATGGGCTGAGGGGTGAGCAGATGCTACAGTGACTGGCTATCCCTTCTTGAGGTACAAAGTTGTGTTTCGTGACAGCATGGGCTGGGGCTAACTTGTTATTAAACTGTTATTTCTTTACAGTTAATCGATTATTATATTTTAATTTTCTTTAAATAGTTTAAGGTAAAACTATAACATTTCTCCTTTAAATATAAAATCTATGACGTATTTCTTTATTTGCTTTACAACATGATGTTTGACGTAACTGTTTAAATACCTGAATGTTTGTGCTTAGTTTCCATTTGATTTTGAATTTTTCACTTGCGTGACTTTGGGTGAGGCATCTGTGTTTTTTTTACTGCACGCATCAATCAAATGACGGTTTGTTTAAAGAGTGATTATTAAACATGTGGAGGCCTGTCTCAGTGAGCATACATGTCTACCTGTCTTACACACTAGCAAACTGAACAAACAGTCAGTTTCAAAATGAAAGTAACTTTTGTTTTTATGAGGAATTTTAATTAACTCACTTTAGTAATTCACTTTGACAGGGAAAGTTGAGGCATGTTTAGGTACTTGGGTGGGTGCATGTGTATGTGTGTGTGCCTGTGTGTAAGTGTGTGTGCATGTGTATGTGTGTGTGTGTAGAAAGAGTAAGCTCCCACATTGTGACTACATGAGCCATGTCAGCTGGTTTACCAAAAACTATTTTTTTATGTGTAAGCAAATTTTCTTTACCCACGCTTCAAATTTGCTTCATTGACAATCACAGTTCATTTTTCCCATTTCTGTCATCAATGAAAATGGAAGTCAACACAGTTGTGATCAAAACTGGAAGTATAAAAATGGGTGGGCCCACTTAAGGTGCATATAAGAAGCACAGCCACAGTTCCTCCCATCACTCTGCCATCATGGAGCTGAAAATTGCATTTGTTATTGTGTGCCTGTGTGCTTTGGCCATCACCTCTACTGAAGGTAACTATTGCGACATATTCTCATGTTAAAACTAAGAAAATTTTTGTATTGGGTCAGCCTTTATTTAAGAATGGTTTATGTTTAGGGTCTTGCAGAGATATTAAGTTTTTAATATTAAGTTTTTAATATTTACTTTTAATAGCCATATTCTCTGTATGGTGCAGACAAAAATGTAAATTGTTGAGCTGTTTACTTCTCTCTCTTTACAATTTAAACAAGCATGTGCATTTGTTGAAGAAAAAGATAAGTATATAAATAATTTTAGGGTTGTTACAGCTTTTTATTGATACTGCTTTTTAGTTTTTACAGACTAAAATTGGAGGTAAGACATTAAATTAGTTCCAACATGTGAACCTTCAAGCAGTCTCATCAAATTACCTGGCAGTATGCTGTCATCCTGCAGCCACCATTGCGCAATACAAAACCTTCAGTCTTGTTCAGTTGAATAGTATGCAGTACTGATGGAAACAAAGTTTATTTTAGAGGGGATTTAAGTTGCCTGCAATCACAAGGAAAAAATACTTTAATTCTATAATAAAATGAAGGAGACAGTTTCTTTATCAATAACCGTGTTATGATGTTAAACATTTTTCATCATTCTGATAATGGATCTTCATTCCACTTTGCAGCTGGCATCCCAAAATGCTGCATCACAACAAAAAAGGAAATCCCTGTACGAGTGCTGCTGAAGGTTCAAAGATGGGATGTGCAGAAAAGCAGTGGTGCCTGTGACATCCCCGCACTGATGTAAGTGCTGACAACCAACAATGAATTACAGTCTGCTACATGCAGACTCTATATGGTTTATTTTTGCCTTTATCTAAAACTGAAACATAATTTTCTTTTGCTTGTGGGTCCACAGACTCTATGTAAGGGGCATGCGGAAGCCAATATGTGCTCACCCTAAGGTGAAGAGAACCCTGATGGTGCTTCAGGCTAGGATAAAGGCGAACAGGCAGAAAGCGACTTACTGAGCTGTGGGATGAAAACAATTCACTAACTTTGTCCATGTATTGTGTTGGTGGTGTTTGGTGTTTCAAGGGCTTGTGTCAAATAAAAACTCTTCTTTTAAATAATCACCCAAAAAATCTTGATTAACTGAACTGTTAATATTATTTTTGATATTGCATTTATAGTGATGGGAAGTAACTAAGTGTGTCTTTTGTAGGACTTTACTTAAGTACATTTTAAAGATGCTTCCTCCTTACTTCAGTTTTTCCATTTAAATTTATCTTTTTTTTACCCCCACAGCATTTCAGGGAGAATTATTGTCCTGTGATGCCACTTTTTTTAACCTTGAAATAGAGTATTTTTGTAATTGTGAATACTTTTTTATACACTGAATTTATACAAAATTTAAAAAAACTTATAAAATGTTATTTCTATATTCTTGTTGTTGTAGTTGTTTTTTCATGTTTTTTAAATTTTTTTATTTTCATAAATACTTCCAAATGTAGTGGTCAAACTACCAGTCAGACTATCAAGAGAGAAGCTTTGAATACAATCCTGCTCTTAACAAATAATATTTAGGAAATTTAAAAGGATTCAGGTCAAAATGGATATTCTTCAGTGTTGGCCGTTTTCCAGCTTTGCCAAGAAATGCATTCAAAAACCACAAACTTGATATAGTTATCATGATCAATCATCTGGGCCAATAGAGAACATTCATGAACACCATGTCAAAACTGAATAAAGTTGTATTTGATAAGAAGTTTTCAGTGTTGGTTCCTCGTCACATTTTTTTTATGCAATTGCTAGATGATGAATGAATGCAAGAGACTCCAGAGCACTCGAAAAGCCCATAGATGGGCCTTTTTATAACTGAGGATTCTATGAATGTAACTCAAGCTTTTTGTAGAAATGAAGGTAAAAAATTTTAAATCTTCTTTGTTTGGTCCTGTCCTCTAATTATGATTAAAGCCTGACACAGCACTCTTTCTGTCATGACTAACACCACAGACAAAGGCAGCTGCTACACAGCCTAAGGCTCCAAAACCTTATGATAGTTTTACTAAGGTGACCTTATTTGGTTTGGTTTCACTCCAAAGTCAGTCATCCTCCTAAAAAACTGAGACATTAAGGAACACCTTAATTACATTCACTCCCGTTATTAAGTAGCTTTTGTATGTACTTAAAAAAATCTTTTAAATTTGGTCATTTTACTTTTATGCTTAATTTAAGTATTATACTGAGATGCATTTAAAGAAAACATTTTTAACAGTGCACAGCTTGTTATCTCTTCGCTGAACAGATGTGTCGTCATCTAGGTTATGGATAATGGACCTCCTCTAATAATTTTTGACTATTAAGAATTATTGTTTTAAGTGTTTTCTATGCGTTAACATAAAAATAGTCTTGATCAAACATATTTTCTTATAAAATTCTCCTTGATTGTGGCTTTAGAAAATCTGATGTCCAGTATTGTGAAGCACTGAAAACCAACATTTAGATCATCAAAGACTGAAGGAGGTTTGCAGCCATGAAATGCTGATGATACTTTCATTTTTTCACAGGATCTGGCATTCAGTGCAGAAAAGCGATGAATTAATTCAACTCATTTTCGAGTTTCATTCATGAAGGATTAGTCAATAATTTTCATGTAACTCTCCATTGTTTGCCCTGCTAGTACAGTTACACAGTGCGCCCATGATGTGATCATTAAGATCTTTGGTAAAATCTCAAAATCCAAACATAGCAATGTGAAAGGCAAAAGGGGAAATGTATATGCTGACAGCTTTATTTATTCAGAGTTCAAAATCTAGCAATTCAAAACCTTTATTCCTTCTGCAATTCATCTTTTAAACTCTGTAGATTTTTTTTTACTGTTTTTATTGATTTTTTAAAATTACCTCCTATTCATTTGTTGTATTTATGTCTTATTTTATTAAACTCATTGGCATATCTTACATTATTGAATTTTATTTTACTGTATTTTATTTTTATCTTTTTATTCTAATACCACTTGTCATTGTGTTTTATGTCACTGTATGTTTATTATGTGTGCAAGGCAAGTTGTCCAAACAAATTGCCCCTGGTAGGATTAATAAAGTTGACTGAACTGAACTGAACTTGTCAGTACCGTCTCAGGGTTAACAATGACTCACTGTTTCATTTCTCTGTTCAGAGTCACTTAAATCAAGTTATTAATCAGGAGAAGACTCAAGTCTTGAGGCTGCTATTACTAGATGTATCTCACTCCTTTAAAACAGCAGAAAAGCACCTGCAGCAAATAGCAGTATCTGCCCCTTCGGTTACTCAAACTCTTAAAAATACTTTCTCATCAACATGAGTCAGAGCAAGTTTCTCCAGTGCAAGCAGCCTTTAATGTGGAGAGATTTCAACACTTTACACCATTTATCAAAGAGTTTTTACTCTTTTACCACACCTGTAGATGCTTCATTTACCTTCCAGAAAGCAAAGGTCAAATTCAAATAGTTAAAAAGTATCTCAGGTTCAATGACATCAACGATAGAAAAGATATTAAGAAAACAAAGTGGTGTCACATAGGGCGACAGCAAAAGTTTTCATAACAAACAGAAGAACATGTCAGAGCTGTTCCACCTTAAACTCCTGCTGACAGCTTAGTCTTATTTCATAACTCTTCAGGATTCATCACTCCTCAAGCTGTCAGACAGAAATCCTTGGCTGTGTGGATCAAACAGGGATCATTTTGTTGAAAAAAAGATCCTATCCAAGTAATTTACAACTTTAATATAATCAGTAAAAGGACAGCCTTGAGCATGGGGGCATATCATATAGCAGACTTACACAATCAAGCTACTGTGGGGACTTCACAAGTCTGATGTAACAATACCCTCTAGTGGAAGACTGGTTAGAAGCAGCTTTATTGACTGATTTTAAGTGGCTCACTGTGTACTTAAACACACTTTCAAGAAAAAAATTGCAAGAAGATAGAAGAGGACAGGCAGCTAAAAAAAATGACAACATAGATAAACATATATGAAGTAAAAATAAAGTTAAAATAAATATAGAATATTTAATGATAAAGAAGATAAAATGCAGTAAATAGAGAAAAGCAAACAGATAAATAGTTGACAAGGAACAAACTGTGCAACACCTTTAATTTTTATTTACATTTTATTCCAATAAACTCCTGAGATTCCTCAGGTTAGCCAAAGTGACAGACAAGTCCTGGACATATCATGCTGACCAGCAAGTGTTTGTCTGGTAATGTACATTTCAAAGCTTTTAGTTAACTCCACATGCTCCTGCAAAGTAGCGCCACACTCTGCATTCACTCAAAGTGCTTCCTCCTTACAGTTTTACTCAGGAAACAGAATCCAAAATAATACCAGATCCCACTTGCTTGGGAGTAACTTATATTCACTGTCACTTGTTATGGCATTTGATGCTAAAATAAAATCTGATTTCAAATATCCCACTTTTTTTTTTTTGAATGAGCATGAGTGTTGTACAATAATGCTTATTGTTTTCTTACCAGCATATGTGTCTCCAAACAAAACAAAATACAGCGTCACAGTGCAACTTCTGTCTGAACAAATCTGTTGACAACAGCATACTGAACATTCTGATTGGACAGATGACTACAATAAACTACATTCAAATGAGAGAATTTGTCTTCCAAATAGCATATCTGTGGTCGCTGGATACTCTAGCAGAGAGTTTTGCATTAAGTAATTTGCCTACTGGCCTAAAGGAGCATGATGGCCCCTTAAAGTCTGACAATGTGTAACTCTTCATAATTATCATTCAGTTCTTCAGTCCAAAGCTCAGCTTTCAAGAATGTAGAGTGGAAATGCACATTTAGACCACTTAGTTTAGAGGTTTTTTTAGGGAATGATTGTTATGTGTCATCATTGTGGTACATGTAAGCACCATATTAACTTGAGAACAAAATGTGGTAAAGTATAAATCACAAGTCCCTCTTGTAAAATAGTAGTTTATTGCTAAGTCATAGCCGACACTTAGTCAAAGGCAACATGATTTACTATTGGTAGAGCCAGGCTTTCTTTCAAAATCAACTAAAACTGGGCCAAAGTTTGCCTTTGTGCAGTAAACTGATCACATTTACTGTAAAGATTAAGACACTGACAATGCACTGGGCTGTAGAAACTACATCCATCTCTATCCAAAAAAGTGCACATTGCTCAGATATTCAACTCTCTCAAGTACATTAAACATAGAGAGAAAACAATTACTTGACAACTGCAGCTGAGTACAAACATATAAAACTCACAACAGCTTTTTTTGTAATGCATTACTTATTTTACTCACTTAACTGTGGTCATCATTTTCCTTTAAAACAAAAAAATGGAGGCTTTTTATGACATTTCATTGCCTTTTTACAGCTTATGATAATGCAGTTTGTACATGATAGTATTGCTGTTTTCTTTTACTTAATAAATGATCTGAATACCCCATGCACCACTAAATTCTTCAAAACTCATTCTAAACACAGAGCCTTCACACACCAAACAGTGGGCTTTATTTTGAGAAAGAAAAAACTCTTAAAAAATGTTATCAATTTGCCTGGAAATTATGTACTTATATGTACTACTACTGACATCTATACTATGTTTACTAATTGGGGAGATCCATTGCTACATTCAGCGTGACAACAATATTCAGACCAGAAAACATGTTGAATGTATGTTTCATTTCTATGATGACATCCACACCTTATCAGTAGCTGAGCATAGTTACTGAGGTTAGTTCTGGCATTAGCTCAACTTCACTGAAGTAGCAGCTCATATGTATATAGATATAGATATATAGTAGCTGCTAAGCCATAAAACATTCAACATGTGAAATGAGATAACAAGCCTTATAGTGTTGGTAAAACCTAATTATAATAAAAGTTATTCTCATAGTCGGCTGGTAAGAAATTGAGCCAGTTTTACTTTCCTGTTGTGGCGAATATCCAAAAGCGTCCCTAACAAATTAACAGTTTAGGTTGGAGTTACTCAGAGTTTTCATTCATGATGGTTTAGGTAGCATTACAGAGTTAGTAAGAGTTTAGCTGAGAGGATGGAGATGAAGATGTAAATAATATTTTTTCATCAATCATAGTTAAAGTACACAAATATATAATCGTGGTATTAATTTCACGTTACATCAACGTGCCATTTATACGACAATCAGTGTAACCTTATGGGTGTGATAAATAATTTTATAAAGTGTCTGGCCAAGTGTTAATAAAGCTTCATGTTTTTCAGGTTTCATTCAAACTCCTCAAAGACAGAAGCTGAAAAGGCACACTGATAAGTGGTGTACAGTTCAAGGAATTTAAATAAGTTGTTTCAATGTTATAGGTCCTGGAGTGTTTTATCTTTTTAATCTTCATAGAGAATGAATAGACACTTGACCAGATTGATATGTAGTCTACTACATGTAGTCTAATATGATCATCAGTAGGCCAGAGAGGCCTAAAAATGTGTTAAATTACTGCATGATTACACTATTTTGGCGAGTTTTCTTTCAACATAAAACTGATGGTAAGTTCAATGGTTTCGTTTTACATTTCAAATTCAAAATTTTCAAATATGATTAGAAAATTCAGGTACCTACTTACCTGTAACCATGCAGGCTTGTGGACAGTGTATTTTGAGCTTCAGTCTTGTCAACAATAGCCCCCCTCTCCAAAAAAAAAAAAAAAAACTCAAATACAACATTAAATGTCACGTGACTTCCTGGTTTATGTCCGTCTACTTTTCTGCTGCCAGATTCCCGCAGACTCTGCCACCAAACCAGGAACTGCACTGCAAATGAAGGATCATTTCCTGAAATCTCAACAGGTGTCTTTGAAGTATTTGAAAATGTCTGCCGCTGGCTATCAAGAAACTGCTGTCGAGCACTCCAGACTTCTGAAGTTGTCCTCTGCTTTGTTTTACGCCGTCAGTTCATTTCTCATTACAGTGGTAAATAAAACTGTACTGACGAGCTTCAGGTATGTGGCGCCCTGTCATCGGCTCATTCATATTCAGAGGAAGCCTAAGGTGACCCGAGATCATGATGGAATCACGCTGTATTTATTTTAAATCTAACTTTTGCAGGTTTCCTTCCTACATGTTTGTGGCAATTGGTCAGGTAAGTTGTAAAACTGTGAATTTCATTTTTTGATTCCCTGTCAGACACACACGTAAATTGATCACCTCGGTCTCTTCAGATGATCGCCACCCTTGTTGTCCTCTATTCTGCCAAAATGTGCAAAAAGATCCAGTTTCAAGATTGTAGCAGAGGTGTTCTCGCAAAAGTGAGTGTTATTTTTTTCGAAAAAAAAAAATCTCCGTTTAATTGAATTCAATTCTTAAGAATATTTATGCCATTATTTTCTTGGCAGATTTTCCCTCTTCCTCTCTTTTATGTTGGGAATCATATAACAGGACTTGCAAGCACCAAAAAACTCAGGTTGAAGCATTTTTAGCTCAATATTGTCTCCTTATAATTTAGCAGATTTTTGTCCATAAGCTTCACACTGCTTATTTCAGGTTCTCAAAACATGTTCTCTTTTACAGTTTACCCATGTTTACAGTATTACGGAAATTCACCATATTGATGACAATGATCTTAGAAGTTATTATTCTAAGGTAATGTACAACTCTGATTTTTAAGTTGCTGTTGGAGCACTTTATTTATTAAGATTGATCTATTTTAAGAGCTAATCTGGAAGTACTGCACATTATGTAGCATTTAGCACTCTTCAATTGAGACAATCAGTTTAAAACCAAAACTAAATAAGATATGAGCAATTGGTTTTGATCATAAAACTTCACCATTTTCTTTTTATTTATAGAAGAAATTTTTCAAGACACCTTGTGTACAGTGTTGTGGCTATAGTCCTTGGTGCCTTGATTGCTGCAAGGTATGTTTTTTTAAAACAAATAATTAGAACTATAGTTTAAGATTACTTAGAGATTGATCAAGATGCAGATGACACATAATTTGCCCTTCTTCCACTTTTCACTCACCTCTAGTTCTGACCTGGCCTTTGATATGGAGGGGTATACTTTCATACTGCTTAATGATGCCTTCACTGCCGCCAATGGTGTGTACACCAAGAAGAAACTAGGCCCTGAGGTAACATTCTCTGCATCTTCTGTGCTAAGTTAAAGGATTTGGACTGTATTTTAATGTAGTTTTAGAGCAGCGAATTGCAAGCGAATGTGTGAATATGCTTTTTTTGATATTGAAAAGGGACAAGTGCCTGCAGCCTAATATTAAGGTTACAGGGGATTGGATTACTGCACAGCTGTGCTCAAGAAAGAAAGAGGGTTTAACTTGTTTTCTCAATGCTAAATTCTTTGTTCACCTGAAACCTTTGTAAAAAAAACAGTGGGTTAGGACAGTCACTCCCAGTTTATGTCATCAAAGTATAAGTACTTACATTAAACATCGAAATGGTCAAGGAAACATGGGCATTACATTTTTATAACTTTATAGTGGCTTTTGTTTAGTTTACCACCCTTTAAGCAAACAGGATCTTAAACACTCCTAAGAAACACAAACCCTAAACATATAATAATATAACTGGACAAAAGCTCTAATGACTCAAACAATAATTTTAAAACTGCCAACAGTTTTTTGATCATTTTGGTTTAAGACACTAACAGCTAGTGTTTAGAGCAGTTTAACATCAGGTTGTGAATTATTAACACTTTGTATACAAAAGTAACTCTTTGAATGTTTTCTGTTTATTATATGTCAGCAAACAATTTGTGTATGTTTGATGGTGCTAACATTAAATCTAATTTTACCCCTTTTTCAATTGAGGGCCTTGGGAAATATGGTGTCATATTTTACAATGCACTGATCATCATCATCCCAACAACTTTGGCAAGTGCATTTACTGGAGATTTAAACAAGGTACATGAAGTTACTGTGACCCTGTCTGTTTTTTCTATGTGTTTCTACCCACAACTTTGTTTTTCCTGCCTGACTGCTTTGAATGTTTTGATCCACAGGCACTGGCATTTGATGACTGGTTTAGAGCAACATTTATATTTTGTTTCCTTATGTCCTGTTTTATGGGGTAGGTTACCATAGTCCAGCTCAAACTGTTCAATTATTACCTTGGCAACATCTTCAAAATCACTCCTCCATTACTGCCCCAGCATGCCTAAGTTTTATGACTCACTTCTATTTTACAGGTTTGTGCTGATGTATTCAATAGTCCTGTGCAGTCATTATAACTCAGCCCTTACCACCGCGGTAGTGGGAGCAATTAAGGTAAGAACACACTGTATCAATAGTATTATTAGACTAGATGGCACACAGTGTTAGCATCCCAGGTTTAATAGGCAGCTGTGATGCCATTTAATGGCTGAATGAGAGGATGGTCCAGACATCCTTTTGAACTGCCCCGGCAACATTCTGCTCCTGTTGTGAGGGGCAAGCAAACACCAGAGACCCTGATTTCTCTTAAGTTTGTGCTAGTTAAATCCACATGGCATGACAGTGACAATGACAATGGCATTGGTCATAACGAAGCTGAAAGTCTGTGTGGAGTCTGGACTTGTACACACGTTTTGTACCAAAAGCAATCAAAGACAAAGGGCAGTTGAAAATTTATCACAAGTTGGATGTCCACAGCTTACCGTTTTCAGTGTTTGATTTTGTTTTTTTGGGAAGGGGTAGAAATATTAGTGATACTTGTTAACAAAGAGGTTGGAAGGAGATTTAAGGCATAACATTTAACCATGACTTGCTCAAAGTTCTCAAACCAGCCTGTAAATGAAGGAAATTTGATTAAGGATTGCATGAGAGTCTGTGGACCACAGCTGCACAGTTGTTGGACCCTGACTAGTGCTATCAGATGCTATACTATGACTTGCCAGCCTGCATTTGAGGGGTGGGGCTGGCATAGAGTCAATCACAATATGTTGAAAGGTTATCATGTAATTTTTTTCCAGTGACACAAAAGGTCCAACCTGAATATGAATCTAGATTCTACATCACACTGCACAGGGATAAACATGCTCAAACAACCTCCTTGTAATGTCACATTTTCCGCCTGTCCTATATATGCTATCAAGGTAATCCCTAATTTATATTACATTTTTTTGAAGAATGTTGCCGTGGCCTATATTGGTATCTTTGTGGGTGGAGACTACCTGTTCTCTTGGACCAACTTCATAGGCCTCACCATTTGGTAAGAATTACTTTTTCCATTCTAGTTTGTTTTTATTCATTCATTCATTTATTTACATTTACTTATCAACACATTTTATTACATGCCAATAGAACCTCTTCTTGACTTCAAATATAAGTTGACAGAAAAGTTTGACTTGGTGTGATGCAACTCATAAGGCCACACCACTTCTTTAAACATTTACATTCCTTGTTTTTTAAGAACAGCTTACCTATTAATTTCCAGGCCTCGTTCTAATCCAAGGAACAAAAGGATGTA
This sequence comes from Ctenochaetus hawaiiensis, assembly GCA_029783645.1. Classification (NCBI taxonomy): domain Eukaryota; kingdom Metazoa; phylum Chordata; class Actinopteri; order Acanthuriformes; family Acanthuridae; genus Ctenochaetus; species Ctenochaetus hawaiiensis. The sequence goes on from JAPZDY010000022.1 coordinate 14,536,506, forward strand.
CAAGCTCTGAACTTTCGAGATCGATTAGTTAAGCTTATTGTCTAACAGCTGAATGGTAACTTATTATTTTCATGGTATAACAATACATTGCTTTTATCTTTTGCTTTTCAGTATGTCAGGTGGATTAGCATACTCCTATCTCACCTTTCACACCACATCATCTACAAGTGACGCAAAGGAAGCACAAGAGCTGAAGATTGACATTACTAAAGATACAACTGAGAAATCCTAACTCAATGGACAATTTTTAGCATTCACCACTTCTGCTTCACATTGGAGCATAGTGTTGTTTTTTACAGTTTTATAATTATATTGTTTTGATATAAATTAATAGATTTAATTTGAAACATCAATGGTGCTATTTAATTTTACTACTAAATGATGACAGAAAGTACTTATGAAGTTGGGGTCAGGTTCAGTGAATGTTTATTCAAGACCAATAATTGTATAACAGTGTGGACAGCGTGTTGGAGAAATCCTATCTTTGAAATGTGTAACAAAATGTCTACCAAGCAAGCTCTATGCAAGTCACAAACACAAAAACTGTTGGATGATGTTAGCAGAGGGAACCACTGAAACTAAAATTCCAAGCCAAAGCTCTCCACAAATTGTTCACACTCAATATACTAACAAACACAATGCGTATATATTAAATGCCATACTCTTCTCAAACCACAAAATAGACTAAGGGTTAGAAATGCTTCAAAATATACTATAATTGGGTAAAATAAATCATTTGGTGTTTTGATTATCAACAATTTACTTGCCTTCCAGTTTCAGCACGACTCCACAAAGGTAATTTTTGAAATCAGATTCTAACATCCAAGCAAAAGAGTGACAGAGTGTCAGGTTGTCAGTGTGGGTTTTCCCCAAAACAACCAGAGGCAGGACAGTTATGAGTAAGAGGCTTTATACAGTGTTGAAGGATGTAGTGTTGTTACAAAGAATGTTTGAAAAAAGAAAAAAAAAAGGAGGGAAAAAAGCACTACACGATTCAGTTTATGAAAAACAGCTGACATTTTCTTGGACACGCACAACAAATCTTAATCTTCAGTGCATTGCAAGCTTAATCCAAGACTTCATAGGGGGTGCAAGTGCTTAATCAAAATCAATGGGGTGTGATAATTTAGGATTAAATATTCTAACTGTATTTTTATGTCTTTAAAATATGATGCCAGGATATTTCTCTGCACATATCAAACGTTTCCAGGGTTTTGGAAAAAAAAGTAAATAAAAACAATGAAATAAATACATAATTTAACCTTTGAAGTGAGATGATGCATCACACACAACCATGATGCAATGCCAGTATCATAACTGGTCTGCCACCTTTTAATATAAAAGGCAACAAACAACATCCATTGAATCCCTCTGGTTGAAACACAACTTTAGGCTGATGGGTTTTACACAAGTTTCTTGTATATATGAGAAAAACAGCTGTTAAAATGGAAATATGGAATGACCTAAAAGGTAGTATTATACAATATTTATGTGTAATAGTTGTAACACTTAACTAGATCCAGAAGGCAGCAAAGTTGGCTTGAGGTGGACTTATCCTGTAAGGTCATACAGATATGATTAAGTGTATATTTGTATAATGAGAAAAGCTTTTAAAGTTTGTATTTTTTGCAAGTCTTTGCCTAACCAGACCTCTGGATTAGGCTTGCAATGATCACCTCTCCTTCGCATATAAAAAAAAAATTAACATGTTACATGCCAGACTCATCCAGCTCCCCTGACTTGTTTTCTCTCCCCTTCCCATGCTCACTTCTTAGAGAGTGCTGAATAAGTGAGGGGAAAGCAAAGTTTAAAAAAAAAAAAAAAAAAAAGCCTTTCTCAGTCCATTTCTACCACCACTACTGTAATCAGTGGTGGTGAAACTGTGCTTACAATGCTGGAGATTAAACCTGGGAGCATGATAAGAGGCCATCTGACAGTTAAAATGCAACTTAACATTGCCTATGTTTGACCACACCCTGTATCATTCTGTCCATCAGAGCTTAATCCATATATACATCAGTCATTCACACTCTTTACACTCACCCATACTTACAAAACTCGTTACCATCAAAGTGCAAACGAAAATTAAAAAACAATAGGTACTTTCTTTGCCTTTAGAAGACAGGAGAAAGCATAGACATTCTTCATATTCTCAAATCTACAATTATAGCAGCCTAAAAGGATAAAATGTAAGCTGAATAAGGTGCTTTAGCTTGTGCCTTCCTGGTGCTGAGGAAAAGGATGATGTTTGTGCATAACACTGATCTTAGGCCAATTCAGCTCTTTCTCAAAGTCTGGTTTTACAACTTGATAGAGTAAACTAAACTAGTCATTGATCTGCATTTATGAACAATTTCTAGCTACAGCACATACTGCTGGAAGGCGGATTGGGAATGGAGGTATAAAGGGCAGGAAACGGGGGTCTGGGATCAGGAAGTGGATGGGTGTTCAGGCAGACAGGTTGTTGGCCAGCTCAATGAGTGCAAGAGCACCATGAAGACGCTCTCTTTGCTCCTGTAGGCGGCGCTTGGCAGCACCCCCTCCCTGGCTGCCCTTCTCCTCCTCTGCACTCTCTTCCTCTTCTCCGTTCTCTTCATCAGACTGAAGAAGCTCCATGGGATCCTGCTGCTCCTGATCCTCTGCTCTTGCCTTGCTCTGTGGCTTCACCTTGGTAGTTGTAGGGGCACGCTGCTCACGGGTTTGCCAGTACCTGCAAGTACCGAAAGGAGTATATTAGTTTAAGCAAAAAATCCCCATACATGCACAACCGAAATTGTACTATAAAAATGAGGTCTCAGCCCACTTATTGAGAGCAACAGTACAAGGAGTCCTGTGTTGTCACTTACTTTGCTAGCCACTCAGCCACAGCCTTGTTATCCACAGACTGGGCCTTCCCCAGACCCTCCTTTGGTTCCTCTCTCTTCAGGCGGGAGAAAGGATGCTTGGGACAGTGACGGTTGGCATGTGTAAAACGATTGCCACATCCTAAGAGCAACAGGTACGAATAAATTTGGTATTAAAACCCATGTTTCTCTGTTGTTACCATAGCTAAAATATGTCATACATGAACATATGAGATGAAAATGTAAATGGTATATATTTCTTTCTTTCTTTCTTTTTGCTGCTGTGGTCATTAACCATGTAGTTATGTTCTGGCAATGATTTTCAGCTTGTACATGTTTATTACAACATACAGTTGAACTTTCAGGTTTGCGTTTGTTGGGTACTTTCCAAATGCTTAAAATATACCTCAGCCAGTTTAAAGCTCCAGTCAGTCACACTAACTGAACTACATTTCATGACATTGGAAAGTACCTAAAAGTGAAAAGTCAATAGTTTGATGTTGTTTTTCAGAGCAACATCACTTCTGCATAAAGTGTGGTATTTTCTAAAATCCACATTTCAACCCCACCTTTCTCAGAGCAGACAAAGGGTTTCTCCCCAGTGTGCAGCCGCTGGTGTGTCTTCAACTGACCACTCTGAACAAATGCCTTTCCACAATTTGGGTAGTCACACAGATAGGGCCTCTCTCCTGTCGGAAAATAAGGATATTGATCAGGAAACAGTACTGTCGTTGTTTTTTTTTTTCATTTAAGTTGTTAACAACCCTCTGCTGCTCCACGACACACACACACACACACACACACACACACACACACAGAACACTTCTTTTAAACATGAACACTAAAGCTAGAAAATTCATAAAAGTATTTGGAGTTTTATTATTTCCTGTTTTCACAGACCAAACACAGCTGTCCCCCTTCCTGTTGAGCAGTTTTCATGACCCTCCCCGCCTCCAATATTGCAGGGAGGACATAAGAACATTGCATGCCCCCCTTTTTTCAAGGCACCTTTCTTTTTTGACATGAAGTGATACATTATAATGTTTTTTTACACCTGCACCCCTCACTTCTTACCTGTGTGTGTCCTCTTATGAGCCTGAAGAGACTTCTCTCGAGGAAACACTCGGTTGCAGATGTTACAACGAATGCGGCTGGATGAAGTTTCCCCCTCACTTATAAGCTCCCGGACAGTATCAGCCCGTGGACGCCCTCTGCGAATACCATCCTGACAGCAAGAATACACAGAAACTTTACATTAGCTAAAGCAACACCTTAAATGCTTCTTTTTAAATAGAACAGCAGCCATAATTAACAAACATAGTACAAAATGTAGTCATACTTTGTATGATGAAATAGGCATACATTAATAACACCGGTAGTAATAAATTTACAGAGGAATCATATTCAAAAAGATTAATTTAAAACAAATAATTTTGTTAATACTACCTCTACATCCCTATAAAGTTGTTATTATAAAGAAATGTTCAGTACAAAGTTACTC